>OY755208.1:3617229-4217229 GCA_963576765.1 Draba incana
CTTCATCTTCATGGTTCGAGAGTAATTTTGAATTTGTCTCGCAGCTCGTTCTGCGCGAATCGTTTATCTGGGAAATTACCAATTGGGTTACAAAACTTCAAGAATCTCACATACCTGTACGTCTCTAATTTTGTTTCCAATCCCAAAATGTGTCCTTTTGATTTGACCTAATGTTTACAGTAATGTGATGAAATTTTGCAGAGGGATTGAAGCAAACCAGTTCTCTGGAGTGATTCCTGATGAGCTTGGTAACTTGACTAACCTAACAGGATTGTAAGACCCATTTGCTGCATCTTTACCATTTTGTCAAAACCTCAAAAATGTAGTTTTATATCTTTGTTCTGAAATTGGATTTTGCAGGCAATTTGGGTCCAATCAGTTTACAGGAAACTTGCCTAGCTCTTTAGCTAGACTGGTAAACCTTGTGGACTTGTAAGTTGTTACTCTACTTAGAAATGTGGATAAAAATTCAAAAGCTTTTTTTGCCTTTTTTTTAACTGGAAATGCTCATCTCTAGTTAGAGTTATAGACTAGTGTGAATTGGTTTGACTACTATGAAACTGTTACCTAAGTTTCACAAAGGTTTGTTTTCATTATGCAGTAGGGTAAGTGACAATAACTTCAGTGGTACAATCCCAGGATATATTGGCAACTGGGTTCGTCTTGAAAAGCTGTAAGCTTTTCCTACAGCTTTTTCTTCATCCAAACTTGTACTTTCTCTTATGGTTTGTGTTTCTGTAGCGTCTAACTTTTGTCGGTTATGATGAACAGACATCTATATGCAAGTGGACTAAAAGGACCTATTCCTGATGCAGTGGCTCGCCTAGAAAACCTTAAAGAACTGTAATAAACTTTGTTCAGTAGATTAGCAAAGGACCATCGCATGAAGCTGATGTTTTAAGCATTATATTTGTATGCAGGCGAATTAGTGATATAAGCGGGATAAACTCCTTTACGAATCTATCTAGCCAAGTCATCAAACACCTGTATGTATTTACAAGTAAAGCTTTCTATTTCTAGATTATATCTGAGAATGTCAAGCTGAAGTCTCCGTCCCTGTTCCAGGACATTGAGGAATGTGGGTTTGTCGGGTCCAATTCCTGCTTACATCTGGAAAATGCCAAACCTAAACACTCTGTAAGTTATTAAAATTATATCTAGAAAGTCAAGCTTGTTTAATATCTTCCACATTTACCTGCTGAGGAGTTTGCGTAGGACTAGATGCTTAGTTACTTTAAAAAGATTTTATGTGCTGATATATAGATTATCATGGTCTCATGGGTAAGCACATTATATTGTAGAGGAAAAGAGGGTAACTAGTTGTGAGAGTGGTAGTTAAGTTTTAGAGGATCTACCTATTATCTCTTGCAGAAAATCAGTAGATTTATATAAACAAATTTATACAGTATCTACGCAGTTACGTTTCTATCAAAACAAATCTATTTATTCTTACATGTTGTTTGCTGCAGTGATTTATCATTTAACAATTTGACTGGTGAAGTTCAAGGAGTACAAAACGGATACCAATATACGTAAGTACTATAATCTAAGATTGTGAAAAGAGTTGAGAGACCTTTTAGTGTGAATATTACAGAATCATTCTGTATAATTTACGATTCGACATGTTCTTTCAGCTATTTGACTGGCAATATGCTTTCTGGTTACGTTGAATCTGGCAATTTATTCAACAGTAAACCTTATATGTACGTTTCAGTCCTTTCCTTGTTTGTATGGTTTGAGAAATTTGCTGCCATGTAGCCTAATCTTCTTGACGGTTTTCTATATTTGGTGGATCATCACAGTGATCTCTCTTACAACAATTTCTCATGGTCGCCTAGCTGCCAGGAAAAGAGGTATGAGCATGAAATCTTGGTTGGTAGGATACGTCTCTATTTGGTTATAACCTGAAGTTTCGGTTCTCGCTTCTTGTAGTATCAGTAACATTAACACATACAATAGCTCGTATTTGAAGAAGAATGTGTAAGTATACTCTGCTTTATCTTGTAAGAACAGATTAAACTTAGTTATCTCTTGCTTTCGTCTACGGCAATTGAAATGGTTTGAATGTCTTGTGCTGATAAGATGCCTAAATATTCTGAATACAGAACTGGGCTTCTGCCATGCGCTGGTCCAATCAACTGCACGAACTGTAAGTATTGACATAATCTCTGGTTGATTCCCTCTTTCTTAACATTAAGTAATCGGACATGCGCTGGTCCAGTCAACTGGGGGAACTCAAGTGCCGTTCTAACTTATTTCTAACATAATCTCTTTTGTTGATTCCCTCTTTCTTAACATTAAGAAATCGGACAACCTCTACTTCTTGTACTGATGGTGACAATTGTTATGGATTGTAGATCAGCGATCACTACATATAAATTGTGGTGGAGATAATGTAACTGTTACAAACTCCTGGGGCAAAGTAACTTATCAAGCTGATAACAGTCATATGAACGCTGCAACAAATCAGCACTTTGGAAACTGGGGAATTAGTAATACAGGTGACTTTACCGATGATGAAAGTGATCATGATTTGTACATTTCAACACCACCTGGAGATTCTTCTGATCTTGATAAGAATACACGTCGATCTGGAGAGTCTCCTGATTTTTATAAGACTGCACGTCGATCTTCTCTCTCTCTAACTTATTATGCGTTCTGCTTGGAAAATGGACTCTACAATGTGACACTCCGTTTTATGGAGATTCAGTTTTCAGAAAAAGAATTATACAACCATGTTGGCAGGCGCATATTTGATGTCTATGTTCAGGTAAAACGTCACTATGTACTGAATAACTTTTCGTTTTATATGCAAAGATTGAAGTTTATAAGCTACTGTTCTTTTTTCTCGCCTGTTAGGGAGAATTGTTCTTGAAGGATTTTAACATTAAAGAGGAGGCTAATGGTACTCTGAAGCCTGTTGTGAAAGAAAAGAAAGCTGTTAATGTGACCAATCATATGTTAGAGATTCGGTTGTATTGGGCAGGGAGAGGAACAACTCTCATTCCCACAAGAGGAAATTATGGTCCTCTTATCTCTGCAATCTCCTTGTGTCACAGTAAGTAGTATGCTTATCCTCTGCTTGTTGAAACCTTAAATTACTTTTTCCATAAATGGTTACGTTTTTTTATCCTGCCACCTAACGAGAAAGTTGATTTTCAAAAAATTTCAGGTCTGGAGCCACGATGCGGAGGTTTACATATAGAAAACTAAACTATTTTTTATCTTTCTGTATCTTTTTGTACGTATTTACACTTCAATATCTCATTTACAGCGGAGAAAATAAAACATCACACAAATTATCCCCTAATTTTTGGGGCAACGGGTGCTTTGGTAACTATCGTTCTCTTGGCGTTGGGAATATATGCTAATAAACAATGTAGAGGAGACAAGAACACCAGAGAAAGAGGTACTAGTGTTCACAAACTCTATGATTCCATTCATTGTACTAGTGTTCACAGACCGGTTCATTTAAGCTTGAGTAATGATTATCACTGGGGAACCTGGTCACATAGATCTAAGAGCCCAGGGTTTACAAACTAGCTTTACTTGGAGGCAACTACAAGCTGCAACAAATAATTTTGATCAAGCCAACAAACTTGGAGAAGGAGGTTTCGGATCCGTTTTCAAAGTATGCTGTCGAGTTCTTCTCAAACTTAGATACCTGATTAAATTATTCCTGCTTCGGGTTTCTGATATGAAAAACTTATTGCAGGGCGAGCTATCTGATGGAACTATCATAGCAGTCAAGCAGCTTTCTTCCAAGTCATGCCAAGGAAACCGCGAATTTGTGAATGAGATAGGCATGATTTCAGGTCTGAATCATCCAAACCTTGTGAAGCTTTATGGATGCTGTGTAGAAAAGAATCAATTGTTGCTCGTGTATGAGTACATGGAAAATAACTCCCTTGCTCTTGCATTGTATGGTAAATAAAAGTCATTCAACACTTCTTTAGAAATACATTTTGAATCTAGTTCAAGTGTACTTCACGTAAAATTTGTCTTTGTTTCAAAATTCATTTCCAGGAAAGAGCTCCCCAAAATTGGATTGGGCTGCGAGACAAAAAATCTGTGTTGCAATCGCAAAAGGGCTTGAATTCCTTCACGAAGGATCGATGATCAGGATGGTTCACCGGGACATAAAAACCACTAATGTGCTTCTAGACGCCGATCTTAATGCAAAAATATCTGACTTTGGATTGGCTAGGCTCCATGAAGCAGAACACACCCACATTAGTACCAAAATTGCTGGGACCATGTGAGTAGATAATAATAGAAAAACATCACCGTGTCCTAAGAAATATACCTCAGTCTGTGTTTCTCGTATAATGCAGTGGATATATGGCTCCGGAGTATGCACTATGGGGTCAATTGACAGAGAAAGCAGACGTGTACAGCTTCGGGGTCGTGGCAATGGAAATTGTTAGCGGGAGGAGTAATACAAAACAGAAGGGAAGTGCTGATCATGTCTCGCTTATCAATTGGGTAACCACTCGATTCACAATTTATCTGTGTATTTTTGTTTCCATAAGTTTACTGAAACCTGTTTTTACATCGAATCCCAGGCGCTAACGCTGCAACAGACAGGGGACATAATGGAGATCGTAGATCCAACGCTCGAAGGTGATTTCAACGTCAAAGAAGCAGTAAGAATGATCAAAGTTGCTCTTCTTTGCACAAACTCATCTCCTTCTTTAAGACCAACAATGTCAGAGGCTGCGCAGATGCTAGAGGGAGAGATGGAAATAACACAGGTTATGTCAGATCCTGGTTTATATGGACTCAACTGGAGCATCTCAAAGCTGAGGGACATTGATACACATGGTAGCTCGAGCACGTCTATTGTGACCGATCAAACAACAACAACAATGAAATCCTCTGTTTCTAGTTATGATCTATACCCATTATACCCAGAATCCGCGATCCTATACTCCACGGTAGAATCTTCATCATCGTCCCTGTGATATCAAATTGCACATTAACCTTGTCTCTTATTAGAAGCTTGTGAAGTTATCCTATGGTTAACGGCATAGTTATATCATTAAAGTTGTCTGAAGCAAGCACTTTGTAAAATATATCTTATTATTAGCTCAATTTACATAAATCCACAAACACTTTGTAAAATATATATTTTTATGAAAGTCTAGTGCTCGTTGATAGGCTGTATGAACTTTCTTCTAGTTCGCCGTAACCTTAAAGGCTGTATGAACTATGATTTGAACAGTAACGCCGGATGAACAGTAATCGTCGATGAACAGTAATCGTCGATGAACAGTAATCGTCGATGAACAGTGCGCGATGAATAGTGCGCGATGAACAGTACGCGATGAACAGTATGATGAATAGTAACGATGAACAGTAATCACGTTTTTTGTGTTTTTAGGGTTTAGGGAGCAACTCGTGCTGATAACGTGTTGTGAATCAAGAGAACGAATGGGGAAGATTGTGTTTATTCATTAATCATAAGATCCTTTATATAGGATTATTACAAGAGAGAAAAGGAAAATTCATTTTCCTAATGGGAAAAGGAAAGTACATAAAAGGAAAATCCTAATTCAACTAGGATTCATTAAACCGGCCTAAAGACTAAGTGTTAATGGGCCGTAAACGGACCAGAACTAGTTATGACAATCCACTATGATTTATAACAACAAACACTTTGTAAAATATATATTTTTATGAAAGTCTAGTGCTCGCTGTATAGTTCCTTGCATTAATTACTAAACTTATATCCTGATGGTAGTTCTCTGCATTAATTACAGTCTAATTAACTATAAGACAGTCCTCTGTTTTGAGATTCCCCTGTCTTTTCTATTTTTGAAGTAAAATTTTACATAATCAAACCATTCTCCTATCTATGTACATTCAAAAGATTTGGAACTTGTGTTGCCATCATCTTAAGGCATACAAATTCAGTTTCATCCATTATTGGCTATTCTTGAGTTTGATGTTTGTCATGATCAGAGATTTGGAGTATCCCTCCTTCTCCTATCTCCCATTTGTTAGATGTGACTTTGAAATCAAAAACAATGTCGGTGCACGTCTCATCTGCTCCAACTTTTGCTTCAACTTCCACCATGAACAAATGTTCGGTTAAAAGGGCAGGTAGATTCTCATATATTCTTTTACGAGAAAATGTGAAGCCATTCCGTTTGAACTGGATGTAATAATCTATCTTGACAATGTTCTCATCACCAGCCTCAAGAACACCCTTATCAACCAACGAGATGCAAGCCTTAACTCTCGAGGTTGCAGAAATAGGACTTTGATTCACACTTACTCTCATGGAGCTTCCCCTAGTAGTTCGGCAGGTAAAGCACGCTGGCACTTCTACACCGGGTAAGACTGCACCCCAACTAGTTCGAATGATGAGTTCTCTCGCTTCTTTATTCAGTCTGAGGCAATTAGCAAAGTTGAGTTCAATCCTTGGGTTCTGAAATGAGCAATCTAATCTCTCCAGTGAATCACAATTCCTTGCATCTAGTTTGGTCAGGACATCGGATAGCTGTGGCAGTGATACAAGCTTCTTGCATCCGTCGAGTATAAGCTTCTTAAGACGAGAGATTCTCTTGACGCATGAAGGAATTTCTTGTATTTCTCTATCACTCATGTATAGTGTTGTGATGATGTCAAGAGCATGCGGGAAGTCCTGGAGGTTGTCAAGGTATGACATTTGGAACGAATGAAAACGAGACCATGACTTGATCGATGAAGGCACTTGTTTTATTGCAGTTCCTTTGAGTTGAAGAAATCTAATGTTTGTGGAAATCTCAGGAAAACTTCTCAACAACACGCAATCATTGCAACCAAGTACCTCGAGAGATTTCATGTTGATGTTAGTAGGAAGAGCCTCTAGCTTTGAGCATCTATCCAACTTCAAAACCGACAATTTAACAAGGTTTCCGATAGAGGATGGCAACTTCACCAGGCTAGTGCACCCACTGAGATCAATGGTATCGAGATTAGTGGCATTCCCGATAGAGGAGGGCAGCTCCACCAAACTAGTGCACTCATCAAGATACAACTCCTCGAGATTAGTGGCATTTCCAATAAAGAAGGGGAGCTCCACCAGACTTGAGCATCCAGCGAGATATAGTTTCGTGAGACTAGTGGCATTTCCTATAGAGGAGGGGAGCTCCACTAAAGATGAGCATCCAATGAGATCCAGATATTGGAGATTAATGACATTCTCATCAGAGAGAAATAGTTCCACCAAACTTGAGCATCCATGTAAATACAATTGTCGAATATTAGTGGCAGTGGAAAGATTAGGTAGCTCCTTCAAGTTTTTCGAACAACTCAAACTCATCCACTTGAGGTTTCCAAGCGGCTGTACAAACAAATAAAGGCAACATACACAAACACATTTAGATGCAAAGAAAATTACAAAATTCCAAAAATTGGAAAGAAACACATAACAATTTTGGTACCTTATTTCCTTCCCACAGCTTCTCAAGTTTGCTGTACTCCAGTCTTAGGCGGACTAGGTACTCCGTACGAAAATTGGAAGGCAGGCATTTCATTGGAAAACATTCCCATTCTAGTAATTTAAGTTTTGGAGATAGATAGTTCAAACCTTGCGGTAAGTACAATTTACCAAATAGGCTGCGGAATCTTAAGAATTCAAGATTAGGCATTCTCTTGAAGGCTCTTTCACTAATATCAAACTCGTCGTCGGTTAAGTTGAAATTTATGCCTATAACATTTCTACTACCCTGAAAGGAACCAAACAAATAAGATAGAAATAATTAGTTAATATCATATGAATATGATTTGTAAGAAGCATTGTAATGAAGGAGAAAATGCCAAACCCTACTTTTGTATCATCTGACAGTACTTGACAAACATCTTTTGCATCAACCAAAAACCGACGTCTACCAGGCTCACGAATGGACTGCTGCCCAAGCTCATGACGAATGATTTCTCTCCCCATCTTTACAAGCAGCTCATGCATCATAATCCATGGATCAATGGATATGAGGGATTTGTCAGCTAAGATGCCAAGGCTGTACCTCACATCGAAGAAAATATTCTTTGCAAGAATATCTTCTACTACCTCAGTCGTTTCATAGTTGAAAAAGCAGGCTATATATAGAAATAAATCTTTCTCTTCGTTATCTAAGGCATCGTAACTGAACTTTAAAATGCTTTCAATACTGGCATCAATGCGAGTCTGTAACCTTGGTAGTGCATTTATCCACTCCTCCTTAGACATCCCCCGGAAATGGGAGCCCATAACTCTTAGTCCCAATGGTAGCCCACCTAAAAGTTTTGTAACTTCCCATGCAAGCTCCTCGAAGCCATCTTGAGGGAACTTTTGACCAAAAGCATGCGTACAAAAGATTTGATAAGCTTCATATGCTGATGGAAAACCCACCTTGTAGATATTGTTGATGCCATGTGCCTTCAAAAGTTTTTGGTCTTGTGTTGTGATGATAATCCGGCTTCCATGACCAAACCACCGAGTTTCGTTTGCCATGGCTTCTAGTTGTATTGACTTATCAATGCTATCAAGAACAATAAGCATTTTCTTCTCCTTCAGCCTATATTCTGCAACTCCTAAATTAGGAATCTGGATATCCTTGTGGTTGGTTATCTGGGACATAAACTGTTTATGTAAGTACAACTTTTCACTGTAGTCATCAGAACACACAGGTCTTGTATACATTGACTCTTTCTCCATAAAGACACTCAGTTGATAATCTTTAGAGTGTCGGTTAAACAGATATCTTGCGATGGTGGTCTTACCGATCCCAGGCGGACCCCAAATCCCAATCATCCTCACTTCATCCTCCAAATCTAGGCGTAATAACGGTTCTATCTTTTCCATATGAGCTCCCATCCCAACTAATCTATCGAAATCTCTTGATGGTGTCGAATTATTCAACATGTTTGAAACATCAGTAGCTATTTTGTCGATCATCGCCGCTTCAGTATCCCTAACATGCATTAATGATATCAAATTAGACATACTCTAGTTAGTCATGAAAAGATCTCATGTAATTGTTTCTCTTGTTATTATTTATAAACATGCTTAGTAATATATTAATTAGAGCATATACCATATGCTTGAATGGTAACCAGCAATTGTGGCCACATCCTCCAAAACTTTTCTCCATGTCTCAGTCTCCTCCTTCGTTTTACCTTTACAAGTTTTTCTGAAGGCCTTCCCAAAATCTCCCGTCTGCTTCTTTACATCAGTTGGGTCCACTTCATAGAAAATGGTCATTACTATTTGACCTAACTCTTCCCTGCACTTCATGATCTCTACCAACTCGTTCATGCACCATGTAGAAGAAGCATAGCCTTTTGAGAGCACAACAATTGCGATTCTCGATCCTCGGATTGCTTCTATAAGGGCAGGATTGATCGACTTGCTCCTGTCGATATCATTATCAATGAATGGGTCGATTCCTTTTCTTCTGAATGCCGGCAGGACATGACTAAGAAATGTTTTACGGACCTCTGCCCCATGGAAGCTCGGGAAGACATGGTGTTTCCGGTTTCGAGACAAAGAAGATGGTGGAGATGAAAGAGCTAAAGGAGGTGTAGATGAAGGAGGTAGCACTTTTTTTTCTTGACGGAATCTGAATTTTCTGTAAAACATGAAAAAGGTTGTTGCAGCAACACAAGAAGTAAAGAAAAAAGAAGAATCCATTGAAGTAAAAGTGGATAGAGATGATCAATCAGAAAGCAATCTGCTGAAAGAAATGGGCTTGTTTGGTTAACTGATGGAATCTGGAAACATCAATATTGTATGGAGATAGAAGACGCATAGTGTCTATCCACAAGTCAAAAGTCAAACAAAGAGAGAAAGTCACCTTATAAAATTACACAACTTGTTCAAATAAGGACAAAGGCTACAATTAATTAGTCCGCGTATTGACGAAAGAGAGAGACGAAACACGCGTATTGACGCCTATTTTTTTTTTATCAACCAATAGAAAAACGCCACATCGACGGATCCTATCTGTTTTAAAAGATCCTAATTAGGATACTGATCCAATTTTTTAGATCTGATTTTCTGTAGCTTTATTATATTTTAATCATAAAACACCACCATTAGATACACTTGTGTCTGCATTGAACATGCTCTTAGTGGTGTTTAGGTGTAAATGGAATCTGGAAACATCAATATTGTATGGAGGAGACGCATAGTGTCTATCAATATTGTATGGAGGAGATAGAAGACGCATAGTGTCTATCCACAAGTCAAAAGTCAAACAAAGAGAGAAAGTCACCTTATAAGAGCATCTCCACCGGTAATACTTTAGAGTATCATAAAATTAAAAAAATAATAAATCTCATTTTTTTACTCAATTTTATTTAAAAAAACACTCTCTTTCTTCATTTTACTCAACTTTTATTAATTTTATATTTAAAACACTCACTTCCTCCTATTGAAACCCACTTTTAACAACCCAAAAGTATCAACCCATTGATACCCTCTCTCCAATAATAACAACAATCTCATCTTTTTACTCAATTTTTATTAATTTTATATTTAAAAACACCTCATCTTTTTACTAAAAAACACTCTCTTTCCTCCTATTCCTCAAATTTTAATAATTTTATATTATATGATACCCACAAAGTATCACCGTTGATCCTCTAAAATTACACAACTTGTTCAAATTAGTCCGTGTATTGACGAAAGAGAGAGACGAAACACGCGTATTGACGCCTATTTTTTTTCTATCAACCAATAGAAAAACGCCACATCGACGGATCCTATCTGTTTTAAAAGATCCTAATTAGGATACTGATCCAATTTTTTAGATCTGATTTTCTGTAGCTTTATTTTATTTTAATCATAAAACACCACCATTAGATACACTCATCTGCACTGAACATGCTCTTAGTGGTGTTTAGGTGTAAATGGATCTTCTTTGTTACTCTTTCCGTTCTTTTTTTTGTTTGATGTTCTAGAATTTTGCACATTTAGTAAGAAAACACATTAATAATTAGTTATAAATGAATTGTTTTTTGTACTCAACAATTTTCTATAACTTTAACTAATTCAATAAAATCAATTAATGTCTTGAAATTTACAATTCATCATTATTTTTCATTAAAAATGCATTGAGAATGTAAACAATCAATCTTTTAAAAATAATTTTTTCCCTAAAATATCAATTAAAAGAGAACGGAAGGAGTATAAAGTAGGTCATAAGATTTTTTTTTTTTTTTTTTGAAACTTTAGGTAATAAGTCTTGAGTCTAATTTTTTAAAACTTATTGACTTTTATTATTCTGAAGATGTAACACATTCATAGTGAAGAGATTTAAGATGGAAAATTACGAGGATGAAGAGATTAAAGATAGAAAATTACGAGGAACTAGTAAAAAAGGAATGATCCAAGTAAAAATACGTTTATACTGAGTAACTATATTAAAGGTGGACACATATTGATTTACGTTGTTATATATCCGTAATCGGATTCGTTTCTGTCATATCCGTAGTTTTCTTTTTCAATTCATATACGCACTAAAATAGTTGACATGTTATAAAATTCAGCTTTTTAGCTTTTTTTTTTTTTGTTTAAAGTACAAAAATTAGCAGTTTATTTTGATGAATGAATATTTCTGGCATTACTGTCTCCATTGCTTGTCACCCAAGAAACTCTCGTGAGCTCAAGGTTGGATTGTATCTTCTACGCTGTAGAGTCTACGAGCTTGTTTTCACTTGCTTTCGATTGTTCAAGTTATTAAAGAATATCTCACACTTCGGAAATTGAAAAAGATCCAAGCTAACATACTTGGAGGTGGGGTTTTCTTCATATGGATCATTTTGAGGGATCTTTACTACTTGAGCATTTTGACGACATGTTTTGGTTTTGGGGGTTAGGGAAATAGCTGGCTATGGGAAACAAGTGGATTGAAAATCCTGGTTGATCCGATCCTCGTTGGTAATTTGGATTTTGGAATACCATGGCTCTATGATGCAGCCAAGAGGTTTTTGAAAGGCGTTAAGGTAATACTTGTTCTGTTTTGCATTGTAGTTTCATCATCATTTTTTTTCTCTCATTGTGATTATAACAAGTTTGTAAAAGATTTCATATTCACGGTGCAGCTTGATGATTTCCTTGAAGTTGATTGCCTGCTCATATATTAATTGAGGAGACACTAAGTGGGTGTTATTCAATGGTGAATTTTAGTAGAGTTCAAATCCAAACATAATTCATTGTCATTCAATGATGAATTCATTAATAGAGTTTAAAATTTAGTGTGATTGGTTCTAGTATTTACAATCTCATTCTCAAAAAAAATTGAAATCTAGCGTTATTGGTTATAGTATTTACAATCTGTTCATTAAAAGAGTTTGAAATTCATTGTTATTCAATCAAAGATTTCAAATGATCAATTAAAATCTTGTGTTATTCATTTTTGATGGATTTTAACAATTCCTTTTACTTGAGAGATTTTGAGTGGATTTCAAATTGATTTTTATATGTAAAATGATGGAAATCAAAATCTCACCTATTACCCTAATATTTGCAAATCCCACGTAAAAACACTTTTTTTTAACACTTACATTTTTTTTCCAAAATATTTATTTCTTCATCTCTCTTTTTCTTTTCATAGTAATAAAAATGTTCATTTTCCAACGATTTTTTGTCTTCCTAATTTCTAAAATATACAGCAATCATTATTATATTATTATTTTTCTTTCTTAGTTTGATTCTTTTACGTTAAAATTTCATATAATTTTTTATATTTTTCCTAAAATGTTTCATTTTTTGTTTCCAAAATGCTAGAACTCAGTTTATATATAAAACCATACAAAATACGAAAAACTAGAATTAAAATTTGTGTTTTTTGTTAATGATTTCAAATCTACTCTAAAAAGTCAAATTAGATATGAGATTTGAATCTTTTAATCATATTTAGAATCCACTACAGAATTATTGCAAAATCAATAGGAAATCATTTCAAATGAATCAAATCTTTGAAAATCTAATCAGATTTTAAATCTAATGGACTTGAGTTAAAATCCACCGTTGAATAACACCCCCTAAAAGTTAAAAATCGAGGTGTCATTCAAAGAGAGTTAAGGAACATATTAATCATATGTGTCATCCAAAGAGGAACTTAGGGAACACATTAGTTAAATCAACCAATCAAAATATTTCAATTTGGCATGGTGGAAATATCTACATATTTCAATATTTCTAATATATATGCGGCATTGATGACAAAAATATATACTTACCAAATCCATTACCATACCAGAAAACTCAAACCGATTCAATTATTAGTATTTTGGTTAGTGATAAAGTTGAGTTTAAACAAATTTTATAGAGTTATTGAAAAACATTTGTTTTTGTAAATATAAGATGTATATCACTCGATTACATTCTTGGTCATACATTATAAGATAATGTTTCGCCTTTTAGTTTCGTTATTGTAAATCAATTTTTTTCATTTTTATATTTTGTATACACTTAACACGTAAAACCTATCACATATTAAGACACTCAAGATTCAAAAATTGATCGAATAATTTTTTTAGTGGACATAATTATTTACTAATATTTTTTTGGTATGCATGATGTATAACAATATATTTTTATTCTACAATAAACTTAAATTTATATTCCCACACTTGGCGTGGATCAAAATCTAGTAAGAGCATGAACAACGGGGGTTTGTAAAAGAGTCTTTAAGAAATAAAAAATTTAAAAATAATAAAAAGTTGAACTTTTGGTGAGATACGTCTCTTCTTACGGAGACGGAAGAACCATCTTTTAAGTGGAGTAGTGACACCTGGTTGTATATGATTGGTTCAATCATCTTTTAATAATTTAGTTAATTAAATAATTGAAGAAACTAAATAAAAATTATTAAAATACTCCTCCCTCCCTTTCATTTTATAAGATATTTTGATTTATTTCGCGAGAATTAAGAAAATAATAAATACAAACAAAATCTCATTTAATATTAAACTAAAAATAGAACTCAACCAATCATTATAAGACTACGGAATTTAGAAGGACAAAAATATCAAATCACATTAAAATCTGTATAGAAACTAGTAAAACATCTTATAACATGAAACTAAAAAATTTCTCTTAAAAATCATATATAATGAAACAGAAGGAGTATAATTAAGAGACTGGATAAAGTCTTAACGATAATCATGGTCTAAGGAATGAATTTTCAAAGAACTCATCTACTTTTGATTTATTACGAAACATTGCTTTACTTTATGTTCTCCATTATGTTAACCACTCACTTATCACTCTCTTTTAAAAAAAAAAAAAAGTACACCCAATAAAATAAGTAAAATGGTTATAGAGAAGGGGGTTAATTGATAACAAAGTTAAGATGTTAAGAGATTATGATATTCTTAACAACGTGGGGGCTCTTCTCCTAATGATACCGAATTTTTTAAATCCTGGATACTTTCTCGGATAAAAGAATAACAAACGCCGAAGATGGAGTGGGAAATGCGATGGAATACGCATGATGTCTATCCACAAGTGAAACAAAGAGAGAAAGTCACCTTAACAAATTACACAACTTGTTCAAATAAGGACAAAGGCTACAATTAATTAGTCCGGTTAGTGGTGTTTAGGTGTAAATGTATCTTCTTTGTTATAAAGTAGGTGATAAGTCTTTTTTTTTTTTTTGAAACTTTTGGTAATAAGTCTTGAGTCTATAATTTTTAAAAACTTTTTGACTTTTATTATTCCGCTTAGGCCATGTTCAATGGTGACATTTTGGGATTTTATGGGGTGTTCTTATAATATAAAATTATTAAAATGGTTGTAAAAGGAAGAAAAAGAATGTTTTTGTGGGGTATATTGAGTGTATGTTTAAATATAAAATTAATAAAAGTTGAGTAAAAGGAAGAGAGAGTGTTTAAAAGGAAGAGAGAGTGTTTAAAATTAGATATTTTGGAGAGTGTTGTTAAAATGAAGAGAGAGTATTTAAATATAAAATTAATAAAGTTGAGTAAAAGGAAGGTATAAAGTTGATTAAAAGGAAGAGAGAGTGTGTGTTTTAATAATTTATTATAAGAACACCACATAAGATCCCGTGAAGTCACCATTGAACTTGCCCTTAGTGGTGTTTAGGTGTAAATGTATCTTCTTTGTTATAAAGTAGGTGATAAAGTCTTTTTTTCTTTTTGAAACTTTAGGTAATAAGTCTTGAGTCTATAATTTTTTTTTACTTTTTTACTTTTATTATTCTGAAGATGTAACACATTCATAGCGAAGAGATTTTTTTTTTTGTCAACTCCATTTATAAAGCCCAAAAGCAAGAAATCTGATACAAGATTGTGGTCCATTAAGGCCCAAACATGTTTAATAAATATTACAATGAAAACAACACGTGTAGGCCTATGACTAAGCATAGCGAAGAGATTAAAGATAGAAATTACGAGGAACTAGTAAAAATACGTTTATGCTGAGTGACTATATTAAAGGTGGACACATATTGATTTATGTTGTTGTTGTTTTTTTTTTTTTGTCGTCACGTTGTTGTTATATATCCGTAATCGGATTCGTTTCTGTCATATCCGTAGTTTTCTTTTTCAATTCATATTCGCACTAAAATAGTTGACATTTCATAAAATTCAGCTTTTTAACTTTTTTTTTTGTTTAAAGTACAAAAATTAGCAATTTAATTTGATGAATGAATATTTCTGGCATTACTGTCTCCATTGCTTGTCACCCAAGAAACTCTCGTGAGCTCAAGGTTGGATTGTATCCTCTACGCTGTAGAGTCTACGAGCTTGTTTTCACTTGCTTTCGATTGTTCAAGTTATTAAAGAATATCTCACACTTCGGAAATTGAAAAAGATCTTAAGCAATAATATGTAAAGGATACGATTATCTTATTATATAAAGGCAGCTATCTCTCTTTGATTTCCTCTTTCGAGAGAAGAAAGGCTTTTGAGGCTTATCTTAATGAAAGCATAGTGCTCGTCGAACCTTTCTTCTCGCTTTGGTTGAACTCTTTTTCAAACTCATTTACATCGATTTCTCTCTGTGGGATTTACTCGGATGGACATGGAAGAACCAAATTTAGAGTTTATATATATGATCTAGAAACAAATGTCTTTTACAAGCTTAGAACACTCTATATCTCAACTTGTTTCGATTGATAAAAAGATTCGAGTAGAAGAAACGATCAATTAGCTCACCAGCAATCGCTGCAGGAGCATACGCCGTTTTAGAAGAAGTGATATCTCTTTGCATCTCGCTTAGTTTAATACGCCGTTTTTGAAGAAGTTATCACTGAAATCAACTTCAATGCATCGTGGCAATCTGGACAAATGCGCATATTAGTTAACACAGTGATCGAAGACCGAGGACTTGAGTTAAGAAGCCCCTTCACAATTGCGACTTCCTCTTTGTACCCGAAAATCCGTTCTTTCTTCGCATTCTCCACGGCTTCATGACGAGATGGCAACTGAAAAGTCTCAAGATCATAACCCATTTCTAGCATTTGTGACTGAAGAATCTTTAGTGTGTCGTAGATTGTATCCATTTCTGGAAGTGAAGCATCTTTTGTTCTAGACTTAGGTTTAGATTCCTCTTTAGATTCTTCTTTTGTTCAAGTACTTGACACTTTGTCCAATCTTGTTGAATCTAACTTCTCAACCAAATCAGCACATCTATCACCAAGCTCTAAATCTCCGTGAACTCGAGAAAGATTCATCAGTGTTTCCGACACTTCAACGCTCGGCTCCATAGGCATTTTCTCGACAATGCTCAATGCCTCGTCCAAAAGACCAGATGTTGCCAACCTCTTAGTAACACTACAATAATGTTCCATGGAAGGTTTAATTCCATAGTCTCTTTGCATAGCTTCAAATAACAATAATCCTTCGCGAACATTTTCTATTGCTGAATACATCGTTGAATATCGCTCCGTCTGGTTTATTCCCTTCCTCTTTGAAACGAGTAAACAAATCGACTGCTTTTTCACCGTAACCATTGTTCAAAAAACACCTCATCATAACACGCTAAGTCTCCGAAACCTTCTCAGACATTTCATCGAACACCTTTAACGCATCACCAACAGAACCGCAACAAGCATACATTTCGATTATCGCGTGATGAGACCTAACGTCAGAAGGAGAAACCGGAGCAATGATATACTCATGAACAACTTTGGCTGCTTCTAAAGCTTCTGGTTTACTACATAGTTTAGCTAACCCTAAAACTCTGTTCAGATCCATAACATAACCCTTGTTCTTGTCCAAGTAATCTAAAACCTCGATAGCTTCTCTCGATTTACCTTGAGTAACACTCAATCTGTAATGTTCTGTGATTGGATAATGTGTCCATTTGCGTTCTCCAGTTACGTCTCGCTCAAGTATAGTGATAATCTTGGGGTGATAACGACGAATATGGGCTCCTTTACACGAACTGAAACAGTGGTTTAGCGTTTGTGTTGCTAAACCTAAATAGGGTTTAGAAAATTTGAGCTTTCCGCACCACAATCGAAGCAGCAACATTACGCCTTCTCTGAGAAACCCTAATTGAGAATTTCAAAATGGTCAGAGTCTATTCGAGAACCCTAATGAGAATTTCGCATTACGGATACAAAGATATTTTTCTTTGACCTAAATTAGCGTGAACTCCAAGCGAAAAAACAAAACATGGTTCAGTAAACCGGGCCGGTTTATAAAAGGTTAGTGGAAGTACCGAATTAGAACCAAAGAGAGCCGTAATATCTAAACGCAGCGTTTTGAAACAACTCTCCTCTAGCCACCAATTTTGAGCCCGAGTGGTTTTATTCGTGTGTTCTTGAGAACCACTCACTTCAACAGAGAGACATGGAAACTACATTTTAGACCAAAGAGACTCCTCAACTCTAAATCAGGTTCCTTCTTCTCCTCTGAATGCTTATGATTTCTAGCAAGTTTTGTGGGTCGATGTTGATTTGATGAATAAAATCGGTATTTTTAAGATCATGTGAGGAAAAATTGGCTTGGGTACAAAAAGTTGGTTTTTTTTTATAACCTATGCAAACTGAAGCTAATTGAATATTCGTGTTCTTGATGTTTTGGATATACCAAGGTTTTCATTGAATTGAATCAGATAATTTACTAATGATATCTTGATGTTGCTGAATTGAATGGTAAAGTATTCTCAAGTCTTAAAATTCCAAAGGACATGGAAAAAAGTTGATGACTTTCTATGATTTTGAAACTGAGCTTCCTAGAATAGTGAATCTCTTTTCAGTTTACTCATTGAAAAGCTTTGTTTTGCTCAGAAGAATACAATGGCTCTGGTGGTATCAGGTGGCAAAGTAGCCACAATGCCATTTCTTCACGCCAATCCTCTTCCTCTAAGTACCAACACCAAAACAAGAGTCCAAACTGCATCCACATTTCCGCTAATTTCGCCCGCTCTTTCCAGGTCTCTCTCCATCAGCCTCAAGCACTCGCCGCCTGTTTCCCGGTCTCTCACTGTGGTATCTTCTGTTTTGTCAGAGGACAGAGCTACTGGTGTTAGTGGCTCTGGAACAGACGCGTTCAAGCTAACGTACTTGGAGGTGAGGGTTTCTTCATATGGTTCATTTTGACGGATCTTTACTACTTGAGCATTTTGACGACATGTTTTGGTTTTGGGGGTTAGGGAAATAGCTGGCTATGGGAAACAGGTGGATTGAAAATCCTGGTTGATCCGATCCTCGTTGGTAATTTGGATTTCGGAATACCATGGCTCTATGATGCAGCCAAGAGGTTTTTGAAAGGCGTTAAGGTAATACTTGTTCTGTTTTGCATTCTAGTTTCATCATCATTTTTTTCTCTCATTGTGATTATAACAAGTTTCTAAAAGATTTCATATTCGCGGTGCAGCTTGATGATTTCCTTGAAGTTGATTGCCTGCTCATAACTCAAAGCCTTGATGATCATTGTCATCTGAATACCCTTAGACCATTTGCTGAGAAATCTCCAGGCATAAAAGTTATTGCAACTCCAAATGCAAAGCCTTTGTTGGATCCTCTTTTTCGAAATGTAAGCGACTAGTTTCATTTTTTCTTAGTTTATCCAGTTCTTAACCAGATTTGTAGACTATGGTTGCTGAAATATTATTGTAGGTTACTTATTTGGAACCTGGAGAAAGCTACGAGCTAAATACAAGAGATGGTTCTAAAGTTCAAGTTAAAGCGACACCAGGACCTGTTCTCGGTCCACCATGGCAACGTCCTGAAAACGGGTAAAAAAGCTATCATCAAGCTTTCAGTTTCTCCAACATTTAAAAGTGTTTCTCATTTCATTTTGTTCTTAGGTATATCGTTGTATCCCCTGAGGATGAGATATCTCTCTACTACGAACCACATTGTGTATACAATATGGAACTTCTGAAAAATGAAAGAGCCGACATTGTAATCACACCCGTCATCAAACAGCTTCTCCCACGGTTTACTCTTGTTTCTGGTCAAGAAGACGCTGTCCAGCTTGCCAAACTCTTGAAAGCCAAGTAAATAGTCACCTCTCTCTTTGAAAATGTATCTCACTCTGCATTTTTTAGTATTTCAGTTGGGTTTTTCTTGGAGTGTAGGTTTGTTGTACAGATGCAGAATGGTGATCTTGATGCAAAGGGAATATTAGCAAGCATTATAAAGAAAGAAGGAACCATTGAATCATTTAAGGTGCAGCTTCTTAACCACCAAAATATTGAAAGTCCAAATCAAATTTTTATTTGCTTTATCTTGATTAGATTAATGGTGGCTTAATCTTTTCGATGTTGGAATTGTGAATGCAGGAATTATTGTCAAGAGAGATCCCAGAAGCTCAAGTGTTGGAACCCGTAGCAGGCGTGTCCCTAGAGATCTTTGCTTCATCTTCAGATATATAGGTAGTAATGGTACATGAGGATGATAACACACATGTAAATATATTACTCTCTTGACTCATAAATAGGCATAGATGATGAGCATGCAGTAGTTTCTCACATATCAAAAGCCCTCTTGTGTGTATACATGTTTCAACAGATAAAACAAAGTGAGAAAGATGTGTTGATGGAATCCTTAATTTCTTCATTCCTAAATTTTGTTTGTATGATAATTCCAAAAGTTTTCTATATGACTCAATCATTTGCAATGCACTAGTAAAGTCTGACATAAAACTAAAAACTTAGCCCAATCATAGGGTCTTTAACTAAGAAAACCTAGACTTCTTCTCCTGCTTCTATCTAGTTTAGCATCCTCTTCAAGCATAGTTGTTCTCTGCAATACAAGAAACAGAGAATAAATTGATTTTCTAGTAAAAGTTATATAAGAAATCATTATGCTTACTAGTCTCATGGCACCTCTTAAGGCTTGAAGATTCAAATGTCTGGATGCTCGTATGTTTTTGTTCCCCTAAATTGAAGATCTTGGCCATATTTTTCATCGACGTTGTTTCCTCGTAGTGTAACTTAAAGTCGCTATTCAACTTTTTGAAAGTATCCACAATGTACTTGGCTCAGGTTTTCCTGCTCCAGTAGCATCACATGCATCGTACAAAATTGACTTATGTTGTGGCCAACCCAAACTTGACCAGAAAATCGTAAATATCTTGGTGGATTTCAGCGAACGTTGGTGCGTTCTGGAGTAATGCTCTGGTGATTCCGTTTCTTTCATTGTATTGTGCGATGGCTTGTTCACTTGGTCGAACCAAAGTTGTCATGTAATCCGACAACACCAGCTTCTCAGAAGAAACCAAGATAGCACCAAATTCTACAATCCGGCGATCGTTGGTAAACTCTACATCGAAAATAACAATATGATCGTCGCTCATGATTGATCATTTCATGATCGAAAGGTCGAGGAAGGCCTGGCCTAGAGGACAAGCCAGTGAAGCCACCGCGTAGGGCCCTAAATTTAGAGGGTCTTTTTTAATTAAATTTTTGTTATAGTTATTATTGAAAAAAATTATAAACTTTTTCTTGAATAATAATATTCGTAAGATTTTGTTTTTCAAATGTTTTTTTTAATGTTTATGGCTTCTCTAAGCAAACATGTTAACTACTCATTTAAAAAAAAAATTGAGATTATTAGTTAAAATTCGAAGTTGAAGCTGTTAACAAAATTATTTGTAATCTACCATGTGACAAGAGAGATTGAATACAAGGAGAACAAAATTTCAAAAATAAATTCTATTTTGTTAGTATTTTTTTTATTTCTTACTAACTATTTGGAATTATAAACTATTTGGAATTATAAACGGTTTAATAGAGTTTTAATGTGTTTTTCTTATTTAGATTACTATTTTTGCGATATAAGAAAATGTACGAAAATGACACTTTTTACATATATATATATATAGGGCATCCAAAACGATTGGAATAACTCTAGAACTCAGAAACCCAGCGATACACGAAGATCCTCAATCAAAACGTAGAAGCAATGATTCTCGATTTCAAAACGAAAACCTAGAAAGGTCTCGATTTGACGACTCTTTCTAGGTCTCTCGATTTCACCATAAACACAGAAAAATGATATTTTCTTTACTCTTTTTCTTTTCTAGGTCGAGAGACCGGTTTAATGAATAATTTGCTCGGATAAAGTAAAACCGGGATAACCAATGGAATTCCTATTTTAAAAAAGGAAAAACGGCATCGTTTTGACCGGCTAAACTCCTCAGCTGACGTGGCATGATGATCAAAGCGAATCTGACGGTTCATATTTAACATAGTTAGCTTATAGTAGCAATGGAGATCGTTTTACCTACGAGTTTCGAGCTGGTAAATGTTGCGCTCTCTACATGTTTCACTCGATTTCATCATGGAATTCGATATATCAAAATTGATTATTCGCTTAATCCCTTTTGATTTTGTTCTTTACCTGTTAGATTTAGGCGTTTACATGTTCATCATCCATAAATTTTGAAGTTAATTACCAATCGTAATTGATGAATTCAGTTTCCGTTTTGTGTAATTTTGGCTCACCGAAATCGGATTTTTATGTAAACTAGGACAGACACAGCTTCCATTTGTTCATTTGTTCTTGTCTTTAATGGAGATCTTCTCCATTAGAGATCTTTGCTTCATCTTCAGATATTTAGATAGTAATGGTACATGAGGATGATAACACACATGTAAATATATTACTCTCTTGACACATAAATAGTAACTTGAACTTTTGTAAAAGAATTTCTTAAAACTCTTAATTCTTCGAGTTCAAATGTAACACCGGCCCATTAATTCGGACGATAAATGTGGATCGAGCAGGAACTGGTTGCTCATACATCTCATCAATCCAAAACGTGAGAACTTGGAGCTACTAAGATCACCATATTATTGCCAATGGTTTCAATCCACTCAAAGATCTACAAGAACCAAGCTAGTGCCAAATTTCATGGTCTTCTCTTAGGACAGTGGAAGTCAAAAGGAAAAACCACTAAGAATGGTCATATGTTCGTTTGTAAAAGGAATGCAAAATGATTTTGGATAGTCTATGTATATAAACTTTTTAATATGGTACCTATGGATTGATAATTGTTTTTTAGTATATTTTGAGGATTTTGCAGGTGGAATAAGAGACAAATTTTGGCCCTATTTTATAAGTGTGGTGGATAGAGAGGATCCAAAGTCAATAGCCTACAGAAAGTTACAAGAAGAAACTAGGGTATTTTCTTCTTACATCATCTCTAATTAATTTGATACAATACTAAAAAATTCTGTATTAGAGTGTTTACCAAAAAAAAACGTTTGATGGTTCTTCAATGTCTAAAACATGTATGTTCCAAATTGGTGACATATGATTTGGTACCTAACAGTAAAAGTAAGGGTTAATCGTCTATGGGGCGGTGAATGGCATGGCCAACCTCTAAGATGATAAAATTTGTAGTCTTAAATAATTAATATAGTGTAAGAAATGACTAAAATCTAATAACTATGCTGTAACATACAAATACACAATATACTCCTCCAAGATATTAAAATTTGTAGTGTTAAATCATAAATATAGTGTAAGAAATGACTAAAATCTATTAAGAATGAGTTTAACATACAAATACACAATACTTTGTAAGAGAAATACTTGAATACTTTTGTCTAAACATTTTTTTCTAAAGTAAAATGTTGTATATTCCCCGGAAATGGAAAAGCATATGCTTAATTAATTTTGAAGAACAAGACATAAATGAATAATGATATTGACAAACCCCTAGAAAAAGGGAAAATTAAAATTAAAAACAGAAAGTCAAAGAATTTGTCTGTCTGGAAATGAAGAACGGATCTAAATTACACTAACAAAAAAAAAAAAGACCAGTCAACCTAAGAATCTTCTTCATATCACACAGAAGAAAGAAAAAGAAAAAAAACCCAAAAGATAAAATAAAATCTCAAAAACGCGGTTTCTCCGATTATTGGAGTCAAAGCCAGCAATGGTGTTGGTAAGAGGCTAAATCGAAAGAAGAAAGGTCCAAACTTTTTCCAGAAAACTCAAGAACCCTAGACGAGTTTATAATCATCATCGTCTTCAAGATTAGTAGTCTCTTCGATTTTTTATCATTTGGGTTCGAATGGAAAATCGTAAAGGAGGAAGCTTTAGCATACCAAGCTCTGAAGCTTTGACCACGACGCTTCGTAATGCGATTCAAGCTTTAGGTCGTGGTTTCGATGTTACATCTGATGTTCGGCTTCTTTATTGCAAAGGAGCTCCTGGGTCAAGACTAGTTCGTATCGAAGAAGGACAAAACAGAGATCTTGAATTGTCCGATGGAAATCTTCTTCCTGATGTTCCTATTGATATTGAATGTTCACGAGGCAGAAATAGAATGCAGAGAATCCCTGTTTGCAGCTTCCATCAGGTGAGATTTTGTAATTCTTGATTTTGAAATGACATTCTTAGATTTAAACCCTTTTTATGTCTTTTGTCTTGATGTCTAATATTTGATGTTTGTGGAATCACTAGCTCATAGATTAACCTTAGACTTTCTAAATTTAGAAGCTTTAACTTGTGACTAGAACAATTGTGGCACATTACTTTGAACTAGTGAAATTTAGAACAGAAATATTGGTGTTCTTGTTTTTGTGATTATCAATGCTATTTGTTATATTGGTGTTCTTGTTTTTGGGGACATTACTGGTCTTGAAGTTTAGGAATTTATCTCAGTTTGAAAAATAGTGTATTGAGCTTTAACTTGTGACTAGAACAATTGTGGCACATTTGTAGTTCGAACAAGGGAAATTTCAGAACAGAAATAGCTGTAGTGGTTTTTGTGATGATCAATACTGTTTGTTGTTAAATTGGTGTTAGATTGGTCCGGTGTGGGGACATAATGTGTCTTGAGGTTAAGAAATTTATCTCAGTATGATAAATTGTGTCTTGGTTTGGGTATTCATTAGAAATCTGCTTTTGGCAGATGGCAGAATACTTCAATGAGGTATCTGGTGTAAAAGGGAACTTACCGCTCGGATGTTTGAACGCAATGTTCAATTACACGGGTTCTTGGCAAGTCGATGCAGCATCCACAAAGTCTCTTGCGCTGGTTGGTTATTTTATTCCGCTTTACGAAGTCAAATTGGCAAAGCTTACATTGGTTTTGCACAACGAGATCAGACGCGCTGTTCCTTCCTCGTGGGATCCCGCTTCGTTAGCTAGGTATATTCGTCGTTCTGCTATTTTAAATTTGTTATGTGATTCATTTATCATGATTCTGATATGGTTTGTTTACTTTTTGGTACAGCTTTATTGAGAATTACGGTACTCATATTGTAACTTCGGTGACGATTGGTGGTAGAGACGTAGTTTACATCAGACAGCATCAGTCTTCTCCTTTACCGGCATCTGAAATCGAAAACTACGTCAATGACATGACAGAGCATAGGTTTAATGCAGCAGAGATTCAATCTATTACTGGCCCCTTAAAATACAAAGACAAGGTTAGTAAAAACGTCGCGCGCCACGAATTTTCGTTTCCTCTTAAAATTATGGTTTATATAAACTGAAAAAGCTGTCTCCTGTAGGATATTACAGTAATATTTAGGAGAAGAGGAGGTGACGATCTTGAGCAAAGCCATGCTCGATGGGCCGAGACAGTACCCGCAGCTCCAGATATTATCAACATGACTTTTACTCCCATTGTTTCTCTCCTCGAAGGCGTGCCTGGTCTAAAGCATTTAACTCGGGCTATCGAACTTTATTTGGAATGTGAGTTTTCTAATTTCAAAATTGAACTTGTTTATATTCGAATCTGCCTGTTTACAATCTCCTGACGTTGTTGCCAGATAAGCCTCCGATCGAAGATTTACAATACTTCTTGGATTTCCAAATAGCGCGAGCTTGGGCTCCCGAACAGAGTAACCTCCAACGGAAAGAACCCGTGTGTCAATCTCTTCAGTTCAGCTTAATGGGTCCTAAACTATTCATCAGCGCTGATCAGGTAAACACAGAACGGTCCATTCTTTTGGTTTTGGTTATCGTTTCTGTTACTAAACATATTGCGTTTGTGTATTTTCAGGTAACGGTTGGGCGTAAACCAGTCACTGGTCTAAGACTAAGCTTAGAAGGAAGCAAACAAAACCGTCTCTCGATACATTTACAACACTTAGTTTCACTCCCCAAAATCCTGCAGCCACATTGGGACTCTCACGTACCGATAGGTGCACCGAAATGGCAAGGACCAGAGGAGCAAGATAGCCGCTGGTTCGAACCAATCAAATGGAAGAACTTCTCACACGTAAGCACTTCGCCTATCGAACACACGGAAACCCACATCGGGGATCTCTCGGGCGTCCACATTGTCACAGGAGCTCAGCTCGGAGTTTGGGATTTCGGATCAAAAAACGTTTTACACCTAAAACTACTTTTCTCTAAAGTTCCCGGTTGCACAATCAGACGGTCCGTCTGGGACCACACTCCAGTCGCGAGAATAGAACCGGGAGGTCCATCTACATCGAGTTCGAACGAGGAGAAGCGAGAGGACGTTTCGGGACAATCAGGGAAACTAGCTAAGATCGTTGATTCGTCGGAAATGTTAAAAGGACCACAAGATTTGCCTGGACATTGGCTTGTCACCGGAGCAAAGCTTGGCGTTGAAAAGGGTAAGATTGTGTTACGTGTGAAGTATTCGTTGCTGAATTATTGAGAGGTTTTTAGATGAGTTCTTGTTTTTCCGGTGACCGGAGAAATTTTTTCCGTCAACATTCTTTGCACAGCGAATCTTTCTTGTACATGTTTCCGGTTTGGTTCGTTCGGTTCGACTTTAGTTTGGTTTGGTTTTGGTTTGGTTGATTTTTTGAGTTTTGGTTCAGTTTGGTTTTTGTTTAGACGAATTTTATTATATCAGAGATGTACATTGTAGTCGGATTTTATAACACATGGTCTCTATGACGACCGTTTCATGACACGTTTCTATGAAAACATGCAGCAACGTCATCATAAAGAATATAATGTAATTTATCAAACCAAAATAACATAAAACATAAATTTGGGAAAAATAAAAGAAAATCAAGAATGGCTTCGACCGGTGACGAAGATAAGGTAGTACCTCCCGGAGATCCGGTGACGTTTTCTACTCGTTTGATCGATGCCGGAACGACGTTCATGCAGCGGAGATTACCGGTGAAGCAAATGAATAGTCATGTCTCTACTTTTGCTATTTACGGCGGAGATATGTCCCGGCAAATAGAGACTCACCACTACGTCCACCGAGTCAACGACGAGTTCCTTCAATGCGCGGTTTACGCCTCGGACCGTTCTGATGCGCCTCTCATCGGTACTCTTTTTCATACCATTTTACTAATATCACATGCAATGCCCATTTTTCAAGGAATTTTGAATAAATTTGTATTTACAGGAATAGAATATGTAATATCGGACCGATTATACGAAAATCTGCTTAAAGATGAGCAAAAGCTTTGGCACTCTCACGCGTACGAGGTTAAGTCCGGTGCATGGGCTTATCCACGATTGCCTGAGGCTGTGGCAAATCCGGAGCTGAAGAACATAGCCAAAACGTACGGAAAGTTTTGGTGCACCTGGCAGATTGACCGAGGTATGTCTCCGATCTTATTATCAGCTCTAAACTGGACCGGTTCTGTGTAAAACGTTTCTATTGTTCAGTATATACCGGTTCCAAATATCACCGAACTAATTCTATGGATTCGTTTAAAATTAGTATACCAACTAATTGAATGGTTGTGTTTGTGTTTGTAGGTGACAAGTTACCTATGGGTGCACCCGAACTAATGATGTCACCACAAGGGGTGGGGCAAGGGGTATTAAGGCCGGGATTAGTGAAGATCAGAGATGAAAACATTTCGACGGATGAATTGAAGCACAAGAGAGCGGAAATTCCTGAACCGGAATGGATTAATCCAATGGCAGATTACTGGAAGCAACACGGTAAGTGTTTTGTACTCGATATCGGAACTGTCGAAATTAACCGTAACGCCCATATCCCGTGAACAATGTTCGATGAACCGGCTTAGAAATCGGGTTTATATATATAGAATAATGTTAATGCTCTATTTCCCGACTTTTATGTCAAGAATATAAATATGAAAAAGAGGTACATGGAACTTTTATGTTAAAGCTCGATTTCACCATATTACAATTGTGGAACTTTTTGTAATTCTTATTTTTATCCGTTTCTTCAAAGTCGTGCCAAATTTGAGATGTCTATAGGGTAAGCGTCTGAAGACGACTGCGCATTGTACGATCTTCTTGCGATGATCACGTTTGCGGCTTCTGTCGGATGAAATGCGTCCCAGAACACATACGCATTTCGGTTTCTGCATGGTCTTTGTCCTGGTAAACATGTGATTTGACCCGCATTCCTACCAATACCACAACATCCAGCGTTTGTCACTGAAAACCCTGTAAACAAAAACAAAAAAAACATTTCCAACAAAACCTATATTAAGTTCGGTTTCTTTAACATTGAAAATGAAAAAGCTCTCTTGTGTTTGTGTCTATACCAAATCTCGCGGGGTTTGTGATCATGTCCTGGAAAATGCCATAAGCGTTGATGTAAGTGAACTTTGCATCAGGGTGATTGTTGTTGAGCTGATCAACAAGAGATCTAAGCTTGTTGTTAAAGATTTGGTTCGCCGAGTTTATGCGGTCCACGCAAGTCCTGCCGTCACGACTGCCCGCCAGCGCGTTTGGACTACAACCAATTGCTCCAATTCCGACTAGTGCAAACTTTCGAGCCCCATAGTTGTATAGTGCCTACACAATCCCCGAAAATCAGATCTCACAAGATGGGTTACTCCTAAAAACCTAAAGATAGAAACTTTATACAAGTGGATACCGAAACTTGGTGACTACTTCTACTATAAATTTTGAAAATTCAAATCAAATTTCACTAGATGGGCCACAAGAGAAAAGCTAAAGATGGAAACTTGTTATAGATTCGAACCAATCCAAATACGACCAAAGCAGAGAAAATATACGCAGCCATAAGGAAAACGTACATTGAGCTGAGTGCTGTAGCGAGCGATGAGATCATTAGCGTATGTTTCGGGTGTGAATTGTCTACTCGAAGAATAGAACGTAGGCATGAAGTAGTTGTTGAGATAGTCGTTACTTCCTAAACCAACAGAGTAAATGCATCTTTTGAGGTAATCTGCTGCTTGTGTCTCCCCTCCTAGTAGATTTACGACTTGCGATACCGTACTCTGGTAGTTCCTAACTTGACCACTAAAGCTTATCCTTTGTCCCTTCATTTCCCCAAAAAAAAATAATAATAATAAGGTTGGAACTTTTCTAATAGTTGATCAATGAAGAGAGTGTTTTATGTTTAATTTACCAATTGTCGACCGGTTTCTTCTCGGATTCCAGCAGCTGCTGATGCGTAGTTAACTCCTGAGAGTATTTGCCGACCGCTCGCATCGCTATACGCAGGAATGTAGCCATTAAACCCAAGTAGCTCAGCTACATCACAAAGACATATTAAGACCCATGTTAGATAAGGATTTATTAACTTTATACTATGTAATTAAACCAGAAAAATTCTAGCTACTTAGTTATATAGAGGAAATAGATTGTAGAAAGGACGCATACCGATTTCGTCAACGGTGGTCTTGCCGTTGGAGAAACGGCCGGTAGGGCCGCCAAAATCGATACCGTAAGGTAAGTAATTGGATCTTGCAAAAGAAATAAGACCATTGTTGTTTCCATTGTCAACTAAAGAGTCACCAAAAATGAAGTAGCATGGAACTTGTTGTGCTTTTACAACACTAAACCCTAAACCCAACAACACAAACACTACACACAATTTCCTTAAGCAACTCTCCATTTTAAAATCCAAAATCTATTGAGTGATAAAAAAGAAGATAAGGAAATGGAAAGTGTAGTGAATGTGAAGTAGTCCAAAGAAGTTGTGTGTGTATTTATAGACATGAGTGATATTTTGATTTTGATACTATCTTAAATTTTGTAGGGCTACTCACTTTAAGATTGATGGGTCCAATATTAACAATTTGATATTACTTGTTTATTTTTGTTCTCATTCATTAATCAAAACTTAAAGATTGATTTATGAATGGCTTTTTTATCCAATTATTTATAATGTAAATGTGCCGACAACTACATTGACATAAACCACAGACTAAAGATCATCATTAGTCAAAGAGTTTATGAGGGAGTGAGGAACAACAAAGAAACAAAAACTGAAAATAAACTATTTGAAAATTGTTTTAAAGTAATTTCTAAATTGAATATATGTTGTGACCAAAAAAAAAAATTGAATATATGTTTTAGTCATGCCAGTAAAAAAATAACTTTGCTACATTTGAAATATTTTTTTTTTATCTCAGGCAAGTATTTGTCTAAATCTTTCAGAAAATGCAAAAAAAGAAAGATCGTATTTTGTAGTATTAGAACTTTTTAGAGGAGAAAAAATCGTAGGTTTGACAAAGCCACTTGTGCTTGGGGCCGTTGACCAGAAGTAGGAGTTTTTTCCGCGTACAAAATGCAAACTTGGTCGTAAGTTGGACATTAAATGATACAATTAAAAATCATTGTATATTATCTAAATACGAATGAGAAAGAAAATCGTAATAGATTGTGTATAATTGGTGTCACTTGTTGTGTGTTTATACTTTATAATAAAGTACATATCTAAAAATTAAAAGATTGCAATTATTTTTGAAAATGAAGGAGAAATTGGTGCAAAGAAAACAGGTGAAGAATTAGGTTTGGGCATTAAATGAGAAGGTGTGAATCAATCAACGACTTTGTATCATAATTGACCAAGGCCGGTGCTGCTCCCATGTCCCCCCTTCCAACTATTTCCATTTAAGATTGTGTAGATGCAACTCTTAGGCTTAGCTTATGATTAAAATTTTTTTTTGGAACATTTTCATAGCTTATGATTTAATTAAAACAAGATTAAATGAAAACCCATACCTTAGGACAATAAGACACATTTATTATATCATTGCATGTTATAGTTATAGGGGTGGATTTTACAGATGTTAAAGAAATGTTGGGTATGTAATTTATTGGTTCATCTATTATATTTTATGATCCTATATGCGGCTTCTAGACATTCATATTGATACCTGAAAAAAAAAATGAATTTTTGGAGACATCATTGTTATAAATATTGAAGCCTAATTGAATAAGAAAATAAATGTTCACGTTGTGAATTATTATGATGACACATATGAATACTCTTGTAAGTATAAAAAGACATAAATAATGCCAATATATAATGTACATTCAAGATTCAACAGATTGCAAAAAAGAAGGTTATGACGATCCCCTATTAACCATATTTTTTACCAGTTAGATGAATATAAAATAAATAATACGTTTTTTTCATGAAATAAATAAGAAAAATCTTATTTTTCATATGTTTAGTTTTGTTTTGGACATTAACAAGGTAGGTATCTATTTCTATTATATTTAGTTAGGTTGAAAATAACTTGTGTAAATTTATTTGAAACGTTAATTGTTTTATTGTTGTTTGTAATTAATTGTTCACAAAATAGCTTCGTTAGTCAGTCCCAATGTTCAGAACGTCTTAACTTTTTTTGATTTCTTGGTCTTATAATCTTTTTTTGTTTTTGGCCAAATGGTCTTCTCGATATTGGGTAAAGCAGTTCAACTGTTCAATTGCAAGCTTTAAAAATTCAGAATGAGTAGAGAGTTCTTTTGACGTGTAAGACATGCAAGTGAGGGTTACAAATGGTAGGAACGCCGTCGTTTATTAGTTTACTTTCGAACGGTGTGCTTTATTGTTACTTGAGAGTCGCCATTTCTGGTTCTCAAAGGAAATTCTAAATTCCTACTTCTTCTTCTTGTCTCTTTCTCGGATTATCCAGGAGAAACCCACTAATCTTTTGTTCTGTTCGCGTGAGGTAAAATATGCTAATTTAAATTGAATTTTGGCATGAACTTTAGGTATTGCATGTTTCTTCTGCCTTTGGTTGTGGATAGTATTACTCGCTGAAATTTTATTTTGAGTTTAATCTTTTGGGTTTTTTTTTAGAAGCATTAACATAAGAGCTTCGTGAACAAATTCTATCATACAATCATTAGTTTTCTTTTAGATTTAAGATTTCGATTACTACATTGTTTTGTATGCCAATATGCCATTAAGAAGGTAATGATTTCAATGGTTGTTTAAGTCTAATCATTAGTTTTCTTTTACTCTAACTTAATGGTGTTTTTTTTAATTTATGCAGAATGGATTTGCAACATTTTGATAGTGAAGGAATGAGCAACATTCTCTCGAAACGCAGTTCGACATCGGAGAGCAAGCTACGCTCGGGGATGTTAATGGGTCTGGATATTCTCGATTGTCCAGTTTGCTTCGAGCCTCTGACCATTCCTATCTTCCAGGTTTTGTTTCTAAACTGATTCTCCTTGAATTGAAGGTTACCGATGTCCTTTGTATGAAGCATATTTAAAATTGACCAATTGAGATTTCTCAAAGGTAACATTTGATTTTCTATAGTGCGAGTTAATCTGTTTTCTATACTCATGTTTACTTAATGGCTAGTTGATTTCCACTGCAATGACAATTCTGTTTTCTAGAATATGTAAAATCCTTTGCTAAGTTTCTTTTCTTGAATATATGTTGTTATATATTAAAGTTTTAATCGAACCTCATTGGTTTTGCATTTCAGTGTGATAATGGGCATTTGACTTGTTCTTCATGCTGCCCCAAACTGCTCAATAAATGCCCTACATGTGATTTTGCTGTTGGCCATAGTCGTTGCAGAGCAATGGAAACTGTGCTTGAATCAATCTTTGTCCCATGTCAAAACGTAGCGTTTGGATGCACCAAAACCGTATGTTATGGGAAAGAATCAATTCATGAAAGGGAATGCATCTTTTCTCAATGCTTATGCCCCGCATTGGACTGCAGTTACACCGGAACGCACAAGGACGTTTACAATCACTTTGTTGACGATCATGGTCACGAACTCAAATATATTTCCTTTGTAAGAGGGGCTTTTTTTGATGTTCAAATGAACATCGTTCGCGATAAGATTTTAGTTCTTCGGGAATCTAAGAAGAAACTATTGTTTGCGCTGCACTGTTTTAGTAGGCCGTATGGTGTGTATGTGGCAGTTGAATGCATTGCACCATCTGCTCCGGGAGTAAAGAAATTTGCATATTGGCTCTCTTACTCTATGAATGGGCGCACTCTTACTTATAAGTCACGAGAGGCGAAGAAGGTTGTTGAAGTGAGTTCTCAAATCCCTCGAGACGACTACATGTTTCTCCCTCACTGTATATTGCAAGGTGAATTGTTAGAGATCAAGGTCTGCATTGGACGCAAGGTTCGTGCGGGCTAATCTATCTTTGGAGGTTCTTTTAGTTTTTAAACTTATCCTGGCTAAGGGTAAGCCTATCTTTTAAAGGTACTAGTAAGATCAATCTATGTATCGCTCCCGGTGTTAATATGGATGTTGTGGCCCTGATGAATATAACTAAAATCAGTTCTAGGTGTAAACATTTTGGCTTAACGGTTTGGTGTATTTTGTTGAAATGCAATGGTCTCTCTTATGACTTGTACTCATTGTTGTTTCTTGCAACGTATTGAAACTAATGACGGTTGGAAAAATGAATGCTCAAACTTAATTAACAGTTACCCTAACTCTAATCCATACTAGATTCGATATAAGACTTGAGATGAATTTTATATCTAGATTGGACTACATGATTATCAAGAAAAAGCATTGTGGAAGTAAACCAGAGGATGCAATTTTTATAAAGTAATACAATTTGGCTACTAAAACACATAACCGAAGAATCATCTTTTTTCAAATAACTGAGTTTAGAACTTGAAAAATCAAACATATAATTGACAACTCTCTCTATCCTCTTGTCTTTTAAAGCTGTGCTAACGTTGAGATATCAATTGGATAAACGTCCGAAGGTGACTGCGCCTTGTATGATCTCCTTCCGATGATCGTGTTCGCAGCATCCGATGGATGAAATGCATCCCAAAACAAATACGCATTGCGGTCCAGGCACGGGGATTGTCCTGGTAAGCATGTTAGCTGACCTTGATTTCTTCCAACTCCACAACACGCAGCGTTCGTAACTCTAAACCCTAAATATATTCATCAATGAACCCAATATAAATATCATGAAAAGCTTTATAGCATATATTACAAGAAAATATAGATTTTTCGACGGATTTTGTGTACCATTAGCATAGGGATTGGCCATAATGTCTTGGAAGACGCCATAAGAATTGATGTAGGTGAACTTAGCATCATGGTAATTGTTGTTGAGCTGTTGGGTCAGAGACTTTAGCCTGTTGTTGAAGATTCGGTTGGCTGAGTTGATACGCTCCACGCAAGTTCTTCCATCGAGGCTGCCTTGTGCGAGCGCGTTCGGGCTACACCCGATGGCTCCTATTCCTCCCAATACAAATTTTCTAGCTCCATAGGAGTATAAAACCTTGATAAACACACAAAAAGATTGTGAGGATAAGGTTCAGTTGAAAAAACAGAGGATTTATCGCATATTGATCTCATCGAAGTGAGAGTCGAGAAAACTTACTTTGAGCTGGTCGTAGTAACGACGGATAAGATCAGCAGCGTATTGTTCAGGATTGTACTGTCTGCTAGTGGAGTAGTATTGAGGCATGAAGTAGTTATTAAGATAGTCATTGCTTCCCAATCCAATAGAGTAAATACATTTACTAAGGTATTCAGCTGCACTATTCTCATCTCCAAGAATTTGCACCACTTGTTGCACTAGGTTCTTATGATTCTGTACTTGCCCCCTAAATGTTATTCTTTGTCCCTATCATTCCCCAAACCAAAGCAGAACAGAAAAAGTTACAATCTTTTAAACTGAAACAGAGAGATTTTCCGAGGTCGAAAGTGTGTTTTTGTTTACCAATTGTTGACCGGACTCGTCTCTGATTCCGGCAGCTGCAGATGCATAGTTTACTCCTTGAAGTATCTGCTCGCCACGCGCAGCACCATACGCAGGAATGTAGTTATCAAATCCAAGTAGTTCAGCTTCATTATATCACAAGAAATGTCAGAAACCCATGTTAGATTCTGATTATAGCAACATTTTAGTCTCACTCTAGTTTAGTTAAGACAAAATGATAGAAGTAATATCTAATCTTTGGGAAAATGTGATCCCCAAAAAAAATGCAAAAGCTTTTGTTGTAGTTAAGAGGTTTACCGACTTCGTCGACAGTGGTTTTTCCGTTGGAAAAGCGGCCGGTTGGACCGCCCATATCAATGCCGTAAGGGAAGTAGTCGGCTCTTGCAGCAGAAATAAGACCATTGTTGTTTCCATTATCAACCAAAGAATCACCAAAGATGAAGTAACATGGAACTTGAGGCTCTGCTTTTACCATAAACCCTAAACTCAAAAACAAAACCACCATAGAAACTAAACACCATTTACTCAAGTAACTCTCCATTGATCTCACAAGCTAAACAAAAAATTACTTAGGGAAATGATTTCTACGTATAGTATAACACAATGTTATTGAAATAAGTGTAATGTTTTCGAAAAATAAAATGGGAAATGTAGAAGTGGTGGTGGTTGTGAAATGTGAAGAATCCAAAGGAGTTTGAGTCTATATATGGAGTCGGAGAAGTGTAAGTTGTGTTAAATTTTCTTTTCCTTCTTCGTTGACTTTAATTAAATTTGTGGCATCTCTAATTTATTATAAGATCAGGGGGTGCAATTAAAATAAATTGTATAGTTTTTGAGAATTATATATAGTTAAAGACATCTAATGGGGTTAAAGAAAGAATAAACCTACCCTATAAAATGTATCTTCCTTGTCGTCTCAGAAATAACTCCATTGCTATAATCACATGGTTTTGATATAATCTTTCATGCACTATCGATCCTATCGTCTGGTAATTTGTAGAAATTTTTAAAAGAAAAGCTTTTAAAATTGTATGCCATTGTTTAATGGACTGGTTCTTGGATCGTACGTGATCCTGAAATTAGTCTTAAATGATCCTCGTTGTCACTAACTGTATACAGTGCTTCAAATTTTACCCAAAAGAATCTGATTTAAATCGTCTGTATTTTAGATTATAAAAAGATGTTCACATTTAATACTGAAACAAATAAAATACTCCAGTTTCAAAATTTACATGTTTCTAGTTTAACAGTCATTCTTTTTTCAAAAATGAAATTCAGTTTACGATATGAAGTGTTAGAAAATCGTATTAGTTAATATACAATTTACTTAGAGAAGTCATTTTGAAATCTTTTTTAGAAAATAGATATTGATAAATTTTCGTTTTTGAATAGTCAATGACTCAATGTATCTGAGTTCGAATCTCCGCTTAGGAGAAAAAATGGTTACGCCTTAACATATATATCACCAACTGTTGGTCTTGAGCCGAGGAAAATTATCAGCTGAAAGTTTAGTCAATGTATACTACTTTGTACTCCCTCCGTTTATTTATAAGCGATATTTTAGGAGTTATTTTTTTTTACAAATAAGTGATGTTTTCACTTACCAATATACAATTAATTGGTTTTTTTGTGTTTTTGACTCTTTAAATTTTGCAGATTAAATTTTTATTGATTGAAATGTCTTGAATAAATAAAAAGTATTGTTTTATTTCAAAAAATTAAATAAATTTAATAATTTCTTAATATGAGTGTAGAAGTCTAAAATATCACTTCTAAACAAACAGATGGAGTATTTTTTTAATTAGGGTATTGTCAGTGGACATGTGTAGATTGATGGTATCATCAGTGAGCTCATACAATTTAGGATTCGCGGTAGGCCATTAATTTACCTGCACTACACTTGATTGATTTCTGATTCAAATGAATGTTGCAATTCTTTTTGTGCAAGAAAATTCTAGTATAGGTTTCAGTTTAATAAAACAAAAACGGGTTGTGGAAAAACTGTACTCCCTCCGTTTCGTTATATAAGATTTTTTGATTTATTTCGCGAGAATTAAGAAAACAATAAATACAAACAAAATCTCATTTAATAATTAGTTAAAATTATAACTCAACCAATGATATATAAGACTACGGAATTTGAAAGGACAAAAGTATCAAATTACATTAAAATTTACATAAAAACTAGTAAAACATCTTATAAAATGAAACTAAAAAAATTTTCTTAAAAATCTTATAAAATAAAACGGAGGGAGTATTAACTATTAACAGTTGTATAATTGGTGGGGTCGATGGCTATACAAAAATATTTCCATTTAAAGATTCAATTTAAAAAATGGAAGAAGTGGAAAATAAGTGAGGATAGTTAGGTGGGGGCATTAATTTCACGCGGACTCTTTGTGAAAAAACAATTTCGACTTGTAATAATAATCAAAACTTTGTGCTAATTCTATGAACGCCTTAATTAGATTTTCAACTTAATTACATTTTTGATTATTTTCAAAACTTTGTGCTAATTATAAGCAAAACATTTTCGACTTGTAATAATAATCAAAACTTTGTCCTATGTTTTTTTTTTTCCTTTGTCCTATGTTTCATTTTGCTATAAAGCTTGAAATGAAAAAAAATATACTTTCTTTTATACTATGTAATATTAGATTGTCCGTTTTTATTCACTTTTATGGTGAATCTAAATGACCGACGACATATTCTAAATGTATTAAAAATGGTGGCAAAAAAATATCAAAATGAAACGTAAATTATACTACTACGTAGGGTGTGCGCGAACACAAGCCGAGTAAAGAGAGTGGTGGAATTTGCTTCACTAATCCAAACTTTTTGTGAACCAGTAATGATCGATCGATATTGAAGCAAAAATAAATATAAATATGGGCTTGAGTGTTGAATTCTCTCTTTTTGTTAATTCATATAAACCTTTTTGGTTAGCAGTTATTAACATCAAACGTTAACATCAATCGCAATTGTAATAAGATTTTCATGAACGTGACCAAACTATTTATAGTGCAATAAAGAGTCCAATCAAAAAGAGATTTGTTATGATCCGTGTTGGGACGATTAGTTCCCTCTTCTGCAAGCTGATCGATATGTCAATGATAAATTATAAGCCTACAAAAAGTTCTTTTAAATAGTCTAAAAAAAATCTTTATCTAAAAGACGTGAGTTTAATGTTTTATACACGATTATCAGTTAGTTTGTTTATTTGATTCGAAAAAAGCATGTACTAATTGGAATACGTGATTATCAACAACAACAAAAAAGCATTATGGAAGTACACCAGAGAATGCATTTTTTTATAAAGTAGAACAATTTGGGTTCTGACACATAGCTAAAGAATATTTTTTTAAAACATCTGAATTTAGAACTTGGAAAATCAAACATATGGTTGACAACTCTGTCTATTCTCTGTCTTTCAAAGCTGGGCCAACGTTGAGATATCTATTGGATAAACGTCCGAAGACGATTGTGCCGTGTAAGATCTTTGTGCAATGAGCGTGTTCGCAGCGTCGGTTGGATGAAATGCATCCCAAAACACGTATTCATTGCGGTTCAGGCACGGGGGTTGTAACGGTAAACATGTTAGCTGACCTCCATTTCTTCCAACTCCGCAACACGCAGCATTGGTAACCGTAAACCCTAAAAAAATTTCATCCAAAGAATTCAATATATATATCAAGAAAAGCTTTATATCATACACGAAGATATCGATTTTACGATGGAATTTGTTCATTGATAGACTTCATGAAGAATTATGTGTACCATAAGCAGAGGGATTGGCAATAATGTCCTGGAAGACGCCATAAGCATTGATGTAGGTGAACTTAGCATCAGCATGATCATTGTTGAGTTGTTGGACCATAGACTTTAGCCTGTTGTTGAAGATTCGGTTGGCTGAGTTGATACGCTCCACGCAAGTTGTTCCATCCGGGCTGCCTTGTGCGAGCGCGTTCGGGCTACACCCAATGGCTCCTATTCCGACCAATGCAAACTTTCTAGCTCCATAGGTGTATAAATCCTTCATAAACACAACAAAAAAAATTGTGAAGATAATGTTCAATTGAAGTATAATCAGAATTGTGATGGATCAACTCAATATAAAAACTTTATAACCAAAATAAGGTTCATTTAGCTATATTTCTTGCGGAAAATCGAGCTTTTACCAAATGGGTATCTCTAAGAGAGCTAAAGATTGGAACTTTTTTTTATTTGAACCAAATGATAAGGATCTAGGACACAAAAAAAACAGAGGACTCATTGCATATAGCATATAATCTCATCAATCAAGAAATCTTACATTGAGCTGGTCGAAGTAACGACGGATAAGATCATCAGCGTACTGTTCAGGAGTGTACTGTCTGCTAGTTGAGTAGGCTTGAGGCATGAAGTAGTTATTAAGATAGTCATTGCTTCCCAAACCAATTGTGTAAATACATTTACTAAGGTGATCCGCAGCACTATTCTCATCTCCAAGAATTTGCACCACTTGTGACACTGTGCTCTTGTAATTCTGTACTTGCCCACTAAATGATATTCTTTGTCCCTGTCATTCCCCAAACCATAATAAAAAAAAAAAGTTACAATCTTTTTAACCGAAACAGAGAAAATTTCGAGGTCGAAAGTGTGTATTTGTTTACCAATTGTTGACCGGTTTCTTCTCTGATTCCGCCAGCTGCTGATGCATAGTTTACTCCTTGAAGTATCTGCTCGCCACTCGCAGCACTATACGCAGGAATGTAGTTATCAAATCCAAGTAGCTCAGCTTCATTATGTCACAAGCAATGTCAGAAACTCATGTTAGATTCTGATTATAACAACATTTCAGTCTCACTCTAGTTAACTTAAGACAAAATGAGAGAAGAAAATCAAATATTTGAGGAATTTTTCAACAACAAAAAAATGCAAAATATTTTGTTTTTGTAAAGAAGAATGATAACCCTAATTAAGAGGGTTACCGAGTTCGTCGACGGTGGTTTTTCCGTTGGAAAAGCGGCCGGTTGGACCTCCCAAATCAATGCCGTAAGGCAAGTAGTCGGCTCTTGCAATAGAAACAAGACGATTGTTGTTTCCATTATCAACCAAAGAATCACCAAAGATGAAGTAACATGGAACTTGAGGATCTGCTTTTATCATAAACCCTAGACTCAAAAACAAAACCAACATAGAAACTAAACTCCATTTTCTCAAGTAACTCTCCATTGATCTCACAAACTAAACAAAAAAAAAATACTCAGGGAAATGATTTATGTATAGTATAACTCAATGTTGTTGAAATAAGTAAAATGGGAAATGTAGAAGTGGTGGTGGTTGTGAAATGTGAAGAATCCAAAGAAGTTTTGAGTCTATATATGGAGTCGGAGAAATGAAGTGTGTTAAATTTTCGTTTCCTTCTTCGTTGGCTACTTCATTTTAAGATGAGTGGGTCCAATTAAAATAAATTGTATTGTTCTTATGGGGTTAAAGAGAGAGAGAGAAACTATTTCAGTATTTTGTAAAATGTATCTTCCTGGTAAATGGATTTGTCGTCTCACAAAATAACTGCATTGTTAGACATTTAATCACGATGGTTTTGATATAATATTTCATACACGATCGATCATACGGTCCGGTAATTAGTAAAAAAATTATTAAAAAAAACTTGTATAGTGTATATCATTGTTTGATAGATTGGTTCTTGGATCGTGATCCTGAAACTAGAATATTTACTTGTGTTCTAGTTTAAGAACCGTATTTTTCCATCATGAAATTCAAATTCTGATGTGAAGTGTTAAAAACATCATTAGTTAAAGTACAATTTACCGAGGGCAGTCATTTTGAAATAACATAGATAATGGATAATTTTTATTTTACAATACTCAATGTATATAAGTTGAATCTTTGCTTAGGAGAAATGGTTTACGCCTTAACATGTATCACCAGCTGTTTGTTTCGGTCGGATGAAAAATTTTAGTGGAAAGTTTTGATTTTTGATTTTTGCTTTAAAAAATGGTTAATGTATACCAACTTATATTTTTAACTAGGGTATTGTTAGTGAACATGTATACTTTTACTTTTGTAATATCATCAGTGAGTTCATACAATTTAAAATTCTAGGTAGGTCTTGATTTTTTTTTTCTGATTCCAATGAATGTTGCAATTCAAAAGAAGAAACATTCTATAGGTCCAGTTATTAAGATAAATTCGTATAGTAAAAAAATGTAATAATAGTTGTATAATTGGTGGAGTCGATGGCTATACAAATAATTTCCATTTAAAGATTCAATTTAAAAAATGGAAAGTAAGTGATGAGCGTTAGGTTGGGGCATTTAATTTCACGCGGACTCTTTGTGAAAACTCCTTTGTGCTAATTATATGTACGCCCTAAGTTTTCTTTTGTTTACTTTTTAATGTACATGCAGAATTGCTGGTCAGAGCATTTCACATTTTCATACAAAATGGAGACATCGATCATATGATGATGCATTTGAGATAGCCGGTTCAAATTTCGGTTTTAGATACTGGTGTTGGTAGTTCAACCGATCGAATCTCCTTCCATCTAAATGTGAAAATGCTAGAGGTACTGAGTTCGAGGACTCATTTACTTCACTCTTTTCCTCAATAGCGGCTGACTTGATGTTATTAAAAAAAAATAGCTAGTTAAAGAGAATAAAACTGTTTATGTTCAAATTTGTTTGAACTATGTTTCATTTTGCTATAAACACTTGAATTACCAAAATTGTATTCCTTTTGTGACCAAATATACAAAACAAATTTGTATTCCTTGTACATCATGTACTTAGATTGTCCGGTGACATATATCCTGAATGTATTAAAATGGTGGCACAAAATATCAAAATAAAATATACTCCGTAGGGTGTGCGGACTCAAAGCCGACACAACAGTAAAGAGAGTTCTGGAGTTTGCTTCACTATACCAAACTTTTTGTGAAAAATTAATTATTTTGATTGGTAACCAATCTTTATATTATACCGTCACTTTTAGATTTGTACCGCTTTTGATTGTACCAATCACGAAAGCGGTACCAAAAGCGTTACACTCAACTTACCGTTCCAACTTACAGTTTTACACTATGCTTACAATTTACCGCTCCAGCTTACCGCTTACCACTACAGCTTACCGCTGGTTACCAATCTGATCCAATAATCGATCGATATTGAAGCAAAATATTAAATTCAAAAATGAGCTTGAATTGAATTCTCTCTTTTTGTTCATTCATTTTAAACCTTTTTTGGTTAGCAGTAACATCATACGTTAAAGTCAATCGCAATTGTAATAAGATTTTTTGTAACGTGACCAGACTAATTATAGGGCACTAAAGAGTCCAATAAATTTGTTTTTGTTGATCCGTGTTGGGACGATTAGTTCCCTCTTCTACAAGCTGATAGATATGTATTTCAATAAAAAGTTAACTAAACCTACAAAAAGATCTTTAAAAATAGTCTACAAAAACTTTATCTAATTAAGATATATATATATATATATATATGTATTACGTGAATATCCATGCTACGCGCAAAATTTTTATTTTAAAGAAAAAAATATTTTTAAAAAATCATTGTTTTTTCTTTGGACAAGGTGCATGTTTAGAGACTTTTCGATCTGTGTAATTATTTGTTTGATTTATTTATTTGTGTTAATATCAATGGCGAATCCATTGAGAGATATGTTGGTGTCAAATGACCCCAGTTAAATATTAATATTTATTTAATTGTATTCAAATGTTAAAGAAACTTAGTAGCAAATTTGATTAATGACATCTTTGCATGTGTGTTATTTTTTTGTTTGGTCAACTCAAAAAGAAAAAATGCAAATGCAAATGCAAAGATGTCATTAATCAAAGATTTTGCCACTTTGGCTACTAAGTTTTTTTAACTTTTGCTAATGACATCTTTGTATTTGTGTTCAAAACTCATTTTGCTCCTTTATATATTTTTTTCTTTTAGTTATCTATGATCCTGGTAAAAATAATTTCTAGGTCCACCACAGTCCAATTATCCTGGTTAAATTTTACTATCTTGCTTTTTTGAACATTTAAAATGTAGTTGATAGGACCTATGAAATTGGAAATAGACGTTCACAAAGCTATGAAATTGAACTATTAAAATAGTTCACATAGCTATCAAACTGAAAAACAAAAAAAATATAGGAACTTTACATTATTGACATAGTTCACATGAACTATGAAATTAAATCTCCTTCAACTTCAAGTGATTTGTTTCCGAGTTTAACCAAGCCTATTCCGTAAAATAGTATGATGCAATCGTAAAAACAAGAATAAAAATTAAATAAGATGTCAACCCCGTTTTGTAAAGGTTTTCAATTCTATGTCTCATCCAAAATTTCATTGCTATGATATTACTTGTTTGTTGCGCGGAAATCTTCATTCCAAAGCTCATTTTGATGACACATATTTGATGCTACTGAGAACTAAGATCAATCCATCGAGAAATTGCAAGATAGAACAAACTAAGAAGAACAAGAAATCAAAAGTTACACGATCCATAGATTAATGATCAAGATAATGCCCGGTTTTAAGGTTGTGCCACATTGGCATTTGCACAGGCTCTTTGTGGAGCCCACAATTTCAGCTTATTTTTTTTATAAAAATATCTTATATTTTGGCATAATTTGTAAAATATGCTTTAAATTTTAATAAATTTACACAAAACACTCCAAATTTCTGGAAAAAATAAATTTGGGCACAGGACTCATCGGATCACTGAGCCGGGCTGATCAAGGTACAACTTACTCAAGATCACAACATGAACACTAAGGGCATGTTCATTGGTGACACCATGGTGTCTTAAGAAGTGTTCTTAAAATATAAAATTATTAAAATTTGAATAAAAGAAAGAAAGAGAATGTTTTTATGGGGTATATTGAAATATAAAATTAATAAAAATTGAGTAAAGGAAGAGAGAGTGTTCTTAAAATGAGTTTTTGTGTCTAAAATAGGATACTTTGGAGAGTGTTTTTAAAAGGAGAGAGAGTGAAATGATGAAAGAGAATGTATAAAATTGAGTAAAAGGAAGAAAAAAATGTATAAAGTTGAGTAAAAAGAAGAGAGAGGGTGTATTTTAATAATTTTATATTATAAGAACAATTTTTAAGATACCATGGGGTTGCCAGTGAACATTGCCTAAACGTTTATTTTTGTTTTTTGTCGTAACATATACAAACCATTAAACTAATAACAACCTTACTCACAAACCTACCCGGGTTCAGTTCCCTCGGTTTATTAAAGTACACACAAACTCAACATTTATTAATTCTATACGAAGAAACTTATTTGTCACAGATTTAAGTTCGATTAGTCAACTCTACCATTCAAATATTCTTTGTTTTTTTTTTTTTGCATTTCAAATATTCTTTGTTAATCAAGAAAACTAGTAGGAGACTAATAATTGGTCCTTATTAATGCTACTATTTCTTTTCTTATTTACAACTGGCGTACACTGTTTATTTCACGATGTCCCAAATTGGTATTACTACAAGGAATCAACGGTTGAGATAAATTGGCTCTTAAAATCTATTTTTGCTTTGAGATTTAATTGTGTGCAAAAGCAATTAATGAGAGTTTGTTGGGAGTTTAGTTGTAGGGCAAAGTAAAGAAACTTGAGTTAGTGAAGGAACGTGCTCATGCTTTAAACAAAATCTAGAGCATAATTATTGCAGACACTCGTGTCTAAAAACTTTTTGTAATTAAATATATTATATTTTAGGATTTTTAGTGTCTAAAATCCAAAAAATGATTTAATATTGGATTCTTTTTCGGATTTTAGACACACAAAGATCTTAAAATTTAATATATTTAATTACAAAAGGCTTTTAGACACTCTAAGTGTCTACAATAATCATGCTCTGATCGGTCGACAAAAAAAAAAAAAAATCTATCAAGACGATGATGGTCCATGTTTATCCGCAATTTTCTTTTACAAAAAAAGATATATTGTTTTATACGTTTGTTATGTTTGATGAATTTTTCAGAATATTTTTATTTTTAAACTGTTTGTTAATCCATCGTTGGTAGGTCAACTATGTGCCAGTTATCTACTATTCTAAAAGTTGGTCAAAGTGTCTAAGCTGCCACAAATAGGAGCGCCACAAATTTAGATTTATTTTATCGGTTGAAAAATCGATTAACGTTTTAGTCAATAGTTTTATTTATCTATGGACTAATTGATTTAGGAGGAATACTAAAAATATTAAGTTATTTACTTTGTTTAGTTCCAATTTTATTTTTTAAAATGTATTCTTAAGATGTATATTAACTTTATCAATATATAAACACATAAATATCAAGAGTGACAAACAAAAAAAAAACACAACACTAAGAAGAAAAAAATTCATGATTATTGCCCGATTAGTTAATGAGTAGTGCCTACCAAATTTTTGAACGTCCGCTTAATGCTTTCCAATGTTTTGAACATTAGTACTGTAATATCTGACCACGCTCATATGGAGACAATTTTTAGATAAGTCCAGACGAAGAAGAACAAACTGATTTAACATGTTTTAATATTTTTTCCTAAACAAAATAGTTTATAGAAGCTTAAATTATATTGATCAACATAGGAGAGTATTTATACAAGAATGTAAAGACCTAAGTATATAGAGATTAGGATAAAGCTAAGTAGAGATAAACTAGGAATAATCATAAACCTAATATGACTTGATATTATCTCATTACTAAACAAGTACAAAACTAAATTTATACATGAATAGAGACGGACCGATTCGTACTAAAAAAAAATCAACTTATACATATGTGTATTTAACAAACATTTATGGTTACATATATCTATGTAGTATATAATATTTTATTACTATTTGGACTGTTATATACTTATCCGTTCCACACCGCACTCTCCATTAGAAGACACATTCATTATTTTGACAACTATACATATATAATAAAAAAGATCACTTGTAGTAATGACGTCAAAATATTTAGAGCTTGTATGTATTTTGCAAAGACTAAAACCATCTCCAACTTATTACTATATTTTCACTCTAAAATAAAGTAACTTCATTTTAGAATAAGGGTTTTCTCCCACCCATTACTCTATTTCTCACTTTTTAAAAAATATTCTTAGTATAACCTTTTCAGTTTAATCATTAATTTATTTAAACTACACATTTTACCCAACTATTTTACAATTATCAATAATTTACTAAAATCATAATATTATTTTAATTAAAATTTATTATAGAAATAAAATTACATTACACAATTTAAATTATTAATTCATTAATTATAATATTTATTTTATGTTATTTATCTTAGTTTCATTATTTTCCATTAATAAATTTCATCGTATTTGAAATATTTTGTTGCATTTTAATTGTGATGGTTAAAGGTTTTTTTTTTAATATGAATTTTTGTTATCATTTTGTAATTTTTTTAAAGGGGCATTACTCAGTTTATCAAAAATTAAAAAACCAATGACAAAAACATATTTTTGGTGTAAAAGTATAATGAGTAAAAAGTTAAAGGAAATTTTTATAAAAAAAAAATTTCAACTCTAGAATATAGTGAGAAATGAATTTACTCTACATGTAGAGTAAAAAGGTGAGTTGTTCTATTTTAGAATGAGGATTAAAGTAGAGTTGAAAAGTATTTTACTCTAAACTTTCTTTTAGAGTGGGATTAGAAATGGGGTTGAAGATGCCCTAAGGAGCTATGTTGACATCATCATATAGCGTTTATGCCAGTAATTTAGGCATTTATTTGAAATTGAGGTACATTGAATATGTTAGCTCAAATTATGATATTAAACTTTGGGGAAATTTAAGCAAACCGTAAAAACTTACTAGCTTACTTTACCTTCACGTTGAAGACAATAATACTGAATCCATTCACTCAGACATTATTGATCCCAAAATGTTGGTTTGGCAATAAATCATTTGGACTCATCAATTCATCACCATTATATATGCAAATTGATTGGCTTTGATAAAAGACAACATGCCATAGTGCCCTGTCGAGGCAATGTTGTTTGATATTTTTATGCAAAAGCATGTTTATCCAGAGCATTTGATTTGACATTTGAATGATATAATATGATTGTTGAGTTACAAAATTTAAATAACGGTAACTGTTTTAGAATTTTAATAAATGAATTCTTCCAGACGCTGCTAAATCAGAAACATTGTCGTAGACATCTCGAGAAGGATAAAAAATACTAATTGATATTGTCATCGATTCAACTTTTTATGAATCAGTGGACTTTTCAATTGCTTATATTAATTTTTGTTTTGATAAAATTTTGCTTCTATTATTTGCATAAGACTTTTTCCATAAGAATCAAAAAAATTTGTTCCACTTCAAACAAAAATTATATATTATTTACATGTAGCACTATTTCAACTAGCCAAATGAAGATAAAGTGTTCCAAAAAGAATCGACCTCACGTTTAAAATTTTACTATTTCGCATGAGAACCATTTTATCAGTAGGTCACTAACCACCATTTAGTTTTGTTAGTTAATTGTTACACTACACATAAAACGTAGACAAAGATATCCAAATTGAACTTTTGAAAATATTTTAATCATGCCGATTAAGGCATCTTTAACTCAATTCATATTTTGGAGTTGAAGGGTTTAAAGTTAGTATTACTAACTTATAAAAAGAAATGGCTACTAGAATTCGACTTATGATTTGTTTGGCTTTATTGGATTTTAATTGGTTTGAAGTTTGAACATGCAGAGAGATGTTCATAATCTCGAGTCGAACCGGCCTACTAACTTTTCAAATAAAATTGGGCCAGATTAGGCTATGCTTCCTTTAATGGGCTAATTCCTCTTAAAATCATACTGTTTACAAGTCAAACTAAAACTAAAATGCACATACAATTCTGATAATAGAAATGGGGGAAAAATTGTGCAAATTATGGAATCTGCCATAAATTGGAGACTTGTTATAAAATCTGCCATAAATCAGATTTTCTTACAAAATATGCCACAATTTTGTTTTGTAGTGGAAGACAAATTTAGGGTTATGACATTTTCTTCTTTCTTTCTTTCTTCTTTCTTCTTTCTTCTTTCTTCTGTATTTTTCCTTTGTTCTTTTTTTTTTTTTTCTATTTCCTTTCTCTTTCTTTATTTCTTCATGTCGGAATATTCCTTTCTCTCCTCTCTTTCTCTCTTTCTTCTGCTCGGAATATTCATTTATCTCCTCTCTCTCTCTCTCTCTCTCTCCCCTCTCTCTCGTACTCTCTCTCTTTCTCTCTTATGTGTTGCTCTTTCTCTCATATTCTCTTGGTTTCTCTCTCAACATTATGGATTCTTGTCTCTCTTTTTTCTCTCTCTTTCTCTGCGAAATGGACGTCTCTCAGTGGTTGACAGTGTTAGAGATGGTGGTGAACATAGCCGAACACGATGAAAGAATTAGTGACCATCGAAGGACAAGAAATTGATGTCAGATTTTGCATTTTTTTGTCCTCAGGGACGGACGTCTAGTTTGGTAATATCATGTCTTTCGATGTTCACCACACATATGGTTATAGAAACGGTGGTCAACGGTGTCAGCTACGGTGGTGGACATATAGCTGGAGACGGTGACCATCAAAGAAATAGAAATACAAGACCGAGAACAACAAACACAAAACGAGGTCAAAAAATATAAGATAGAGGATAAAAAATATAAGACATAGGACGTCATTCGTCCTTGTTTTGTATTGAGGACGTCTAGTTTGGTAACATCAGGTCCTTTGATTTCCACCACACATATGGTTATAGAAACGGTGGTCAACGGTGTCAATGATGGTGGTGGACATAGCCGGTTACGGTGACCATCGAAGGACAAAAAATACAAGACCGAGAACAACAAATACAAAACGAGGGCAAAAAATATAAGATAGAGGACAAAAAATATAAGACAGAGGAAGTCCTTGTTTTGTATTGAGGACGTCTAGATTTTGTATTGTTTGTTCTCTGACACGGACGTCTAGTTTGGTGACATTTTGTCCTTCGATATCCACCACACATACGGTCTTAGAAACAATGGTTAATGGTGTCAGTGCCAGTGCAATTGGTGGTCATAATCAGAGACGGTGGATGGGATAAATACATCGAGAAAAATAAATACAAAATGAGGACAACAAATATAAGACAAAGGACAAACAAAACAAAACAGAAGACAAAAAAATACAAGACGAGGACAAGAAATACTAAACAGACGACCATCGTCCCGGAGAGAGAAAGCAAGAAAGAGAGAGAGAGAGAGAGAGAAAGAAAGAGAGAAAGAGAGCAATGCGGGAAAGCGGAGAGAGAGTACGAGAGAGAGAGAGATACAAGACGAGGACAAGAAATACGAAATATACGTCAATCGTCTCCGAGACAGAAAGAGACAAAGAGAGAAGGAGAGAGCAAAAAGGGAGAGAGGAGAGAGAGTGGAAGTAAAAAGAGAGTAGAAGAGTTGTTTCATAAAATAATATAAAAGTGGAGAAAATGGTGAATAGTTGAAAGTGGCGTTTTCGTAAATACATGAATTCATTAAAGGTGAATTTGTCTTTTCACGTGGACGTTGTGGCAGATTTTAAAAGGCTATTGGATTTATGGCAGATTTTAAAATGTCTTTGTGGATTTATGGCAGATTTCATAATATCCCCAAAATTGCCAAAAAAATTCAATCCGCCGTCCAAATGATCTTTCCAAATCTACCATAAATTGAAATCTCTTTTCAAATTTGCCATAATTTGTACAGACGTCTATTGTCGAAAGATAAAATTACCCTCACAAATAATAACAAATTAGTTCAGTGGGTCACCATCGTCTTATCCTCTGTCCTATATTTCTTATCCTCCGTCTTGTATTTCTTGTCTTCCTGAAACAACCAGACCCGATTTTTTTTTTATATAACGAATTAATAATCCCATAATTACTAATTCCTTAATATTTAATTCACTCATGGCATTAAACCGCGAAAAACACACAATTTAAATATTAAACAATAAAATCACAATTATTTAATACTTAAACATTTTTAACACACTACATACTTATTAAACAATAACTCCGCAAATTATTTAATAATTAAACATAACTAGTAACCTATACGACAGGTTTTACTATAACAGAAAACACACACACAAACGACCCTACTCATCCTCTTCCTACGCCCAGATTCCGCGATCACGCTTTCTTTTTACTTGCAACACATAAAACAAATGAGTTGCGTAAGTATTATCATAAATACTTAGTGAGTCAGTCATCCCGCCTACATACCATATATGCTTTTAACCAACACACAAGCACCCCAACACGATTTAAAAAGCCCTACGGTGAAACTGACTTAGTGTCGATCGACACACGCAAAACAAACATGTCGAGCGACATCTAAACCATGTCGATCGACGCGACCACCAAAACGTTTGTGTCGAGCGACACCTTGACTGTGTCGATCGACACGAACAAAATAGACACTGTCGAGCGACGCATCCCGCGTATCGCTCGACACCAAACCTGCAGAAACATCAGAACGAACACCACTTTTTGTTGCTCGATCTTGCTCAGTCTCCGCCTATACCTGCACTAAACCTCAACGCAAATCATAGAACAACAACCAATAAACACATAAACGCAAACAAACACCCAATTCCAACACGGAAACTACTTTAAATCAATCATTCTAACTCGTGTCGGCAAAAACGAGTCTACGGTCGTGAACTCACCTTTGCCTTAAATTGGATGATTTTCAGATCGATTCGGATGAAAAATCTGAAGCACAGAGATACCCACGACCCTTACTGCTCTAACCCGAACAAGAACCGCCAAGAACAACCGATCAAACTCTCTTCCCAAGCCTCTAAACATCAAAAACTTCAAGAACTCTCAAGAACACTCAAGAACTCATGAATTTTACTCAAAACCCGAACGATTTAATCCTCTAACGACCCCTAATTGATCTCCTAGCCTCTGCAAACGCGAAAAGGTCCTTAAATAAAAGTTTTCATCCGCAATTTTCCACAAGTCGCAATCAAAACTGAACTTGCCGATAGTGCGTCGAGCGACGTGGTCCGAAATAGTCGTGTCGATCGACGCTCCATTTGTGTCGCTCGACACCTTTATCAAAAATCCGCTTACGGTTTACGGATGTTACAATTCTCCCCTACTAATACTGGACTCGTCCTCGAATCCTATCGTACTAGTCTCTACGACACCCGTCGTCTATCTCAGACCATACTCTTGATCGATCCTAATCAGCCACATGTGAGACCATCGCTCGAATCTCACTAAGCGTCTGCCATAGGCAAAAATTCTGACCCTAATTCCGGTCAACACTAGCATCTCACTAAAATTAACACTTCCATCCAAAACCCGACCAGATATGCCCGGGGAACATCGTGTCCGATTGATTGCACAAAAATCAAACAAGAACATGCACAACCAAAGACACTACATCCGTTACCAGGTCATCTGGAAAAAAGTTCTAACGTAATGTCAACCCTAGATTCGACACCCACAATTTCCTCGCTCTTAGGCATACATCCTTTGAACTAACTTACACAGAAAGAAATACTCATCCCTCTGGAGAACTCGCCTTCTCCCACTAAACACCCGGGGAAAACATCTTAACTTGGTCGAATAAAACCGAATTAGTTTCTCCCTATCTCTGAGGCCCCATCTAGTAGCGTACTTACTTACGTTTTTCGAACTTTAATTACTCCTAACTCATTTATATTCTGAGATTCACAGAGCGCATCCTATGACTTATCAGAAAAACATACCAATCTGGCGAACTCACATCCCCGCGAAAGAACTTACATCCCTCGCTACTTATTCTGAGAACTGACATCCCAAATAAATATATTGGAGAACTCACATCTCCCTTAGTAAATGAGTTATTCGGAACCGCAGTCCCTAGAGTATTTAGTTTATGAATGTCCCTAAGTACCTATCGAATAGAGCTACCTCATATTATCCATAACACAACATTCCCTGCCCCGGAATCTGAAGATTAATAAGCATTACTCAACTTATTAAATATCAAAATATAAGAAACCCATCTTATAAATTTCCATAAATGTATAATCGTTACAACAAAATAGAAAATACATAAATCCTCAACCACAACAGCACGAAACCAAGTCTGAAACTGGAACCGCAAAGATAAAAACAAGCTCAAACAACGATCTGCTTATCGAACCACTTGCTGAAATTCGACTTCATCTTTGCCTCGGGTTCTCAAGTTTCCTCCTCTATACCGCCAAAATCCCACAAGATTCTAAGCAACGGTACTTTCTTTCGGCATAACACCTTGACTCTCCACTCGAGAATCCTCACAGGTCTCGCCGCCATAGACAAATTTGGCTATAGATCCTTCGGGATCCTAGCCACCAACTCCACCGAAGCGTGCAGACACTTCCTCAACATTGATACATGAAACACCCTATGAAAGGCCTTCATAATCGGTGGTTACTCGAACCGGTACGCTACCGGTCCAACTCGTTCCACTACCAGGAACGGACCCATAAATCTCGGACTTAGCTTATTCTCCGAAATGGATCTGTTAGGACCTCGCAACATGGTCATCTTGAGATATACTCTATCTCCAACTGTGAACTCCAACTCTTTTCTCCTTTTATCAGCATAACTCTTCTGCCGATCCTGAGCCTCTTTCATGTTCACTTTCAAGATGCAGATCTTCTCCGACGTTTCCTTAATAAAACTCGCACCCAATATGCTCATCTCCCCCACCTGGGTCCAACATAAAGGTATCCTACACGGCCTCCCATACAATGCCTCATGCGGAGTCATCCCGATACTCGCCTGAAAAATGTTGTTATACGCAAACTCAGCCATGCTCAAGTGATCCACCCAATGACCACCCCCAATCGAGAATACTCATCCTCAGTAAATCCTCCAATGTTTGAATCGTCCTTTCAAACTATCCATCGGTCTGAGGATGAGAAGATGTACTCATGTGCACTTTAGTACCCATCTTCTACTGAAATGCTCTCCAAAACTCAGACGCAAACTTAGGATCCCAGTCAGACACAATTCTGGTTGGCACTCCATGCAGCCTCACAATCTCTTTCACATACTTCTTAGCAAAAACCGCTGCCCCATCGTTCTTCTTAATGGCCAGAAAATGCGCTGACTTAGTCAGACGATCCACAATTAGCTAAATAGCATCAAATATCCACGAGTTAGGTAATCCAACCACAAAATCCATTGTGATCATATCCCACTTCCACTCAGGGATTGGTAAACTCTACAACATACCACTCGTAACTCGATGCTTAGCCTTTATTAATTGACATATATCGCATTTTGCGACCCAATCAGCTACACCTCTCTTCATCCCGACCCAGTGATAGTACCGCTTGAGATCACGATACATCTTAGTCGCCCCCGGATGAATCGACAACTTGCTCATATGAGCTTAACTTAGAATCTCCTACCTTAACGACTCATCCTTAGGCACTCAAACTCGCCCACGAACAAGAATCGTCTCATTCGCAGAGACTTGATACTCAGAACCAACTACCTTCGACGCATCGATTAAACTCTAATCACTCTCATGAGCTACTCCAATCCTACTCTGAAGGTCTGCCTGATCCGCTACCTCTAAATCCAAAGGCTTCTGCGAAATAGCACATAAACGCAAAGTGTTTATCTCGTTCACTAACGCCTCCACGTCCTGCTCTCGAGCTTCGTCCATCCCCCGACGGCTCAAGGCATCTGCCACCAGGTTAGCCTTAAACGGATGGTATACAATAGCCAAATCATAATCTGCCAACAATTCTACCCATCGACTTAGCCTCATGTTTAATAATGGTTGAGTAAAAATGTGTTGCAGATTCTAATGATCCGTGAAAATCTGTACTCTCCCGCCATACAGATAAGACCTCCAAATCTTCAGAGCAAAAACCATCGCTCCTAACTAAAGGTTATGGGTATGATAATTATGTTCAGCACCTCTCAACTGTCTCGGCGCATAAGCAATTACCCTGCTTTCCTGCATCAACACACAATCCAAACCAATCCCCGACGCATCGGTGTACACTGCGTAAGGCTTACCTGGCTCGGGCAACGCTAATACAGGTGTACTCATCAACATCTCCTTCAGCTTCAAGAAGCTTTCCTCGCACTCCTGAGACCAAACAAACGGAACATCCTTTCCGGTCAACTTTGTCATTGATTGTGCCATACTCGCAAATCCAATGACAAACCTTCTATAATACCCTGCCAACCCAAGAAAACTCCTGATCTCGGTGGCGTTACTCGGTCTAGGCCAATCTCTAATAGCCTCAATCTTAGCCGGATCTACAGATACTCCTTCTGCAGATACAATGTGACCAAAAAATCCTATCTCTCGCTGCCAGAAGTTACACTTACTCAACTTGGCAACCAGCTTCTGCTCCCTAAGATTTTCCAATACCAGCTTCAGATACTCCTCATGTTCTTCAGGACTCCTTGAATACACAAAGATATCATCTATAAAGATTATCACAAAAACATCCAAATAATCCTGAAAAACACTATTCATCTGACGCATGAACGTTGCTGGTGCATTTGTTAACCCAAACGGGATCACCACAAACTCAAAGTGACTGTATCTCGTCCTGAAGGCCGTCTTACGAACATCTGTTTCATCTATCGGAATCTGATGATATCCCGATGTCAAGTCTATCTTGGAGAACAAAGTAGCACCCCTTAACTGATCTAAAAACTCATCAATTCTTGGAAGACGGTACTTGTTCTTCATAGTGACTCGGTTAAATCCCTGGTAATCAATACACAGCCGGAAACTCCCATCCTTTTTCTTTACGAACAACACCAACGCTCCCACGGTGAAGTATTGGGTCGGATAAATCCTTTACTCGATAAATCCTCTTGCTGTTTCTTCAGCTCTGCCAACTCTGCTAGAGCCCTCCTGTAAGGCGCCTTCGATATAGGCATTATCCCGGGTTCTAACTCAATCGTGAAAGGATCAGACCGAGACGGCGATAATCCCTTAAGAGACCCGAAAACATCCTCAAAATCCCGAACAACTTTAATATCATTTACTGTAACCTCACCTGCGGACTCCGGCATCACAATTATCACTAAATTATCCTCGCCACCTCGCTCTACCAATCGCTTAGCCTGAATAGCAGAAATCACGAGACTCCCGGAAGTCGGTCTCACACCCTGATACACCAACCTCCCTTCTTTGCATTCAAACACAACCCGCCCGCGATAACAGTCCATATGAACTCTGTAATGTACGAGCCAATCCATCGATAATAGGACATCATAAAACTTCACCAGACTAATCATCAAATCTGCCGGCATTGACTCGTCCGCAATCTGCACCTCCACTCTCCTCGCACGACCAAACATAGCCAAAAATCCTCCTCTGGCTACCATAACCATGCTTGACTGCTCACCCGTGCTACTCTGATGCCAGTGATCTCGGCACATTCCAGAGTAATAAAGCAATTTGATGCTCCAGAATCGAACAAAACATGGGACTCAAAACCTCCCACTAACAAGGTCCCTACACATCCAAACGTGTTGAGAAACCTACTTTCTATCACATGCAAAATAGCACATAAACTACTATTCCTAATACTCGAAAGAACAAGTTTGAGTCTAAAATATACATGTGATCTGACAGGCGCTCTGCTGCCCCACCTAAACAGTCATGTAAACACGTGGCGCTGCTTATAACTGAGCTACTGGTTGCACTGCCGCAATCTGAGCTAGGGGTTGTGCAGTCACTGGCTAAGCAGCAGCCACAACCATCTGCTGCAACTTGGGACACATCGGCCTGATATGCCTCGGCTCCTTGTAGTGATAATAAACCTTTGCATCCTGGCAGTCGCTCATCTTGGGGCAACTCGTAAACTGATGCTCTAAACTCCCGCAACTAAAACATGCTCTGCCACTCTGACCTGCCTTGGAAGCATCAACCCAATTCCTCTTCAGGACCTTTCCTGGCTTGCCACCCTTGCCAGAACTCGAACCTGATCCCCCATACTGCTGTTGCTGCCTCTTCTGCTGAACAAGAGGAGCAACCGCCACTGGTACTACCGCAGCTGCATGACCTCTCAGGTCCTCCTCGATACTTGTAGCAACCTCTACCAGTTTCGCCCTCAAAGCGTATTTTGACACTCTACAAGGTGTCCTCAAATCCGCCATAAGTCCACTCAGGAACCTCTGCACCTACATCCGCTCATCGTCCAACGCCTCTTGAGGAAAATATTTAGCATTAAACTCTGCTACAAATTCTCCCCATGTCCATACAGCATCAGGCCTCTTGGCCTCCGTCGCTCCCCACCACTGATGCGCATCACCACTCAGGTAATGAACGGCGAACTCCACTTGATAATCCTCAGGACATCTGATCTAACGGAAGTTGCTCTCTATCCTCATGCGCCACTCATTTGCTTCCTCAGGCCCAACGCTGCCTGAAAAGAAAGTCGTACTATAACTCCGCATCTGACCCATCATCTCCAGGTAGGTCGGATGCACTTCTGCCACTGCAACCCTCGGCTGCACCTCTGCCACCGGAGGCATCAATGGAGCCTGCACCGATACTCCTGCTGGAAACCGCTCCATCATTTGTATCATCCATCTCTCGAGATGATCCAATCTATCCTGAGCTGCAGCAATCCCCAAACCCGGGCCTGCCGCCTCACCAGCTATCCCGGCACCTCTCCTTGCACCCACTCTAGTATCTCTCACAGATCCTTCAAGAAGCGTCTCCGATTCTCACATCTGCGTTGCACTCACAGCCACACTATCGGATAATCCTCTCTCTGATCTCCGTCCACGACCTCGGCCTCTACCACGGCCTCGACCTCTAGCTCTGGTATCCATATCTCTGCACTCACCCAGATCAGGAATAATATAAATACTAGAAGTCAATAATTATAAGTAGTTACCGCGAAATCTCTTTTTAAGGCCTGAAGAGGATGAGCTAAGACTACTAAATTGACTAACTGTACATAATCAATTTAAACACATAGTCACAGTTCACACAACCTACTGCCCTAAAACTGTAAGGGCTCTGATACCTTTTTATATACCCAATTAATAATCCTATAATTACTAATTTCTTAATATTTAATTCAGTCATGACATTAAACCGCGGAAAACACACAATTTAAATATTAAACAATAAAATCACAATTATTTAATAATTAAACATTTTTAACACACTACTTACTTATTAAACAATAACTCCGCAATTTTTTTAATAATTAAACATAACTAGCAACCTATATGACAGGTTTTACTAGAACATAAAACACACACACAAACGACCCTACTCATCCTCTTCCTACGCCCAGATTCCGCGATCACGCTTTCTTTTTACCTGCAACACTTAAAACAAATGAGTTGCGTAAGTATTATCATAAATCCTTAGTGAGTCAGTCATCACGCCTAACCATGTACGCTTTTAACCAACACATACCCGTGGTGTCGATCGACACACACAAAACAAACATGTCGAGCGACATCTAAACCATGTCGATCGACGCGACAACTAAAATGTTTGTGTCGAGCGACGCATCCCGCGTGTCGCTCGATACCAAACCTGCAGAAACAGCAGAACGAACACCACTTTTTGTGGCTCGATCTTGCTTAATCTCCGCCTATACTTGCACTAAAACTCAACGCAAATCATATAACAACAACTAATAAACACATAAACGCAAACAAACACCCAATTCCAACATGGAAACTACTTTAAATCGACCGTTCTAACTCGATGTCGGCATAAACGAGCCTACGGTCGTGAACTCACCTTTGCCTTAAATTGGATGATTTTCGGATTGATTCGGATGAAAAATCTGAAGCACAGAGATACCCACGACCCTTACTGCTCTAACCCGAACAAGAACCGCCAAGAACAACCGATTAAACTCTCTTCCCAAGCCTCTAAACACAAAAAACTTCAAGAACACTCAAGAACTCATGAATTTTACTCAAAACCCGAACGATTTAATCCTCTAACGACCCCTAATTGATCTCCTAGCCTCTGCAAACGCGAAAGGGTCCTTAAATAAAAGTTTTCATTTGCAATTTTCCACAAGTCGCAATCAAAACCGAACTTGCCGACAGTGCGTAGAGCAACGTGGCCTGCGTATCGATCGACACACGACAAATGGTCGTGTCGATCGACACACTAAAACGTGTCGCTCGACACGTCCAAAATGGTCGTGTCGATCGACGCTCCATTTATGTCGCTCGACACCTTCACAAAAAATCCGCTTTCGGTTTACGGATGTTACACTTCCGATGGCCACCGTCTCATCCACCGTCTCCGGCTATGTCCACCACCGTATCTGACACCGCCGACCACCGTTTTTGTAATTGTATGTGTGGTTGACATCAAAGGACAAGAAATACAAGGCGTCACCAAACTATACGTGTGTTTCGGAAGGCAAAAAATACAAAATCTACCACAGAGTAGACGTCCGTGTCTTGTATTTGTTGTCCTATGTCTTGTATTTCTTGTCCTCCGATGGCCACCGTCTCCGGCTATGTTCACAACCGTCTCTAACACCGCTGACCACCGTCTTTGTCATTGTTTGTGTGGTGGACATCGGAGGACAAGAAATATAAGACGTTCACATACTAGACATCCGGAGGATAAAAATACAAAATCTACCATATATATATATATATATATATAGAGAGAGAGAGAGAGAGAGAGAGAGAGAGAATAAATATGTGGTGGAGATTATTAGGCAAAATAGTCATTTTGCTTTCCACTAAAAAATAAAAAATAGCATATTTTATAAGGATTTATGGATTATGCTAGATTTGGAAAGGAGTGTGTAATTTTATGGCAGATTTTGTAATAAATTCATTAGAAATTTAGAATTGCAATCCAAGCCAAATTAACTTCATCAGATTTACCTCTCTAGAAACACTTTTCCATTTTTTTAACTGTATATAGTACTTAGAATCATGGGATCGTATCCCGCAACGGGAACTCTTTTTCTTCCATCAAGGTGTAATCAAACCCATACAAAAATACATTATTTTACAGTAATTATTTTTCTTGTGAAGTTTATAAATACAAAAAAATACATCTACACATTGGATGATTGAAGCTTGTTAGTTTACTAATTATATTAATAGTAGGTGTAAATTAGTATGCTCAGCCTAATAAGAGGCTCACCTAATTACATATGTAAAATAACACTCAACTTACTATAACCAAAAATTATATAATAAATCTACAAGCTACCTGCGTACGTTAAGTTTGTAAGAGAAAGAAATTATATTAGTATCGCAATTAACGGAATTTATGGTCAAATATAAAAGTGTGCATTTTAATATGGGATAGTAAGTTTTATCTCTATTTTTCGATCAGATAAATTTATGAATCAATCGTTGTTTCTGCGATAAACTTCTAGTTCCGGCATCGATACCCGTGGTTGCATTACCAAGATTATCGTGTGCTCCTCCATCCACCATCACACCGATTCTAGCCTCAACATTCATGTCTCGCTTTCTATTAGGCTAACCCGAATCCGGGTTTGAAAATTCGGAATCGAAGATGACATCAATTGATGGAGATCCGAGAAACTAACATGCGAGAGAGGAAATTGTAAACTATTTGAGAGACTCCAAAACTTCCTTGGAGAAGGAGAATGATATATTGGTATGCATCCATTCGGTTGCAATGGAGAATTGAATCTATGAACGGAAACGGTAGGAGAAGTTGTTTGGTTTTTTTTTTTTGTACGTTTTTTTCCTCTTAAAAGAAGACAGGTGTCGCACAGAGAAGGCCGCCACGTGTCCAGCTCCTGGAGAAAGTTGGACACTTGTTATATAGTAGATTTTCGAGGTAGAAGGTAAATTTGCACACAAAAAAAAATGTTATTTGAAAGGTTCTGTTTAGTATAAAATCTAAAATTTAACTACATAGTAATGTTTTACTTCATAAGCAGGGGATAAGATTAATAGCCAAACAAACTAAATATATTAATGTATTATTTATTATCAGAACAAGTCGAATCAAATTACAGGAACTTACTCCATCAATCACCATCTTTTCCAGACCATTTGTTTTTGGATTATCTGATATTTACGTTGCTTAATAATTAATACTATGAGAATCCAAAGAATAAACTGTGGGGCTTTCCTAGCCTATGTCCAACTCTCCTATTAGTATGATATTATCCGCTTTGGGTCCAAGAGGCAAAACCCGCACGGATTTATCTTTGGGTTTCTTCCCAAAAAGCCTCAACCCGTGTATCCTCTCCTCCTACGATACCCTGGCACCCTTCTTGCACCGCCGTAATCTCCAACGGAACCCGTCTCCTATAACCGGAAACTTTTTCGACACAAGGCACCGGCACCCCTTAATCGCGAGGTCACCTTGAGGGTTCTCCTCCCACACCGAAATTGGCCCACACCCACTTCTCCAGGTCCATATTTCTGGAACCTGAGCTCTAATACCAATTGTGGGGTTTTCCGAGCCCATGTCCAACTCTTCTATTAGTATGATATTGTCCGTTTTGGGCCCAAGATTTTTGGGTTCCTTCCCAAAAAGCCTCATACTAATTTAGTTTGACATTACTTATATATTAGACCATTCTTGTCTAATCTTTCGGATGTGGGACTTGATTTGTAATCCCAACATAAACCTCAATCATTGGACAATTCCATAAACTTACGCAATTAAATTTAAGCAGTTTCTTGTGATTTACATTGTCATATGACTTTCACGTACGTATTAACCATAACTTCAGGCAAGGCAAGCAATAGTTTATTGCGATAAATCTAATTGTGGTTCGTCTTGCAGCCAGCACAACATTGACTCTTATCTACATATAAAATAACACACGAATATATATAACAATATAATTATATATATATATATATGCACAAGTACTTTCGAACACGTATGATCACAGATAAACTTAAACACTCGCCTTATCTAATTTGTGATTTGAATACTCGATTATCGAATTTAATTATCTTCCGCAATATTTAAATGTATGGTTAATTACTCTAACAATAAATAAAGAGCAAAGCTTATCTGATTTTTTTTTTGTCTTAGCTTATCTGATCATATAAATTTGTGTGGAAGCCTGATAAGTGATAATGATAGGTGTGAGGTGTCCATACCATAGCATAATCAAAACCTTTAACCAAAGAAAATTAGCTATACTGGGTCCTAACTCGTCTCTTTTGCCCTTATTTGGCATTTTCTTTTTCTCATTATTATAAAGATGCCAATGAAGTCGTTTTCACCATCTTTAAGATATGTATACCGTCTTGATTAACTAGGTAGCCATCAAACGAAAGAAAAGCTGAAAAAACAAAAAATTTATTCGATGACTCGAACTCGATTGTGTGATGTTAATTTAATTACCCCACCACATTTTTCTAGAATATTCGTATATATTTTAGTAGCTTCAGACTTAATAGAGACAAATGCACATATCAATCGAATAAAAATCCACAAATATACAGAATATCAAAATATATTATCAGCAAAACTGATTTCTTAAAAGCATGCTTATTCCAATGTAATCGATATATGCATTTCAAAAATAACTAATTTAGATATGATGATTCATTAATTGAAAATTTCACTTTAAATCTGAGAATTATAGTTTGTAGCTTTTGGAAGCTCAGCAAAAACGGTCATAAGCGATTTCTCTGATTGTTCAAAGATGATTTTGTGTCATTGAAAGAGTGGCATAGTGAAACGTTTATGTTTTTGTGTTTGTTTTTAGATAAATTGTAGGCAATACTAATTGCGAGGTTTCGATAATTGGTTTTGGCCTTTTGGGTGGAGTTGCAAGTGCCAGCTACGATGAGCACTTGAACTTTAAAAATATGTAGCGACAACACATATGAACGAGTTTACGTGTTAATATGTGTTTTTTTTGTTAAAATTCTTCGCAATTTGCTCATATGTATGTCTAATTTGTTTGATTTTTATCTATTTTTTTTATGTAGCCTCTGATTTTTTAAATTTTGATTTTTCTGGTATCTAAGTTTAATCTATATATAAAATTGTTAATTGTTTTACTTACGATTATAGCACGAATCAAAAGATTTAGGATTTATTATTTCTTTCTTAAGAGCCACGCAGGAGAAGACATTGAAAGTCCCATCGATCGATCGAAGCATAAACTTCGAGATCCGCCACTGAAGATGACGTAACCTTACCGCCACGTGTTTGGTTCACAAAATTTAAGATAGATCGGGAAAGTGGGACCCGCCAGAGTTTCGTTGACTCGGCCTACAATGCCGTAATTTCACACAACACACTTCCATTGCCCAAAACTCTTTTCTCGCTTCCGGATTTATTTTGTCGTTTTGTTCTTATTTTATACTAAAATATATAGTATGAAACTAAAGGTGACCAAACAAAAAAAATATATATATAGTATGAAACTAATTTGTTAAAAGGTCTTCGAGTTTTTTTTTTTTTTTTGGTCTAAATGTTAAATAAGGTCTTCGAGTTTGTGGTTGTGAATATTTAGAATTGTAAAAGTGATATTCAAACATAGTCATTTACCGAATATACCATTGCATGCAGCCTTGCAGGTTTTAGGCATTCACTATACGGCCACATTTTCGTATTATTAGTTTCATTAGTTCTAATTTTAAATTCTTCATAAGCACACATGTGAAATTTTAAATTTAATAAAACTGTATATTTTTTTCATATGTGTTAGGCGTTAATAAAAACGGACTCACACTTAACAATTAGAGTCTACAATGAAAAATGCGGGGAAAAACTAAGTAGATTTTATCTCCAAATAAAAAAAAGTTTTAAATAGTTTTGAGTTTTTTTCTTCTAATTGTTTTAGTTAGGAGAACACCTAAGTTCACATTACGAAACTAATTTATTTATGATATCATACTTATTAAATGACAAATTTTTGTTGTGTTTCCAGTTCCAAAAACATATTTATTGGAATCGCATTTTCACAGTTTATTTTGTGTTTCTGTTTTAGACTGCAAAACTGATTATAGTTGCGAAGCACGAATCATACTTTCGACTAAACTTTCGTACCATCTAGACTAGATATTGGTATCATGGAAATTGAAAACTATGATTGACATTTTAGTGTTCACATGCATCAAACAAAAATGAGATTTAATTACCTTATGATTTTGTCACAAAATTAATTAAACTTGAACTACAATCACATCATTTTGGTTTCTTTTAGATTTATATATATGGTTTTATTGTAGGGAAAAAAACGCTCAATTGAAACCCTTAACACTGATCATATTCGTAGGGTTTAGGTAAGTAATTTGACTATGATATTGGTATTGGTACTGGTACTGGTACGTAACTGCATACATGATTGGTGTGAGTGTTTAGCTTTGCTTTCTTTTCTTATCAATCTATTGCTCTTTTTCCTTTTTAATCATCAATTTATTTCTCTTCTTTGACTTATGCATACTTCCAAAATCACATCCATTTGTTTGGTTTTGGTTAGGACGTTATTAGATGTTATATATATTCTCTAAGGACTTCCCTAGTTTCCGCATCTACCTTTTTTCTTCAATGAAACACATCCCTCTTTGTTTTTTTTTTGCATTTCACTATGTTATGTAATGATTTTTTTTTTTAACGAAAATTCTAATCAAATGGAAACTCACACAAACTTACAAAGCGTTCGAATCGGGTCTTCACTGGATAAATTGAATCAATGTAATTTAAATACAATATTGGGGGTATCTCTAAATTATTTATCAACAATGTAATAATGTAATTCTTAAAATTTGAATTTGAAGACTTGGGAAATAGTTTGGTTGGTTAGAAATAAAACCCCGTGTGCTGTTGTCATGGTTGAGCATGCAAAGAATCTTATCTATTTATCTTACGAAATGGATCACCGTGGGGTTTATTGTTATACTTACTAGGGCTTTTTCTAATCATTAGTAAAAAAATATGGGAATATGATAGTCTCGAGTTTTAACCCAAAATAATGCTGCAAGTGCACAGGCAAAAGCAGTAGTATATAAGGTATCGAATCCACAGAGACCAAGGTTACACTATGAATTTATAGATTTCAAATAAAGCTAAGATAAATTAAATAAGTTGTAAACTGATGTGAGCAGGTGCTTAATGCAAATGAGCAGGTGCTTGGATTAAAAATCGGTAATAAAATCAGATGATGAAGGCACTAGGCCGAGATGATTCCTTGGTGATTTCGGATACTAAGGTTGAGCATCTATTCAGGGTTTAAATGAGCACCGTCTAGAACTCAAACATAAATATAATATTGCCCCGCTTTCGGCGATGTATCAATATCTTTGTCTACAACCTAAATACCTACACTTCCGAGTGGATTTAGTAATGAAGTAAACAAGCTTTAATGCATTGGTTCGATATGTTCACATTCAATGGCAACGATCAATGGCGTTTTGGTTACCACCGAATGCTCATCAAAGGTAGTTCTAGCAACCTATATCATTTTCGGTGAATAGATTAAACCTAGAGATCATAGACTAAGTGATCAATTTAGCCTAAGCATTGAGATTTCCTAGAGATGAAGACATATAAATACCCTATTTGGCTCAACCATCTAAAACCCTAAATCACCATCAAAACCACCTCGACCTAGCTAAAGAACTACTCACGCATAAAGAACAAAATCGCAACAATTAAACAGAGAGAATTCATCATGAAAAAAATAATAAAAGAGAGGTTTAGGAATTCTTCTCCGAATATAATATGTCGTGGAAATGATTCCAAATGCACGAGTGAGTCCAAAGCAAGAGGGTCAACGAATACCAACAAAGAAACGAACCAAACGTTTTCAATAAAACAATGGAAATTCCCAAGTCAACAATGTCAAGCTCTCTGGGAAAAAGTACAGAACGTGACCAAAGGAAGAAGAGAGAGAAAAAATAAAATAAGAACAGAGAGTTTTCAAGTGTAAAAAGTGTGTTCAATGAAAATTGCTAAAAGATGAATATAAAAGTCTTCTCCCTTGCTCGGCCAAATCTTCACTTAATGCCCAGCGTGATCTTCTCCAATCAAGTCAACATTCTCCTTATTTTGTGCCAAATCATGATCTCTCATAAATGGGAAGGATCAAATCTTCTAAAAGTGGCAAGTCAACACTATCTAAGGAGAATAACTTTAGGAGATATTTCAGAGCTATCAAAGGGGGAATCTTGCTGTGGGGCCCTATCTTGACCGGTTGCTTCAAGAAATTAATGCTTCTCAGATTCGGGTCTGGGTCAGAGGGGGCGAGCAGGTGCTCGCACAGACCGAGCAGGTGCTCGGTTGGGTGATAAGTCTTCTTTTTGCTCCAATTCTTCTCCTTTCCCTCAAAGAGCTCCAGCAACTCCAAATCATGCTCCAAAGCATCCTAGAACCTGAAATGACACAAAAAGAACTAGAAAAGACTCGAAAAAGACTAGAAAACAATAGGTAAAATAGGCTAAAATCCTAATATATCAGAATACGATGGTAAAACCGTAAAGGAAAAGTATGTTTTTTCATGTAGTTTAACCAAATAGCATAATTAACGTAAAATGTCGGATTAACGAAACATAATACTATGATATTTATAATATATATGAAAGCCATTTTATTTTTAAAAAAAAAATAAGACAAAGGACCTAATTCATTCAGGAGCTTTGAATCTATGTGTAAAATTGACTATCTAGCGTATTAGATCTTGTTTTGATTTGGATAAAAATGTATTTTCTCTTGTTAATAGTAGTTGTTATTCATATATAAGGTTATTAATGGTGACATGAAAAATTCTAGCTGTCAACATTATTCCAATAATCGATAAGCATCGTTATTTTTCATTGATTTTGCTAATGGAATTCATTCTTTGTCAACAAAGTATAAGTTTCATTTTCAGAAACAATTGTAAAATCTTTTCATAATGTTAACAAAGATATCCTTTTCAAATCCATAATATCTTTATCAAAAAAAATCCATAATATCCATAAAATGAAACAATGTGAGGAAACGCAAAGACTTGAAAATTCAAGAATGAACCTTAAATGTTAAACGTGTCAAAAAGAATGAACTCTTCTAAAATTTTCAAAGAATTTAATAGTTTACAATAAATGGAAACAAAAAGAGAAACTCCGATTTGGTTAACTAAGCAATGTAATTGATATAGTGGATACACGTTGACAAAAGAAAAACGAAAACGAAAAGTGGAAAAAATGAGAAAGCTTTATATTGGTAATCTACGTCAACTTAAATTGTTATATGTCTAATAATCCAAATATAATTAACAACAAAAATAATGTTAGATATAGATAAATTAAGTTTATACATGGATTATTGTCTATGTCTAATAACCAAAATGTAATTAATAACAGAAAATAGACGACAAAAAAAAAATTAATAACAGAAAATAAATATATAACAGCTTAATTTTAAGCTTATAAGTTACTATAAAATTACCAATATTTTTTAAGAAATATATTACTGAAAGATGAAAATAAAAATGAGAAAGCTTTGTCTATTTGGTTATAAATTAAAATGAAAAAACAATAATGTGAAACAATACGTGGGCCACAAGGAACGGAGACTTATTTGTCAGGACTCAGGACACGCAGACATGGAGCTTCCTTTTTTAGTAAAACACTTCAAAAGCATATTCCCAAGTTTCCATCTATATTACTTATCTTTCTCTGAAATTATTTTGTATTTTATCTTCTTTTTTTTTAAACTAATATTTTATCATATTTATCATTAATATATAGTATATTACATACCAACCTTTCTGTAAATTTGAACCGACTAGATAGTTCGGAATAGAATCAGTCTTGTCATCGTATTTTCTTATAAGAATGGTTTATTATTTTACAGTCTTTTCTTACACGTGTTACCAGTTATCTTAGCATTATCTAAACTTCAATTTGTTTTTGTGTGTCGTCGATATTTTGATTCATTCAACAAGAAATGAGAAATCTCGACGAAAATGATTTATCTGGTAATTTAATATGAACAAAATATTGAGAATATATAAAAAAAAAATGTTTCCCTTTGACTTGAACTTTTTGGGGAAACGACATGGAAAATTCCAAATCTTATGCAAGAATATACTACTGTTAAAAAAGGGAATTTCATTTTATAATTTAATAATTTCTTAAAACATTTCGACCAAACCAAAGATTTTTCAATACAAATATAAATGGTGTAAGTAGTGAAAAAAATCGATATAGTTCTTCTATAAATAAGACTATACAATTTGATAAGAAATAAACACATTAAACCAAGCTCAACAAATCAATGATCCAAAGACTCTCACCTCAACATTGTATGGATAAGATTGTCCAATGTAATACTTGGAAGAAGAAAAATATCCAATAAGACTACCTGATCTAACATTATACACACATAGACATACTATAAGATAAGATAAAATTATATTTTGATGTTGTAATTAAAAAATAAATAAATTTTATATTAAAGTGTCAAAAACATATGTATACATTATATAGATATAGAAACTTAAGCGGGTCCCGTACTCAACGCCATTATGATGACATCATCAATCACATAAGACACACAAAGTTAATAAAAAGTTGAGTACTCTCTACGTTTCTTTTCTTCTATATAAACCCTTTCCTTTTTCACTTTTCTCTCACTCTTCTCTCTCTAAATCCCTAATTACCCCAAAACCCCTAATCTCATTTTACAAAAACCTCTGATTTCTTGAAAATGTCGCAAGAATTTGAATTTGATGAATCTGATGTTATTTTCTCTGATAATTTCTTTCCGATTCGCCGGAGGGAAATCTCCGACGAAAAGGAGAACCGTCCGATTAATTTCCGAGAGAACTCGAGAAACAAAATCTCGAGACGGATTGATAAAACGACGCCGTTGCCTGCGTTTTCAAGTTCGGTTCCGGTGAATATACCGATGAGGAGGAGATACTCGTCATCGGAGGAGGAAGAAGAGGAATATTCCGGTGAGAAATTGATTCCGCCGCATTTGATGATTGGTCGGAGAATGGAAGGAAGTCAAATGGCGTTTTCCGTTTGTACAGGTAACGGAAGGACTCTTAAAGGAAGAGATCTGAGCCGGGTTCGTAATTCGGTTCTCAGGTTAACCGGATTTTTGGAAGCTTGAAATCGAAATCTAACCGGTTTTGTGATTTTTTTGTTTATCAGTCTTCCAATTTTTTTGTTTGTTTAGTGGAAGAAAATGAAATCAGTGGTCTGATTATTGTTTTTTAGTTAATTGAAGGTCAAAAGGAAAATGTCAAAAAAAAATAGAACATTTAATTCTTTTTATTTTATTTTTTGGGTTAAATTGTAATAGAAAAATACAAAAATATAAGGCTGTTTATTTTTATTAAAATAATTAATTGTTATTGAAATCAAGTGTTATTTATTTGTTCATTTGGGTTGCTGAAGTTGGATTTGTTGTATAATAATTGATAGATTATAATGTTATGAATTATGAATGTATTATTATGAAGATCTCTGCAAAAATTGGAATGTATTTTATTTTATTTTTCTCTATTGAAGATGAGGACAAAAGTTGAACAGAAACAGCTGTTATGTTCTAATTGATTGTGAGAGAGGGACATTTATTTCCTGTGACATCAACGCAAGAAAAATGCATTAGTTTTCATCAACTCAATTTAATTATACACAATTTAATTAATGGTAACAGCCTTGGTAAACAAGCTAAATTCGTGTATTGGAGATATTAAATTACCAATTTATGAAGTTTTTATTTTATCAAGTTGATAACAATACAACATGTATCATTTTAATAGTGTTATCAATTATAAAAAAAGAGTAAAAAATTAGTGGCATTAAAAATGAAACTGTTGTTAATTTTGTATTATTATGCCTATTAGTGGTAACAATCAAACCATATTGTATTAATTGGCTCAGAGATGCACTAAATCTATAACATAAAAGTTGGTCAGCATTCTCCTGGTCTTAACACGTGGTGGCCTGTTTTGTTGTCAAAATAATAATAATAATAATAAGATTGGTAGCCAAGGAAACATATGGTTCGTCTAGCGGAAAAAAAATAAAATGGTTTGCTTGTATATTCATAGAATGAGTCGGGTATGTCTATGTTATCCACAAAAGTAAAATAATAATCTTATAGTCTTAACCATCAATTTTCTTAGGCACATTTGTGCTTCGGATTATTAACCTTTTTTTACTTGCTAATTTACTACTACGAGATTGACCCACGCGTGGGTTTATTTATTATTTGTATTTTTGTAAGTTATGTAATGTGGTTCCTGTTTCGTAATTAATCAATTTGGAATATGTTCTTGTATAATTAAATAAATTACATATGTAGTAGTTTTATCAAATATAATTAGTGTTAAATATTACGACACTTTAAAACATTATTTATACATGTAAATAATATATTAACATTGGGTTTTAATAATATTTTGATTGTACAAATCCATTTCTTGATATTAGTGGGTACATATAGTTGTTATACATTTTGGATTACTGATATAACGTGAATTTGAGTTCTCCTAACTATGATTTTCACAAGTTTTCAGGATCTTTTGAGTCGTTTTGAGTTAATATTCAGGTTCATACCCAGAGATTTGGAACAGCACGCGTTTGGGAAGGAGATTTGAGTATTTGAGCGGAACCGGAGTTATTTTGATGACCGGACCGACCGGTCTGGTTGCAGGACCGACCGGTCCATATTTGGTACCTCAAGACTGACCCTAAACAAAGACTGATCGATCCTCGAGTCGATGCGAAGCAGCCAAGCTCTCTGGAAAGTGGACCGACCGGTCCACTTAATGGATCGACCGGTCCACACGGCAAGACATGCGGCAAAGACTCTCGGGAAAGTGGACCGACCAGTCCACTTGTTGGATCGACCGATCCGTTGAAGACTCGAAGACTTGAGAATGGAAGAGGACCGACCGATCCACATAAAGGACCGACCGGTCCGGACCCAGATTTTTAGGAAATTTTCTAGATTGTGTTTTATCCTATATAAACCCATAGGGTTTCGTTTTTATGGAGACGACCTCTATTATCTCTTTTTCACTACGTTTTTATAGAGACTTTTAGAGCTTTTGAGCAATTGTAAGCAAGGAGAAGGATTCCTCTACTTTTCGGAGAAGAATTTCTGAACCTTATTGATTTCTCTTTTATTGATTATGCACTTTTCATTATCTGATTTTGTTATGCTTTATGTTATGTCTGAGTAGTTCTCTAGTTAGGTTTTAGGGTTTCGATGGATTTCACAGAATAAATCAGACACAAATAGGTTGTTTATTAATTACCATCTTCATCACTGCTAGGCATAATGCTAGGATTGAATTGATCACTTATTCTCTAGATCTTAGGTTGATACACATTCCGAAAGCTTGTGTATCACTGGAACTGCTGTTGATGAGCAATTAGTCTTTAGTCTCGGAAGTGAATTAGAGTCAATTGTGAACTGTTCAAACCTGATCATTAATGCTTGTGTAGGATAGCCGTGACCAAACAAAAGTTTAGGCACTCGGATCTCTAGGGAAAGTAATCGTTATCACGGAAGTGGAGCAATTTATATCAGTGTTTTGAGTTTAAGATGCATGCGTATTAGAATCTGAATAATTGTCTGGTTTATGAATATGATTTCCTGAGAATTCCCTAGTACCTAGCGTTTTTAATCATCTGAATTTAAATCGTTTTATTTGCATCTTGTCTTTTAAGTTTGATAACATCACACCCAAAATCATTATTTCCTGCTTAGCTTAATTCAATTTTCTATATTTCGTTGAGTAAGCCATTGGTCTTTGTGGATTCGATCCCTTAATTTACTACTGCGTGCCTGTGCACTTGCAGTGTTTATTTCGGGTTAAAACCTGAGCATATCAATTACTCTAAACACCATAATATGTATTTATAATTTGTAATAGATCAATAGAAAAAAGCTATGTTGGTTTAATACTTTAGTTGCACCAAAAACTATTTATGTCATATACCTATGATTTTACGAAGAGCATCCAACACCTTACAATCCCAATACTCCATATCACGTATTCAGTTTTTTGGGTTTATTGTTAAAAAGTTTTAGCTAACACTTTTATTTTGTTTGTAATTATTATGGAGCCTTTTTAATGTTAGCTCCTTTTAGCTGATTTAATTTTAAGCTTATTTTACGATTATGCTTACTTTAGTGTTTCAATTATAGAGTTTTCAATTCTTTTCATGTGGTTTCTATGATTTCATCAAGAGATCTTGAAGATAAGTTTTGTAGTGAATTGCGTCTTAGATAAAATTTGTTCTTTGTTCGATCATCTTAAAATCTGATTACCATGATCTATAATCTATGTCATATATTTTATGAAATTTCAATGAATAAAATCTAAAAGATTTTATGTTAGTCTTACGAACTAATGTTTTCTATGATTTAGTCAAATTCTCTTTGTACACTTTTTCACTAATATTGTTTTCGTCATGTTTCAACCTAATTTTGTTTTTCTCCGTACATCTACTTTTGTTTCGTCTTCCTATAAAATTTCATATTTTGTATATACTGTTATTATTTTTGTTTTAATTTAACTCCAATCTCGAATAATTATAAGTAGTAATAAATATAAATAAACATGAATTCATGAGTTTTTACTATAAATTTTATTCTACCATTTTTTTTATGATGAGGATACTCCATATGGAGTGAGAATGCATATATTGGGACTTTGAATTTTGTTTTTCATGGTCATATAAATTTATCACATTTTATTATTCTTCTATCTATTATTAGCCACTTGAGGTTTTTTTTGAAAAAAAATAAAAATGACTTCACTTTATATCTAATTTATCCATTAACAAAATTTCTATTTTATAAATTATGATATTGTTTTTCATCAAATATGTATATATTGTCTTCTAGATCTACCATATATTTGTTCATCATAGGAAAATACTTAAGATTTTAGAATATTATTTTGTAAACGTTGTTCTTTCTAATAGGGTCATAAATCAAGGAGTTAAGTTAATTTATAAGTATAATGTGTAGTTGAAAAAAATGTAAGATGGATTTAATGTGAGACTTTGTTTTTAATTGAGGTGAAAACCTTTTAATTTGAAATAAATTTTTCAGATTTTATGTTTTATTTTAAATATTAAATTCAATTTAATTTTTTTTGTTTTGTTTTGTTTTATTTTCTTTTAATATGGTCATCTCATTTTATTTTTTACTGTATCACTTAATTCATAAGCATATATTTTTTTTTAGTATGTGTAATATATATTTTATCGTAAGAAATAAATTCATATAATTATTACTTATAAAATCTTGAATATTCTTATATATATAAAATTTTATTTTTATTTTCATTCATTTTACTTACTAATTCACGTTTTTAATTGAATTTAATTATTTATTAGTTAGAAAAAATAATTAATATGATTTAGCATGTATTTAATGAACATAACATAAATATTAAATAGTTTTAAAAATAGTTTTGCCTATATAGACACTTTAGATGGAGAGAGAAATCCCTAATTATATATAAGATTAAGATAACAAGTTGGACAAAATAAAAAAGGATCAATAGATTCAAACCTGAACTTTATTGGTATACGAGGAAACTAATAATTAAGACGTTGGTATACGTAATTTTGTTACCAGCCGTCACTTTGAAATTTTATCGTTGTGGATATATTACTTTGACATGATCATAGTACACGAATCTAGCCATGTTCTTATCCATTAACGGAGTTACATTAATCAGTTAGTTTATAATATTTGAAGTTTTATGCTTGCTTTTCACATTCGAATTGTGATATTATACTTTTAACAGCGACTATAAAATTCAAGTCTAACATGCCGGTCTTACATTAGGCAGCTTTTTTACTCTTATAATCGTGCGTTTTTATACCTCATGCGTTTCTGACAACTCTATAAAAGCGACGAAGAAATAATTAAGCCACGCTATAACAGCATAAGTTATCCTTATTTGTCATGCTATATGATAGTATATAAGTAACAAACAAATGACCAATTTTTTATTAATGAAATTATAATGTGACATTATTTTAAACAAAAAGGCCGTAACAACGATCCGTGACTCTCATGTGCCGAAACAGTTCTAAATATATAACGGATGAATAATAATGTACAAAGTTATGTATGTTATCGAGAAAATTTGCAACACCAAATTTCTGACTTCCATATCAACTAATTACACTCATAGCGATTCTTTCCAGGCCAAACGAAAAACTTGAAAGAAATAAAATTTATTTAACGATTAACCGTCATTTAATCTACAAATCAAATCAAAGTCATATTATAGGAGTTTATTGGTTTTAATGGATTTAAAAATTAATATAGGACTTATGTTATATAGGAATTAGTTGATCGCATAATTCCTATCTTTAACATGTATATTCAAAAATGAATCGGCATATTTATGTTCCTGTGACTTGTGAAAAAAAAAAAGTGTAACGGCTTGAAAGTACAACTGGACCACGTGTGTGAAGAGCAGAAACTGTGACTTGGTTTATCAAAACTGTCTACAAATGATAGTATATGTTTCATTGCATTCACGTGCATACCTTTTTAACCACAAATTACCCTAATTTATTACGTGTGCCAACAAATAAATCCCAAATCATTGATACTGACAATTTAGCTTGTCTTTTTCTCAATAAAACTCTTGCATGTTTTATAGTTTGGCCCAACTTACATTTATTGCTTTTGGATCTCTGCAACTTTCACTTTTATGAAAATGAATGGGTTTCAGTAATTTCAATAAAAAAAAACATCTAAAGAAGAACCTAATTTCCAAGAGATCACAAGTTCAAGTTATGATGTTGTAGATAAAATCTTTATTACCTAATACTAATAACAGAATCTGAAACTAAAACTCTCGTGTGGGACTCTTGTCCATTAATTTCCACAAAATTAGATTAATGTATGTAACAAGCTGCCTTTGACACGTATCCTTCTCTTTACGGTCTTACAGAAGAATTAGAGAGCAACAAGACAAAGAACAAAATTATGATCCTATAAGCAACTTCCTTCCTTTGTATTGGACTGACCCTATTCGGGTTGTTGGTTCTAAGCAATTTGCTTTTAGTCTAAACCTTCCAAATGAGCTAGAGGGATTGACATGAAGTCACCAAAAAACTACAGATGTCTGAAGAATCTATGGACAAAAATGTTCTGGACAGTGAAAAGCTAACAGATACAACAACAATATCATGCGACCAAGAAGTTGACTTCACAGCAAAAGCTCTCACATTTGCCCTATAGAGATGTTTAACTTACAAATCTGAGCTCACAATCGTCTTGTCTTTGTCGCGCTGTTTTGGTTGCTTGACGAATAACCAAACTTGTTGAAGTCTAGTTTAGGAGATGGCCTTAGTTGACAAAACAAGAAAAGAAAACAAACAAATCTCTCAGATATTATGGCATCAATCACTAGAAACTGTTGAGAGATCAAAATGTTTACCCTTTGGACGGAAAAGTGTTGCGGATATCTTTGAGAGGTGCACGGAGACCGCTAGCACGAGAGCCAGGCCCAGAATATCTAAAAGATGATATAGCTGAGACAAATCTTTCAACTGATTTCTCTGCGATGTCTGAGTAATGTCCTATATGTGAAATGTTGGATCCAAACTTCTTAGCATCATCCGTTTCAAATGACCTTTCTGCATGTACAGCTTCACAAGATAGAAAAGGCAAAAAGAATACTGTTTAGTCAAAGATTTCGTTGCCTATATAACATTTATACACACAGTTATTTAGGGGGGATGAATTCATATAAGTACCAGGATCAGTTTCATCTATGCGCATATGCTTGGAATTCAAATTTTCCTGAAAGAGTTAGAAAAGTTAGTAATTGGCTTGAATAATGGCAGCTTAATCAGGGAAGAGTAGTATAATAACAATACTATCTAACCTTCTCATGGTTTGCATCTGAGTTAAGCTTCCTTTTCCCTGTTGCAGCTACTGGAAAACTATTACTGGGAATGGAAGATAAGGGCATAACATTCTTGGGAGTATCAAAGACAGGACAAATCTCAACGGATGTGTTCTGGTCTTCTTCATCAATATGATGGTTTATCTTGTGGTCTGAGGAATTAGCTTCTTTGGCATCTTCATGATTGTTGTTGATTCGCTCATGATGGAAACCTGGACTTGTTGCTATAGCTCTGTGCCTCTCTTCTTTTATAGACGCGCTTGAATTGTTTATCACAGTTTTAACAGTCTTTCTCTGATCAATCACAGAGCTATCATTGAGACATGGGAGCAACTGTTTATGACTTTTGTCCACATGCTTCTGCTTAAAATACTTGCTTCTTACTACAACCTTTGAACAATCTGTCTTCGGCCTCTCCACTTGCCGTTCTATGTATTTATGATCAAGGTCTTTGTGATTCCTTTCCAGTGCATCTAAAAGATAGTGACACGTAAAAGATGAGTCAGGATAGAAAGATTAGAGTACAGTCTTTTTTTTCAGTTGCAGGAACAAAAGCATTTGTACCTTCGTCGGGTGACTCTCTTTCCTCTGATGGATTCTCACCCTAAAGACACAAAGAGATTAGAGCTCGTGCTACGAATTCGGAGAACTAAAATGTGTGGTTCTTCTAGTTTCTTACCAAGCTGAAAACCGATGATTCATTTGTTGTTTGACTCGAAGAAGCATCTACATCTGTTGCATTATCCTCAGGAGTGGTTGGAGACTCATCAGTTGGGGTCAGAGACATTGGTGATATCCTAGGAGCCTTGAATTTTCTTTTTGCCTCGATAGATGCAAAGCCTTTCAAACGTTAAGTGAAAAACAAGTAGTCCAGATCAAACACTACCGATGTCAACAGCTAGTTAGACTCTTGAAGGTATACAGAACATATTGATGGGAAAAAAACTTACTAAACCAAGTTCCAAATGTAATAATAAACTGCCAAGATATTAAAGATATGTATGTAACATTGAAGGATACAGAAATACTTGGTGAGAAGATTTTTCTGGACTGGCAAATCAAGCTTTTTCTTCAGAGTTTCAGGTTTGAAACTTTTGAGACGGGAATTATCATCAACAACCAATTTAGGAGTAACACTCTCAGTCTATTCATTCGAGATAACAAGACAGTAAATCAAGAAAACATCGCCGTGAAGGAAAGAGATGGGGAGATTAGAAATATAAAGAAGACAGCATATTGTACCTGGAACGGCAACTGCGTGAATGGATCAAGCTGGCCTAGTGCTATACCCTTAGCAATATGTTGTGGCATCGATGTGAACAATGTTAAGGAATCAATTAAAATGTGTTCCTGAGTCAATCTTGATAAATGGAAGCCTAAAATCAAAAGACTTGTGTCAAAGGATATGGGCCTACAAAATCTGAATCTTCGCCAAGATCTTGTTCAGAAATGTCAGTCACGTGTATAATAGCTTCGGTTTTTGGGTCATAGACCCGTTGATGTTTGAAAGTCAGCATAGCTTTCTTGAATGACTCTTCGTAAAGAGGAGGAACTGAAACTGTGCTGTACTTTAAGTGCTTAATGACCTGAAAGCTAACTAGCCACACATCAGAAATATGTCTACAAGATTGATGCCGGAAATTCTAAACTAGTTTTGTCAGAATTGATGTTAAAGTATTCAGATTTTGAGTAAACCATAGTCTTGCTTTACCAAATTACTTGTTGTAAGATAAAATCAAGTGAGAAAAGAATGTGTACCCTGTCATAACTTCTGAACTTTGTAATGAGTGAATGAGCTCTTTTGAGTCCCATTCCTGGAAGTGACTGCAAATAATCACAGCCACTCAATATGCACATCTCGAGAAGCATCTGGCTTGAAAATGCAGAGAGACTGAGCTCTTTATTTATGGGTAGCTTGGAGGCTTGAAACTCAACACCATGACCATACTTGTCCATTTTAAAGATGATCTGATGCAAAGGGTAAAAATTGATAGTTGAAGGCAGCAATGATAATACACTAGGACCGCAAGGAATTAGCATTATCTCTACATTGCAAATGATCTGATGTAAAGGGTAATAGAAAGCTTACTCTTGGGCAGCCAAAAGGAATGAGATCAGAATCTTCAGTGATTATCGCATCAACTTGCTTAGTAATAGCCAGGAATGTCAACTGTGCATCCGCTTCGTAAGGAGCAACCATATAATCAACATTCTCCTGCCTCAGAACCTTCCATTGTAGAAAAAGATGAGTTCAAAGATATTTGACATCAAAACAACTAAAGAAAAATACAATCACTTTATTTGGAGAAAAGTGTAAATTATCCAGCCTACTGTTACCTGTATCAACTCATGTGCAATAGAAGGTGAAATGTCAACAGCCTTCGAATAGCATTCATACGCAGCCGAAGAATTCCCATTTGCTTCATGCTCCAACGCACGTGCAAGATTTTCCTTTCTTGACCTGAACTTAATTGTTATGGTGAAACTTGTTCAATGATAACCAAGAAACAAACAGACTTCTGCATATTGTGCTTCAATTAGTTAGCTATGTTTGCGTACCTAGCACGCTTATTCTCCTGTTCTAGTTTCATCGGTAATGGACCTCCATCAAAGACCAGAATAGGTTTCACTCCATGATGGCGTAGTAAATTCACTCTATGCATACAGTATTGAATATGCCTGAAAAGATTAAACACCAGTAAACCCATTATCTTCTCCAAAACCATAACCAGAAGAGTAGCAAGACAACATTCCCTTATTAACTAGAGAAATCACAATTTCCATTTGGTTAACAAACATGAACTTTCATGTGCCAATTACGTTTTGATTCTAAGCAAAATGCTTCATACTGTATATTGGACATGAATCACCTCTAATTAAAGTCAATCCTTAATCTATAAACCCTAAAAAACCCTACTGGTGAAATTTCCAGAACATTGAAATTTCTCGAATTAGGTTTACCAGACATATCGAAATCGGAAAACCCATCAAATCTTCAAGAGAAAAAAACTTAATTTTTCACGAAATACACTTCGAGACGAAGAAACCCAATTTCTAAATTTGGGGGAAAACAAAAATCAATCAATCGATCTAAATCTGGATTCGTCGAGCAAAACTGAGAGAGAACCTGGAGGTGGGTAATCCTTTGCAAAGCTCTCGGCTACAAGATAGAGCACCTTTGTGTAGCCATGAATATGTATCGACGGCGACGGTACAACCCTCAAGGTCCTTGATATGAATCGGTACCATTATCGATTTCAACAACGGCAAAAGCCCTTGAATACCCATTTCCAAATTTTCCCGTTTCCTGTTCCAATTCGATTCGGAAGGAACAAAATTGAAACCCTAATTTCGCAGTGACGATGACATTTCAGAGCAATGAGACAGAATCGAGGAGGGGTTTTCTTTAGCTAATTTCGACAAGTCTGGCGGGAAAATTATAATTGGGGGTTTTTACCCCAATTTGTCTCATTTTAATACTTTTGGGGGGAAAAAATTGGTTACACAAATGTTTGTATTACGATAATGTAAAAACATTTTATTAGCGAACATAATCCGTTACTAATAGAACATGATCCAGTAAAGTAACGTTTGAGACGAAACTAATATTAGGTTGGTTTGAGAGTAACGTTTCATGCTTCAGAAGATTACGAACTTTGGTTTAGAACCTCCTGGTAAACTTGTGACCTAACTAGACAAAATTTTGCATTATCCTAACTAATTCACGAATGTACTCGTTTGTTGTAGAGTTTTTATTCTTTTCAATTAATTTTGTGTCATTGTTTTGTTTGTTATAGAGGAAATATTCATTTGTAAGTTACTAAATTCATAAGTCGATTATACGAAAGTCCTTATCTGTAGATGAACAACAGAAGGATGAACAATTATCAATCTTGTGATCTTTAACAAAAGCTTTATAGGGTTTCAAGTGTTAGCCTTGGATTCCAAAACTTAAAAGAAAATATGAAACTGACATCAACAGTCGATCCCCCTTAACATATCGTATGATTGATAACGAAAGACCTACCAAACATTAACATATTGGTGTCTGTTCAATCTTTAAGAAGGAGCGAACTAAACACATAATAAGTAAATTATATTTGATAATTTACCTTTTAAATATGAATTATAAAATTTAACCCATCTTAGCTTTGAGTTAATCCCCAAGCTTTTTTGGAAGTGAACCAGAGAAGAAGCCCATTAAAAAGTAGACTTGTATGCCGTGTTTTTTTTCACAAGGAAAAACATGTATGTTGTTTGTAGTGTCATGGAAAGCAACGTTGAGTCATTAATTCATTTTATTAACAAAAATAACAAAAAATATTTCGCTAAAGGGCTTTGAACCCGGTAAATTTCCATCAATGAGAGGAAGCTTTAGCCAGTGTGCTACATCGGAGCTTTGATTAATTATAAACCATATATATAACAAAAGGAACAGAAAATAACAAAAAATATTCCACTGCCGGGCTTCGAACCGGGTAAATTTCCATCAATAAGAGGAAGATTTAGCCAATGTGCTACAACGAAGCTTTGATTAATTGTGAACTATATATATATAACAAAACGAACAGAAAATAACAAAAATATTCCACTACCGGGCTTTGAACCCGGTAAATTTCCATCAATGAGAGGAAGTTTTAGCCAGTGTGCTACAACAGAACCTTGATTATATACAACAATATATATATATATATATAACAAAACGAACAGAATATAACAAAAAATATTCCGCTGCGGGGCTTCGAACCCGGTAAATTTCCATCAATGAGAGGAAGCTTTAGCATGTATGCTACAACGAAGCCTTGATTAATTGTAAACCATATATATAACAAAACGAACAGAAAATAACAATAAATATTCCGCTGCCGGGCTTCGAACCCGATAAATTTCCATCAACGAGAGGAAGCTTTAGCCAGTGTGCTATAACGGAGCTTTGATTAATTGTAAACCATATACATACATATATATATATATATAACAAAACGAACAGGAAATAACAAAAAATATTCGTCTGCCGGGCTTCGAACCCGGTAAATTTTCATCAATGAAAGGAAGATTTAGCCAGTGTGCTACAACAACATTTTGATTAATTGTGAACCATATATATATATTAAAACGAACAAAAAATAACAAAAAGATATTTTGGTGCCGGGTTTCAAACCCGGTAAATTTTATCATTAAGGTGAAGCTTAGCCAGTGTGCTACAACGAAGATTTTTCTTAGATTTAAACCATAGATACATCATACATATAATGTTTATGTAAGGGCATTTGATCAGCCAATGGATTCGCCAAAAACTGGCCTGATTACGAATCACCAACTCTGGATAGTTCAGCTATACAGATTTCTTTGTGTGGACAATTGATTTTGCCAATGAGACTAGGGCTTATAGGTTGCTTGTTATCCAAAGAAAAGAGAAGTTGTTTTTACATGTTGATGCAAACAAACACATGATCCTTAATTTTGTGGTCTATTATAATAATATGATGATTGAAGAATATTGATGTGCAAAATTCGATATGATCAGAAGATAGTTCTATAGTCAACTAGTTCATACGTACCAAAGTGATTACAATTGACTATATCACCTTTTCCTCCGAACTATGCACAAATTTAGTGTTAAGAGGAGTATATTTACTCAACCAAACTAAACAACGACAACAACAATCACAAAGATTGAAACTACCAAAAAATTTGACCTAAACTTTCCAAAACACACATCATCGTTTCTTGCATCACAAGGAATCAAAATAACTCTGTTTCCTCTTTACAATCCATCGCCATCTCCTCTTTCGAATCCGAATACTCCTAATGTCTTTTTAACTGTATGGGATTCGTCGAATTGAACAGTTTGCTTCATCTGAAATAAAACAGAAAAAAACCATATGAGAAGATTCTTGTCAGATTTCATAAACCAAAATAGAGATAAATGTTGATGTTTCAACACACACCCGATCAAGTCTCATACGAGCTTTCCTCCTCTGCCTGTCGATATCTCTCAGTCTCTCTTCCTCTTGATCACGAGCACGTTTCTCTTGCATCTCCTGAAAATTATAAGTCAAAAAAAAAGAAAAAAAAAAGAAGAGAATTTATTCACTTGGAGAACAGAATCATGTTCAAGTTTTCAGTTTCTTGACCTTCAATCTCTGTTCCTGAACATCCTCCTGACCCTCTCTTCGCTGCCACTCGCTATTTCCCTGTCCCGGCTCCTGCACATTCTCTTAATCATCAAAACGCGGTATTCTATAGAAGCTAAGTCAAGTACTACTTAGGATCATCATAAGTACAAATTCAGGTCTTATTCAATTTCTTTACCAGCCTCGCTCGCTTGGATCCCGCCACTGTTTCATCGCATCTTTGATTTATATCTTCAAATCTTTTTCTTGGATCACGATCTCGAGAATCCGGTATAGTACGTGCCTGAAAAAGAACATCCATTCCATATTACGTAAACTGAAATAACATAATATAAGATCATATTTTAGTTTAGTTACCCTCTTCTCTGGCCTCGAACTTGACCCTATTTCGTGTCTTTTCTCGTCAAATCTCCCACTGGATTCACTCGCTCTACGATCGGGACTTCTAGCCTGAGAATGGGATCAAAGAACAAACTAATATGAACAAGACTAGAGAAGAAACTCAGTTATAAAGTCTTTCACATTTTAAAGTAACGGCTCATAGGAATATTCTAGTATCCGCGATGAAATTACCTGATGCGTAGGTTCTGCATCATCTCTGTCCACAGGGTGATGAAATCTACAAGCTGACCCATTCTTACAAGCTCCTCTTAAGAAAAACTGCATATACAATAGGAAGTTATCATCGGTCCCGCAAGATAATCAACTCGGCCGACCTAATCTTATCTTTCAAATCAAGTAAAGACTAAACTTAGACAAGAGGAATTTATAATTCTAGATTTGTGAGATTTGAGATAATCCAAGAAATGCACCTGACAATTTCGTCGAAGATGAATAGGATGATTAAAACGGCAACCACTTCCATAGCTACACGCACCATTTCTTAGATAATGCCAACAATCTTTTTCGCTGGGACGAACTGAATACGCACTCGATTGCGTAACTTCGTGTCTCATAGGAGTTCCCTCATCAAATCTTCTTCTGGATTCACTTCCTCCCCAATCCAGATTCCCTCTCCTATCAGAAATTGTAGCCTGAGAATCAAAATTAATATGAAAACGTTAAATCAAACAAAAAAAAGCATTATACTTTGTAAAAAGTTTAGTTTTTTAAACCCTATTCTTTTGTGGCAAGGATCTCGACTCTGTTTCATGGCTTCTCCTCTGCAGATTCTCTCGTATGTCTGCATCTGACTCTTTGTAATCACGATTCTGACCCGTTTCGTTGATTCTTAAACCGGATTCTTTAGTGTCCTGGGATGGAATCTGATTTCATCATAATAATCCAGATTAAAGAAACAGAGCAAGTTCTTCGTTCAGATTCTTTACCCTTGACTCTGTTTCGTATCTCCGATCAGATCTCCTACCTGATTCACTTGAACCCGAACCTGAATTTCGTCTCTGAGAATCAAAATCAAACGAAACTACTAAAAATCTAAAAATAAAATCAAACGAAACTACTAAAATCAAAATATCTTCCTACGCAAGAACATTCCCAATCTTTCTCGACTCTGTTTCGTAGCGTCTTTAACTTCTCTCATCAAATGTTTATTCGTAAGGATCAATCAAATGAGTAATCACAGTACGTAATTCATAAGAACTAAACGAGCAGAGAGTAAGAAGTTCTTGTTGAGTTTCGTTTTGTTTACCTTTGTTTCTTCCATGGATCTCGAGACTCTGTTTCTTGCAGAGTAAGAAGTTCTCGTATCAGTTTCTTGAGCCTCTTTGACTATTTTCTCAGACTGCTTTCTTCAGTGCGAACAATCTTCTTCTCTCTTATTCGGTTTTTTTTTTTTTTTTTTTCTTCTTTCTCTCTTCTCTGAAAAATCAAATACAAGAATGGTTTGATTCTTTAAATTTTCTTTTTATGCATATTTAGTATAATTTCTATATATGCATAAAGTTCACCATTACACAATCCAACGTCACATGGTACATAATATGCATATATAGTGACTATTTCTGTTTTCACAAAAACAGAAAGAAATTAAAATATTTGCAACTCACCATACTTTTTTTTTATTGGCGGGAAAATGTTTTAGTGTATTTTAGCTACTCTGTTATGGTTATTATAGAGGCTGAATGTTATGTACTTGTAAGAGTAGATGTACACGTATTTCTACTGAGAGATTAAGGCAGAGCTAATTACGAAATCATGTACATTATTTTTTTTTAATTATTAAAACACATTTCACCAATTAAAAAAAAGTTTGAAAATGAGAGAACACAAAAATGTGCATCTTTTTACTGTGTAAGATAGAATCAATTGACTGTATCACTTTTTTCCGAACTACATGTAATTTCTGCACAAACGTAATGTGTTTAAGAAGTGTATTTAATCAACCAAACTAAACAACAAACAATTCACGGAGATTGAACTAGGAAAAACCCTGACCTAAACTCTCCCTACACATATCTTCTACTTCTTGCGTCACAAGTAATCAAAAATAACCTCTTAAAATCCATCGCCCTCTCTTCTTTCAAATCCGAGCGCTCGTAATGACTCTTCCCATTCATGGGGATCATCAAAATTAACAGTTTGTTGCATCTGAATTATTTTAAAAAACCCATACAAGAAGATTCTTAGTCAGATTTCAAAAACCAAATAGGAGAGAAATCTTGATCATTCAACACACACCTGATCAAGTCTCATACGAGCTTCGGTCCTCTGCCTGTCAATATCTCTCAGTCTCTCTTCCTCGCGTAACTGTAGATCACGAGCACGTTTCTCTTGCATCTCCTAAGAATTAGTCAAAAAAATCAAATGAGAAATCAAAGGTTAAAAGAAGAAAGTAAATTCTGTTCTCAGTTTCTTTACCCTTAGTCTTTCTTTCTCCATATAGTCTTGATATTGCGATTCATACATCAATGTTCCGTAAATCAATTCGTTAAATTCAACAGTGGGTTTCATCTGAAGAAAAACTTCACATGAGAGAATATTTCTTGTCGGATTTCGAAAAACCGAAAATGTATTCAAATTCAAGACCTGTTTAATTTTCAAACGAGCCTCACTCCTCTGCGTATCGATATCTCTCAGTCTCTGTTCCTCTATATCCTGTCTATCTTGAACATGCCTCTCCTGAAAAGTAAGTGAATCAAATGAGACATTCAAAGTAACAAAAACAGAACCAATGATCTTGTCTCGGTTTTGGTTTAGGTTTCTTTACCCTCCATCTTCGTTCCTCGAAACTCTCATCAGCCTCTCTTATCTGCTTCTCAATGATTTCTCTCTGTTGTCTCTGTTCCTCCACATTCTCTTGTCCTTGTTCCTGCAGATTCTCTTGAGCATTAGACGTTACATTCTATAAAATCTCTTACGATATTTGTTTGAAGCTTATTCAATTTCTTTACCAGCCTCGCTCGCTTAAATCCCGCCACTGTTTCATCGCGTCTTTGATTTATATCTTCGAATCTTTTTCTTGGATCACGATCTCGAGAATCCGGTGCCTGAGAAAAAACATCCATTCCTATAAGTAAACTGAAAACAGTAAAAACATAAAGAAGATTACATTTTAGATTAGTTACCCTCATCACTGGCATGGAACTTGACCCTGTTTCGAGTCTTCTCTCGTCAAGTCTCCCACTGGATTCACTCGCTCTCCAATCCGGAGTTCTAGCCTGAGAGTCAAAATTACAAGAAAATGTCAAACCGAAATAATATGAACATGGTCTCAGTTTAAGTCTTACACATTTTGATGAGGAATAATATAGTAACCGCGATGAAATTACCTGATGCATCGGTAAACCGGGAACATTGAGCAACGCAGGTTCTGCACCATCTCTGTTCATTGGGTGATAAAATCTACAAGCTGAGCCGTTCTTACAAGCTCCTCCTAAGAAAAACTGCAAACACAATAGGAAGTTGTTTGGAAAAAAACATCTTTCCCTGAAAGTAATCAACTCGGCCGAGCTTATCTTATCTTCCAAATCAAGAAAAGACTAAAACTAGACGGCCGGAAAGAATATATATTCTAGATCCTTGTTACCTCTTAAATAAAGTTACATACTAGATTCAGTATTGTGCTAGATGGTAAGCTTAAGTCGAATGTACCTTACAATACGGTCGAAGATGAATAGGATGATTAAAACGGCAACTAGTTCCATAGTGACACAGACCATTTTTAAGATAATGCCAACAATTTATTTCACTGGGACGAACTGAATACGCACTCGACTGCGCAACTTGGTGTCTCATTTGAGTTCCCTCATCATATATCCTTTTTGATTCACTCCCTCCCCTATCCGGAGCTGTAGACTGAGAATCAAAATTAAAGAAAAACGTTAAATCAAACAAAAGCATAAATCATGTGTAAAAAGTTTACCCTATTCTTGTGTTGCAAGGATCTCGACTCTGTTTCATGGCTTCTCCTCTGTAGATTCTCTCCTAGTTCTGCGTCTGTCTCTTTGTTATCATGAATCTGACCGGATTCACTTGGACCCGAACCCTGAGATTCAAAATTAAACGGAACCCATAAAATCAAAACATCATCCTACGCAAGAAAATACCCATCTTTTTCATGGCGTCTTTGACTTCACTAATCAAATGTTTATTGCAAAGTAAAATCGAAACGCCGATTCAAATGAGTAACCACAGTACGAAATTCGTAAGTTCGTATTCAATGTTTGGAACAGCAGAGATTAAGAAGTTCTTGTTGAGTTTCGTTTTGTTTACCTTGGTTTCGTCCATGGATCTCGAATCTGTTTCTTGCAGAGTAAGAAGTTTTCGTATCAGTTTCTTGAGCCTCTATGACTGGTTTCTCAGCCTTCTTCTCTCTTACTCTGTTTTTTGTTTTCTTCTTTCTCTCTTCTCTGAAAATCAAATACAAGAATAGTTTGATTCTTTAAATTTTCTTTATATGTATATTTAGTAAATTTTCTATATATGCATAAAGTTCTCATTACAGTATTTGCAATCAATCCAACGTCACATGATACATTAAATCATGCGTGTTTAGTGACTTTTTCCAGATTTCAAACGAACAAAAAGAAAAGAAATATTTGCAATTCTTCTTGGTATTTTTATTGGCGGGAAAATGTTAAAGTGTAGTGGCTTTTTTCCTTTTCAACAGCTATTTTGTTATGGTTGTTATAACCAATAACTAAGTTCCAGATAATACTTAAAAGTAAATGTTCAATTGTGATAAGTGACTGAAAAAAAAACCTTCATCTTGAAATCCCTTCTCTTTTCTTTATACCTCTGAAAAGCACGAAATTATGTACATTTGATTAGAACCAAATTATACAATTCTGAATGTTTGAAAATGAGAGAATCTTGATCACCTCAAACTATTAAATGTGCATCTTTTTTACAGCGAAAGATAGAATCAAAAGCAACAAACTAAAGCTCAAATTTCAAGTCTTCGTGTTCTTTCAGCGAAGCTGAGAATCGAAGCTGTGAATCTCATACATAATACCGGGGTTTAGCATCACGATCACGAGTCTTTGCATCATCCTGCAAAAGAAATAGACAAGTCACTATAGCATAAACCAATGTAGTTTAAGAGAACACAAAGATGTTGAAGAAATACTAGAGAAGCTATATATACATGAAATATGAATCCGATTGTCTCATTGTAACCAAGAAGTTTCTTCCACTGCTTCCCAATGCTTAGCTGCAGCAACACCACAGCATATATGAATCCAAAAAGGAAAAGCCTCAAATGAACAAAACATAGGATTAAGCCAACCAAGTTTTGTAGATATGAAACAAGGATTAGATTCTCATTGTGTAATCTTCCTTATTAGTCTTTAGGGTAAGACTTGGAAAACTACAGTCCTCAGGAAACTCAGTAGTCTAACTACATGTACTCAAGAAAAAACATGGATGATTTTACCTGAGCCTCCTCGTTTGCAGCGTTCTTTGTCCACAGAGAGATCTTGTCCCCCCTTGCTCTGAAATTCAAAACTGCCCCGCAAATCTCATCTCCTTGCTCAAATTGCTCACCAATTAACGCGAGTAACTAAGACAAGGACGCAAAAATATCACAATATGCATCAAACAACCAGCATTGCCCAAGGGAATAAACTACAATGAAAGTTAGAATACCGTGTTAAGCCACTTGGAGTCCAGTTTAGGCTCCAGTTTAGCCTTAGGGAACATCATAGTCCACTTTCCTCCATTAGCACAGATAGGATCTTCCCATTTCGGTTCAATTTTATCTTTGAAGCAGTAGAGATCCGCCCCTGGAACCCACATGGTTGGAGGATGCATGTTATTGTAAAGACTGCATCAAGTAGTTACCAAAGAACGCTTTAAGCTTATCCATCAACAAGCAACTTTACACTTATCTTAAGCTAAAACTAGCTTCTGATGCTTCCTTCTAACTAAATCAATATTTCTGATCAATAAGCATTCTCAAACACACAAATTGAGGAAATATCAATATGAATCCCAGATCAAGGAGCTAATACTAGCAATTCCACAAGAAATCTAACCTCCAAAACTCCTCGATAGTAGCGAATGTATACAAGGATCTCAAAGAGCTTCCCCAAATGGCTTGATTCGATTTCGAGTGAGGATTATCGAACCAAATCGTCCAAGAATTCTGTAAAGTGTGCGAATGCTGAACCACGGTGGTTGATTTCTTCGACGCATAGTCATCGCCACCGCGCAAAATCTTCTTCTCCTTCGACGGACCGTCTTCGTCGCCGAATCTAGCCCTAATCGCCGGAAGATCCTTCTCTTTACGGATAGGATTCGTCTTCGTGTTAGGATCGACATTCTCTTCCGCCATAATCGCCGACGATACTGAAGATTCCTCAACCACCATTTCTCTCTCGCTTTGTCAGTTAGTTACTTTTCCGTTTGCTCTCCGTCGTCGTCGAGTTGCTCTCAGTTGTAGACGGAGATGGAGGAGAGTTTCTAAAGTCGGCCCATTAGAAACCCATTAATTTGTAGACTTGCGTGCCGTTTATTTAGGGAGATAAAAACATGTATGTTGTTTGTAGCGTCACTGAAAGCAAAGTTGTGACGTTTTGTCGTTTTCATTTCCTTTTTATAAAAACAAAAAACAAAAAATATAATTCGCATTAGCCCACCACTCTCATGGAAAACTGCATATATATATATCTTTGTTTTTTAAAAGAACCAAAAATATCAAAAGAACATTCCGATGCCGGGCTTCGAACCCGGTAAGATTTCAACAATGAAGATGAAGCTTTAGTCTTTGTGCTACAACGGAGTTACTAATAATTTATGAACCATAAACATATGTATCTTTGTTTTTTAAAAGAACCAAAAATATCAAAAGATTATTCCGCTTCCGGGCTTTGAACTCGGTAAATTTGCAACAATGAAGGTGAAGCTTTAGCCTTTGTGCTACAACGGAGTTAATGGAAATTTATGAATCATAAATATATATATCTTTGTTTTTAAAAGAACCAAAAATATCAAAAGAGTATTCCACTGCCGGGCTTCAAACCCGGTAAGATTTCAACAATATAGGTGAAGCTTTAGCCTTTGTGCTACAACGGAGTTACTGGTAATATATATATATATATATATATATATATATATATATATATATATATATATCTTTGTTTTTTAAAAGAACCAAAAATATCAAAAGAGTATTTTGCAGCCAGGCTTCGAACACGATAAGATTTGAACAATGTAGGTGAAGCTTTAGCCTTTGTGCTAAAGCGGAGTTACTTGAAATTTATGAACCATAAATATATATATATATATATATATATATATATTTTTTAAAAGAACCAAAAATATCAAAAGAGTATTCTGCTGCCGGGCTTCGATCCCGGTAAGATTTCAACAATGAAGGTGAAGCTTTAGCCTTTATGCTACATGGGAGTTACTAAAAATTATGAACCATAAATATATATATCTTTGTTTTTTTAAAGAACCAAAATACAAAAGAATATTCCGCTGCCGGGTTTCGAACCCGGGAAGATTCAACTATGAAACTGAAGCTTTAGCCTTTGTGCGACAGCGGAGTTACTGGTAATTTATGAACCATAAATATATATATATATATTTAAAAGAACCAAAAATATCATAAGAGTATTCTGCTGCCGGGCTTCGATCCCGGTAAGATTTCAACAATGAAGGTGAAGCTTTAGCCTTTATGCTACAGGGGAGTTACTAAAAATTATGAACCATAAATATATATATCTTTGTTTGTTTAAAGAACCAAAATACAAAAGAATATTCCGCTGCCGGGTTTCAAACCCGGTAAGATTCAACTATGAAACTGAAGCTTTAGCCTTTGTGCTACAGCAGAGTTACTGGTAATTTATGAACCATAAATATATATATTAAGCTATTGGTCTTCAAACCCGATAAATTCATCAATGAAATAAAGCTTTAGCCAGTGGTACAGCAGAGCTATTTCTAGTTGTGAACCATATAATTGTACATATAAGGCGATTTGATCAGCCTTTTCTTTACGCAACAACTGTGCATAATTAATTCAGGTGTTCAGATATCTTAGTATGGACCATTGATTTTGGTAATGAGATTAAGACTTTAGTCATTTAGGGCTTATCGGTTGCTTGTTATCTAAGGAAAAAGAGTAGTTGTGGAAACCGTTTCCAACAACACAAAAGACTATTAGAGAAAAAGAGAAAGAAGAATCAATCTTTAAATGTATAGAGGTACTCGTTTTTGTCGCAGGTGCCAGTTTTATAGAAGTTGTTTTTATGTGTTGATTCTCAGTTTTAGAAGCAAAAGGACTTGGATTCTCAATTATTGCTGCTGTTTTTTTATTTCTCAACAAGAATGCATTTCTTCAATATGGAAATCAGAATACATAGTTTTATGTTATCCAGGGTCAAGTCTCAGCAATGAAGAAGACAACTCCTTCACAGAAACAGCAACGTCTTTAGTCAAGCTGAATCCTAACCTCGCCGCAATCCTAATTGTACTTAAAATGCGAGCTGTAAAGTGAACACCGTTACCTTTATGTATCCTCGATAAATGAAAGCTTGGCCGCGGATACTGCCTCACCTAAAGATCCCTCAGATTAAGATTACCACGTCAGCTCATCACATTAATTGTTTTAATATTTTCTTTTTTTTTCGCCATCTTCTTTTGTGTGTTTTCTCGACCTAGAAAAAAAAAAAAAAAAATTGTGGATAGTGTTGTTGGGATTACAAATCAAGTCACACATCCAAAGATTAGACAAAAATAGTCTAGTATATAAGTAGTGTCCAACTAAATTAGTATGAGGCCTTTTGGGAAGGAACCCAAAAATAAATCCGTGCGGGCTTTGCCTCTTGGGCCCAAAGCGGACAATATCATACTAATAGGAGAGTTGGACATGGGCTCGGAAAGCCCCACAATTGGTATCAGAGCCTAGGTTCCGGAAAGGTGGACCTGGAGAAGTGGGTGTGGGCCAAGTTCGGTGTGGGAGGAGAACCCTCAAGGTGACCTCGCGATTAAGAGGTGCCGGTGCCTTGTGTCGAAAGTCTTCCTGACTATGCGGAGGTTAGGCGGCGGGTTCCGTTGGAGATTACGGCGGTGCAAGAAGGGTGCCAAGGTATCGCAGGAGGAGAGGATACACGGGTTTATGTGGTCCTTGGTTTGAGGGGAGGTTTGTTGGGATTACAAATCAAGTCCCACATCCAAAGATTAGACAAAAATAGTCTAGTATATAAGTAGTGTCCAACTAAATTAGTATGAGGCCTTTTGGGAAGGAACCCAAAAATAAATCCGTGCGGGCTTTGCCTCTTGGGCCCAAAGCGGACAATATCATACTAATAGGAGAGTTGGACATGGGCTCGGAAAGCCCCACAAGTGTTTATCGTCAAATTGAGCTTTCTGAAGAAGAAGAAGTGTCCCTCGACTTTTCCTTGATCAGGTTTGATATTTGATTTCTTTTTACACTCTCCGTTTTCTTATTTTGATCTTCTTCTTCTTCTTTTAGATTACTTGTGATTTGGGTTTATTAAGATTTAATTAGATCAATCGATTATCTAGGTGTAGAGGTTCGTCCCACTCAAAAGGGCTTTCTGGATTTTGATGTATTTTCTTGCGATTTAAGATATTAGTGGATGAAATCTGCCGTTTAGTACTTCCTCCGTTTGATTTGTATGTGGGAATTCTTTTGGAAAGGATATGTCAAGGAGCTTATTGGAGGAAAAAGCGAGGAGCATTGTTTTTTTCGATTTCAAAGACTATGGTGTTGGTGATTTGCAGCATGCAATGATTAAAATCTTTCCTCAGACGCTGTGTGTGCTTTCACTTAGCAGCAGTTTGGTTCAAACTGAGAAACGTCCAATTGGGCTTAAATTCTCTGAGGTCTACAAGAGGATCAACAAAGAGCTCGAGAAAAGTTATTTAGTTGGCGTTGACATCGACAATGACTTTGAAAGGTGGAGAAAAGCTTGTAAAAAGATTGGACAAAATCCTCCTGAGCCCACAGCCCTAATTGATTTACGTCTCTTCACGTCTTCCAACTCAAAGGTATCAAAATATGCTTTATCATCTATCACTTCTTTGTTAACTTTTTTATTTTGTGATTTTAATCACTTTTTTTTTGATTTTGTGACTTTGCAGTTAGCCGAAATTGCATTCACATTTGGTTTAGGTGAAATAGCACACAAGAGTAATCAGACTTGCTTGATGAATCTTGATGTTATTAATTAAGCGTTGTAAAAAACTCATGTCATTTGTTGTAAGTGTTTATTTAATCATAAAGAGGTACAAAAGTAATGATTTATCCGATAATCACTGTTTGTTATTTTTTTGCAGGAGGATCTTGATAAGGAGAAAGAGAAACGTGTGGATGGAGATCAGATTCATCCGGTGCTTGCTCATATCATTGATGTTTGTGATGTGAATGCTGGCATTCGCGATCTAGGAATTGGGAAGTAAGAAGTCCCTAACTTTTTATTTCGTGAACATGAGTCAAAACTGTTTCTTAAGCCATAAGGGAATTATGTCGGATTTATGGGTTGTCTTAGTTAAGGACCCTATGACCGGGCCAAGTTTTTAGTTTATGTCAGCCTTTGGATGTGAAAACTGTCCAAGAAAATGAACCAACTTAACATTTCCCAACGCTTTTTTCTGTTTAGCTTTGTCTCTCCACATTTCTAGATAAACTAGGGCAAACAAGGACTGTCTTCACCAGAAGGTAGATCACCACATCCCCCTAAGGTTGTATTCACCAGAGCATGGTTAAACCCTTCTACACTCCCAAGGCAACAACAGCTCTTCCTGAGATCCTGCACCACAAGCCACTTCATTTATATTACAACCAAATGCGTCTCTGCTTTAGTTCCTAAGAAAAGATACATTGCACAACCTCTCAAAACTCCTTTACCGTATACTTGTGTGGCAAGGATCTCGACTCTGTTTCATGGGTTCATTCCTTCTCCAATCCAGAGTTATATCCTGAGAATCAAAATTAAAATAAAACGTTATACCAAACAAAAGCATTATACTTGTGTAACAAGTTAGTTTCTTGCACCCTAGTCTTGACTCTGTTTCATGGCTTCTCCTCTGCATTCCCACATCTCTCATGGACAGTCTATGTTGTTGTTCTTGCATATTCTCTCGTATATACCCCTGCGAAGACGGTATCGAATCATAATAATCCACATAAAAGAAACACAGCAAGTTCTTGTTCAAATTCTTTACCCTATTCTCTTCCCAAGATCTCGACTCTGTTTCGTGTCTCCAATACTAGAGAAGCTATGTATACATGACATATGAAAATCCGATTGTCTCATTGTAACAAGAAGTTCCTTGTCAGTATATCAAAAGAATATTCCATTGCCGGGCTTCGAACCCGGTAAGATTTCAACAATGAATGTGAAACTTAAACCAGTGTGCTACAGCGGAGCTACTGCTAATCTATGAACTATAAAAACATATATATTTTTTAAACGAACCAAAAATATCAAAAGAATATTCCGCTGCGCTTTAGCCTTTGTGCTACAGCAGAGTTACTAGTAATTTATGAACCATAAATATATATATATATATATATAATATAATATAATATATTACGCTATTGGCATTCAAACCCGATAAATTCATCAATGAAATAAGAGAAATTAAATGGGGCAGTATCACGTTTTCGAATAATTAGGAAAACGGTATACGACACTGTATCACTTCTGTAGCATTTTTCGTTAACCTCATATGCCCCTATAGCTATGTCGTAGGTAACTTGCCTATACTATCCTATTTGAATGTATTTTTTTTAATATTCCATATTCTCTCATTATCTCTTCAGCTCTCTCTCTCTCTCTCATTATCTCTTAATTTTTTTCTGAGCTTATGACCAAAAACGTCGACCAAATCCAGTTCACGTCGCTTCCGGTATCGAGAAACATGAACATATCTTTCGCCGGAGTTCCGACACCGATTCGTGAGAAATACTCTCCGCTTCCTTGGCTAATTCCGGAGACGACATGTCGTTAAATCCTGGGCTTGAAAACGCGGTTTCATCGTTGTAAACGGATTTGAGAACGGATATGTCCCTACCCTTGACGGTGAATTGGATTTGCGCGGTGATTCCGGCGACTCGGGATGAGTCACGCTCGAGTCGACTCAGTACGAGACTTTTGTAGTCCTTGTGTTGTGACGCGACGAGTGTGTCTCGGGAGTGAAGCTCTAGAGATAGTGGAAAAGATGAGTTGAAATAAACCGGGTCGGATTCGGGTATGGTGGTGGTGAGTGAGGAACGAGTCATGGTTAACAATTTTATTATCAAACCAACGTTATTATTATTTGTAATGGGCTAAACAAATAATTTCATGTTTAATAATTTTATTATCTCACTAAATAAAAAATCAGAGGTAGAGTATATATTTTAGCTTGTTTTTAAAATGAAGTAACGTTATTGGTAACATGCTAAATCAATAATTATACGGCTAATACTTCTGTTATCACGATAAATTAAATGCTAAATTAATAATTGTACGTCTAATACTTATGTTATCACGATAAACAAAAACTTGGTGATACGTATTACAAACAAATAAAATGTTATCGGCTATTACATATTTTAGCCGATTAACAATAAGTTGGAACAAATAATTATATATATATATATATATATCATTTGACTTAACATATATCTTTTTCTCTGTTTGGGAAAAAAATCAAGATTAGCAAATCTCTGTTTTTCAAAAATTGATTATGGGCGGGAGAGAAAGGGAAAGAAAAAGAAAGGGATGAGGGATGAGAGAGGGGAGAGGAGATGAAGAAATATTACTTCAACATCTAGAAGCTATTTCACAGTTCCCACGCGTTCGCCGGACCATCACCTCCGCCATTTAACATATCTTTTATTATACACTTGATTTTGGGTTGCAGAAAAGGAGGAAAGAGAGACGAGAGAGATGGAGAGGAGAGAGGCTTTGATTTATTGTTTAGGGGCGTTTTCGTCATTTTGCCACACGGTCCCACACGGGGCCATACCTTTCGCCTAATATTTGAAAATGTTTATATGCTTTCTTAATTATTTGGTATAGTAATGCCATCTACCTAATTGCCTCATGAAATAAAGCTTTAGCCAGTGGTAAAGCAGAGCTATTGCTAGTTGTGAACAGGCGATTTGATCAGCCTTTTCTTTACGCAACAACTACGCATAATTCAAGTGTTCAAATTTCTTATTATGGACCATTGAATTTGCCAATGAGATTAAGACTTTAGTCATTTAGGGCTTATCGGTTGCTTGTTATCTAAGGAAAAAGAGTAGTTGTGGAAACCGTTTCCAACAACACAAAAGATGATTAGAGAAAAAGAGAAAGAAGAATCAATTTTTTCAATGTATAGAGGTACTGGTTTTTGTATTGTAAACTAGAAGTCTAAAACATCAAATTAGGTAACCCAAAAAAAAAAAAAAAGATTTACACAATAAACCAAACAGAGGAAAATTTGAAGAATCAGACGAAAATAGTCAATCACCATGTTGCATCCATTGTATAAATGCAAGTAAGACTGGGGCGACAATTTCTTGTCATCATTTTCGCAGACATAAAGATTGTTGAACAAGAAAATCAATAAACACTAAACCATTGAACATGACGCGATTCGCAAATCGATAATCAAACAGAGAAAAGGAATTAGGGATTTTGTTTGAGGCTGTGGAAAATCTTTGGCTAGGGCTTCACCATTATATAGGGTTTTCTCGCTTAAATCCGGTTTCGGTTCAGTTCGGTTACGGTTTTTCTTTTTTTCGTTCAGATTGGCTTCGGTTTAGAGTTTAATTTAATCGAACCGGTAATCTCTCTTTTAGATGTTCATTCCAACAACAAGAACAACAAAGTAACACTACTCAACAATTGCTTGTATTTGTATACTGGAATCTCTTATCCAACAAAGAGAAAAATGTAACAACTTTTTGTAAAGATTCAAATATGTTTTTAGTTAGATTATACAAAACACAAGATCCACTAGTCTACCCTCTTTAAATAAGTTATCTGCTCAAATTAAGGAAACACAAAATTGAGCGTATTTTTTTCCACACAAGTAACAGAAGGTGAAATGCAATGTTCATCTTTACTTCACTACTACCGGCGTTTAGCTAACTGTTTAGGTTCTTTGGTTGCTCTAACAACTTTTGTCTCCAAAAACTATCTACTTGTCAAGTTTCCAAACTTTCAGTCTATATAAGCGTCTTGCAATCGAAGCCTCATCTCCTTGATTGGATGCAAAAAAGACTAACAAAAATATTTTCCTCATAATCATACTGTTAGGGTTTTGGATTTCTGTAAACAAATCATGCTGTTAGGGTTTTGAAATTACGCGATTCACAACGATTGAGGTGAGATTTTAACCAGTGCACTACAACGGAGCTTTTGTTAAATAATGAATTGTTAAACTATATACTAGATTTTACACCCACGCTACGCGTGGGAATTTTTATATCAAAAAGTTTAATATTTTGGTTTGCTGGGTTTTAAATTATGTAGATGTTGACATACATGAATGAAAATATATTATGGTAAAAAAGTGAAACATTCATAAAGAATTAAGTTATCAGTTGTATATGTATAAAGTACTAATATTAGATATAGTTGTGGCATATCTTTGAACTCATCCATTTAGTAGACTTTTTATAACCATGGAATTAAGAAAAAACAGAAAATAAGATTTTTAGACATTTTGGCTTCACATTTGGAAGAAAGCAATTTCTACGGTCCAATCCAATTACTGGTAGCTAAAGAAATAAAAAGAGTAAAAATCAAAATCTTAAAAGTAAACCAAGAGATGGTGCATTGCACTTCCTTATATGTTGGCTTCTCTTCATCTGGTTATGAAACCAATAACTCCATCACTATTCACCACTGCCATGCCGTTGTAGTCATCGGAGCCCACCTCTTCCTCCATTCCGAAAAAAGAGAATGAGACGGATAGTATGTCAATAAAATTTGAAGCAAACAATTCAATACCCATAAATAAGTCACCTTTTTATCGATGAACAACAATTCAATACCCATGAGTAAACCATTTTTTTGGATTTCGTGTCTCTCAAAAATTCCTGACAACCACTTCCTTAAACATTGTTAGTTGAAAAATAAATTTTAAAAGTCTCGAAACTTATATGACTCAAGTTAATTTGCTTCAACCAACCAATGTGGTCATATGTCAACCTGAATCGAAAATAGTATATCATACAAAATAATAAACTAAACTAAATCAACCAACAATTATGATGAAGCAAAAACTCATGATTGCTTTACCGTATCCAAAAGTATATGTTTATTTTCACCAGAATTCAAAAAATATATGCAATCAAAAAATATATCAAAAAATTTACCGGGGAAAAAAGTATGATGCCGCCGAATATAAATTTAAAGCATAGGTTTGCATGATATTTATAAGAAATTATAGAGATAGTGGATAAGATTTTTGTGACTAATCTTATAATCTTATATATTTTTCATCTCATCTCCTATTTTCCTTCGTTACAAAACCTTTTCCTTCGTAACAAAAAAAAAAGGAGTCACAAAGTTAGGTTTAAAGTTACAACCAAAGAATTGAGCCATAATCTAATCTGTTCACGGCTTATACACATACGAAGAAACCATACCTCTTTGATCGATTTAGGTCATGATGAATAGTCTAAATACCTATACATAATAAAATTAATCAATAATCAATAATCAATTAAAAATCATATAAGATAAGTACTAATTAAATACTTGATTCTAGATAATCACAAGGAGAAAATAAGGAAAATATATCAAATATAAATATAATTAATATCGTTAATAAATAAATAATGGAAACTAAATTTAATAAAAACTAAATTACCATAGAGATCATCATCAATTCATGAGAACTCGCATTGATTGATGTCATGAAAAATACCATTATCTCTTTAGGAGATATGGGTTAAAAATGAGTTTGTACTGGGCTTCGTTATCGCCTTGTAATGGGCTCTGGCCTTTATTATTAATGAAAGCTTTGGACGACAAAAAAGAAAAAAAAAACATTGAATTGGGAATTTATTAATTTCTCTGAATACATACACATACTGTTTAGAGTAAAAATGGTTACTTTTATTTTTGTATTTTTTTTTGTCAATGAAATTTTTTTTATTGTTTAGTCAATGTTCATGGTAATTTTAGTTCTATTATCATTTTTTCACTGTCATTTTTATATATTACCTTTTTTTTAGTCTGAAAATATATTTAACTATTTTTTAAAAAAGAAATTAATTTTAATAGGAATATTTTTGGTACTAATTTTATTAGGAAGATGTTTATATATCTCATGAACGTAAATCTCTCTTTATCAAAAAAAAAAAAACCTAAATCTGGAATTTTTTAAAAACTAATCAAACATGTCTAAATGAATACAATTATCAAGATAGAAGAAAAAGAAAGAATTAAATCCAAATAGAATACCACTAACATGTGTCCAGTGTAGGCCCAACGTACATGTAGAGATTCCATGTAGAAATAGGAGTGAGAGACTATATATATTTTGCTTTGACAGAAAGTCTTCACAAAATTGCCTAGGGTTCCTTTACAAATTCTTAATCGTTTCTGATATATTCACATCAACGAGAAACTTACTCTTTTTTCACGAATGCTTGAAAGATTAGCTATGGAGATTGCTTCACATTTGTTTCCGACTGAACATAGATTCAAATTGAACCGTGCATATTGGGTGCAAACGAATCGATTTCTCCGAGATTTCGAGTCAAAGCTACACTAATCGCAAGGAAGAAGAAATGTATGATCTTATGCTTGCTTCGAAGAAACGTAGTAAGCGTTGTGAAGAAGAAGAAGAAGAAGAAGAAGAAGAAGAAGAAGAAGAAGAAGAATCACCGCAAAAGAGACAAAAGAGGATAATCGAACATGACTTGGCTACTAAGGTACGTTACAAAACCGAAGGTTATTGTTGGCATAAGCTTGAAGATAGCTTGAGCAATAAGCTATACCAAGAGACATAGGAAAAGTGTTATATTTAGGAGTTATCTATATCTAAATATGTAAGATTTCCTTTTTAAGATTAGGAAACTCTCTATATAAGTAGATGGTAAGTTGTGGCATAACTTATGAGTATTTAGAGAGAATTAAGAGTTAGAACTACGTGTTTGGCTTGATCCTTTCTCAAGGGTACGTAGGCAATCTTCTTTAGAAGGTGCAGCCATTCAATAATTGGTATCAGAGCGTAACGATCCTGGAGATCTCGGAGAGGAGAAACAATCGGCGGACAACACGATTCGATCTCGGCGTTGAGATCCGGATCTCTTGGTGAACACGAAGAATCAAGAGTAGTTGATTCAAAACCCTAAAGAGAATCACGTCTAGGAGGAGCTTGCCGTGACATAGAAAAAAAAGGGGATCTTCTTGAGAAGAAGAGAATCGTTGAATTCAAAGAGCGGAGGAGAAACCAATCCGAACCGGTGGTAGAACAAGGTGATCACGTTAGCTTAGGTTGAAGCTGATCGTGACCTTGTAGAAGCAGAGGAAGGAGCTGCTCGTGGTATCTTGGAGAACAAGCAACGATTGCTTAAGAAAAAAAAACTGATCGTTGAAGATGAAGGAGACCAAGCTGATCATGATCTAGTGGAGGACTGCTTGGACAGGAAGAAAGCGATCACTTGGGATAGAAGCCGATCGTGAAGTCCTCTGAAGCCTTTAATAAAATAAAAAAACGATCAAGGAGAAGGATGACAGAGCTGTGGTTAAAAGATCAAGAGGAGCTTGATCATTAAACCTAATCACGACAAGGAGCAAGCTTGGCGTGAGAAAGAAGAAAAGGTGTTCTTCTTAGAACGAAGAGGAAACGATCACAATTTCATGAAGATAATAATGACCATGGAGGAGGCTGTGTGATTGATGGGTAAAACAAGAGAAGCAAAGTAGCTTGTTTGTGGGGTTGAGATCAAGGTTAAAAAAAAAAAAAAAAAAAAAAAAGATGGAATCTCTTAACAAAAATCAGACGTTGGTGTTTAAGGGCAAGTCTGACAAAGAAGTTCAGGGTAAGTGGAGTTTAAAAGAAGAACCTGAGATACAAGGAGTTAAAAACCAGAAGCAGAACAGGAGATTAACTGCATAGGGTTTTCACACGATGCTATAAGAACAAGAGCTTTACCTGGCTTGAAGTTTTTGTGCTGTGATCTCCACGACATCATCTGAAGGAGAGACACTCCAGGTAACTCCATTGTCAAGGTCTCATTCTCGCAGAGACAGGATACGGAACAAGTTAGTTTCGGGTTATTCGTTAATTTAACAATGGCAATTTGAAGAATAAGGAGTTAAAGTTACCTGGGAGTGTGAATGCGAGACAAGGAGATGTTAGTTGGAGGTGGAGCAGCTGTAGAAAAGATTTAAGAGAAGACAAGTTAGTGCTTCAGGAGATGGTCTTACATCTAGAAGATAGGTAGAGAAGCTCAAGTAAAAGTGATTATGGTTATGAGTGTTACCTCTGGAGAAATCAGAAGTTGAAAACAAAGCTGGTTTCAAGTTTTGGATGGCTCTATGAAGAAAATGAAATCAGTTAGGATTTTATAATGTCTCAAAGATCAAAGGAGGGACAAGGTGAGAGAGCTATGGTTGAGGTAATTACCTTAAGGATTTCTTTGAAGCTACGGTGAAGATACGTTAGCTTGAGGTGGAGCTTCTGCGATTAGGATTGTGAAATCAAGGTCATGATTTCACAAAGTCTCAAGAGGAGAGACAAAGGAGATGATACATGGAAAAAAGGACGACAGAGCAAAAAGCAAGTGAAAGTGAAGAATGGTTACCTTGTTTCGGTTGCTGCGATAGGAGGTCTTAATTAATCTCTTGTGGAAAAGCTGAAATCCAAGAGCCTGTGAGATTAAGACATCGCACAAGATAAGGAACATAAAGGAAGAAGACATCATGATAGAGAGATGTCCTTGAGCTGGGAATCGTACCTTGTAGTTCTCATGGTATCAAAGGCGAGTTTGATAAAGGATGAGGCAGGAGAAGAATCAAGAAAGAGGATTGCAACAATCGATTTTAAATCCCTAGTGAATTTCTACTTCAAGTTGCTGCAAAAGAGGAAATCAAATTGAGTTTTTTTTTTTATTTAAGAGAGAAAGTAGCGAGGAAGTCTTTGAAGAATAACCAGAGATGCATACCTTGATCGATAAATTGCATATGGGTTTTTCAATTGGAGAAAGACACTTCAGCGGAGATGAAGATATGTGGCTCGTCGGGAAATAGAAAGTGAAGAACTTTTGGGGCTTTTGCTTCAGATAGCGACTGCGGCGGAGGAATCGTCGGAGGATGCAGGTCTGGCCGGAATTTGCGTCAACAGTGGGTTATAATCCGATCGAAGCAAAGGGAGATAAGGTCACATGGATCTTACGGCGTTGGAATCTAATGGAGAAGGTTTATGGTGGGTTTCTAATCGCGATAGAAATCATCGGAGAAGGAGTCATGGTGGTGATCGGAATCTGTGACAGAGAAGAACGCCGGAGAAGAAGATCCACGAAACTGAGAGAGAAGAAGAAAAAAAAAAAAGCTTTGTCGGTGAATGAATTTTGGTTTGGTCAAAGGTGGAGATTGTAGGATTTGGGTTTCATCCTTCATTCTCTAATTGGGCCTAGTGGGCCTTAATACAGATTGTTCTGGAGAAGACGATTGAAGAGAAGAAGACGAAAATCGATGGATTGAAGCGAGCAATCGAAGTCCTTTTTGAGTGATAAGAATGAGATGGATCAAAAGGATGATGGGCTAACGCGTTTCATCTCTGTGCTGCAAAACGATTGTGATGGTCAGGGTAAGACTAAAAACTTAGGTGCAAAGTTGGAAAGCTAAGCAATGCGCTTGAGCAGATGGCGCTCGAGAGAGAAAAGGATGATAAGGCGCTTGATGTAGAGAAGAGACATGGAGAGGAACTTAAGGCTTGCGTTTTAAAATCAGAAAAGATGATTGAAGCAACTGTGAAAGAGCTTGAGAAAGTTAAGACTGAGCGCGAGAGTATTGTGATTGAAGACGACGAAGCTCGTAGATTAATGACCGAGACTGCGACAAAGTCCTGTCAAGAGAAGCTAGTGGAGTTACAGCGAAGCAAGGTGAAGAAATCGAAGTCGGAAACCGAAAGCGATGGTTCCGATTCTGTTTCGAAGGTAAAATTGAAGAGGAAGTATGATTCTGTCTCGATTTTGGGTAATGGTGAATGGGAAACGGATTACGAGGCGATCAAGAGGAAGTACAAGAAGAAAGGGTACGAAAAGTTGTGCCAGAGATTGTGTTTTGGAATTTGAGGGATTCAAGGTCTACGCCAATGACGGGAAGTGAGAATGGAGTGACTTTGGTGAGTGGGTATTCAAATATCTCCTTAAATCCATTTTGGATAATGATGGAGAGATAAGTCCAGTGAAGACCATGGAGGCTGCTATATCAGGAGAAGAGTATAAGAAGCTTGTTGATGATGTTAGATCTCATGGGAGATAGAAGAATATGGGAAATATTGATTTTAGGGATTTAAAATCAAAAGTGGAGTAAAGACGAGTAATGGAACAGTTTTGAGTGATTCAAGTTGGGATTAAGTGAAGTTTGCACATCGTAAGGCATAGAACACAATAAAAAAAAGAGGAGAATCTATGTTGAGTTATGACATAGATTAAGAGAATCTCGGAGAACCATTGTTGGGCATGACAGGTTAAGAGAGATTGTGTGAGCTTTAGTTTTTGAGTAAGTTTTCTAAAGCAATAAAAGAGTGAGTCTTTTATAATCCCGTGTTCTTAAATGAGAAGAGAGCGATGGTGCAGAACACACTTGGAAAGGATCAAGTTCAAGAATATGAGAGATCTTATGGGAGTTCAAGATGTGTCAAAAGAAGAATTCAAGCTTAAGGGGGAGAATGTTGGCATAAGCTTGAAGATAGCTTGAGCAATAAGCTATACCAAGAGACATTAGGAAAAATGTTATATTTAGGAGTTATCTAAATATGTAAGATTTCCTTTTTAAGATTAGGAAACTCTTCTCTATATAAGTAGATGCTAAGTTGTGGCATAACTTATGAGTTTTTAGAGAGAATTAAGAGTTAGAACTACGTGTTTGGCTTGATCCCTTCTAAAAGGTACGTAGGCAATCTTCTTTAGAAGGTGCAGCCATTCAATAGTTATTACTAAACCAATCGATGAAGAGATTGAGAATCAAGGGCGTTGTATTTTGAGAGATTTGATCACAAACACGAAAAACAAAATGGAAGAAAGAGCCAAATCGATGGTCGAAGAGAATACATCGCAAGGAAGAGATTAGAAGCTCAATTAGCGATAAACCAGATGGTACCAACCGCTGTTGCAAATGATCATCTCAAGTACAACCATGAACTCGAACAACTTGGTTGCACATTCATTCACGATCAAGTCACTTGCTTGACCAAGTTCAGTCTTTGAAGCGGTTACATTGATGAATCTACTAGTTTTGGCTTGGAAGAAACCGAATCGTTACAGTCTGATGGAGAAAGAAAGCATGGATCTGCAGAGAGTACTAATAGAGCCAAAGATTCTTAAACAACTTTCTTTGTGTCTTGAGCTTTTGTAAAATTCGACATTAAAAATTTGTGTGTTATTGATATAACGTGAAATTGGACCTTCCTAATCATGGTTTTAACGAGTTTTCAGAGTCCTTTGAGTCGTTTTGAGTTGATATTTAGGTCTATACTCGAAGATTTGGGTCCATACTCGAGTATTTGAGCGAAAACCGGCATTTTCTGATGACGAGACCGACCGGTCCATCTACAGGACCGACCGGTCCCATTTTGAAGCCTCAAGACCGGTCCCGGAACGAGGACCGATCGATCCACGCACGAGACGAAGCGGCCAAGAACCACTGGAAAGTGGACCGATCGGTCTACCTCACGGATCGACCGGTCCATACGGCGGTCCACATGACGAAGACTTACGACAAGACCGACCGGTCCACCATCGGGACCGGCCGGTCCACACTTGATGGATTTGAAGACTTCTGCACTGTAAACTGGACCAACCGGTCCTGATTCTAGACCGACCGGTCCAGTCTCCTGATTTTTAGGAAGATTTCCTTTTTCCATTTCTTTTTATTCTATATAAACCCATAAGGTTTCAGACTTTAGGGGGTACGTTTTTACACAGACTTTTAGAGATTTTTAGCAATTGTAAGCAAGGAGAAGAATTCCTCTACTTTTCGGAGAAGATTTCTGAACCTTATCTTAATTTCTATTCTATCGATTATGTTTATTTTCATCAATTGCTTTTGCCATGTCTTCTATTATGTCTGAGTAGTTCTTTAGTTAGGTTTTAGGGTTTCAAGGGATTTCACAGATTAAATCAGACACAAATAAGTTGTTTATTAATTACCATCTTCATCACTGTTAGACATAACGCTAGGATTGAACTGATCACTTAATCTCTAGATCTTAGGTTGATACACTTTCCGAAAGCTTGTGTATCACTGGAACTACTGTTGATGAGCAATTAGTCTTTAGTGTCGGAAGTGAATTAGAGTCAATTGTGAACTGATCAAACCTTAACTATAATGCTTGTCTAGGATAGCCGTGACCAAACGGAAGTTTAGGCACTCGGATCTCTAGGGAAAGTAATTGTTATCACGGAAGTGGAGCAATTTATATCAGTGTTTTGAGTTTAAGATGCATGCATATTAGAATCTGAATAGTTGTCTAGTTTATGATTGTGATTTCCTGAGAACTCCCTAATACCTAGCGTTTTTAGTAATCTGAATTTAAATCGTTTTTACTTGCAACCTTGTCTTTCAATTTGATAACATCACTTAAAACCACTTTTTCCTGCTTAGCTTAATTCAATTTTCTATAATTAGTTGTGTAAACACTTGGTCTCTGTGGAATCGATCCCTAATATACTACTGCGTGCCTGTGCACTTGCAGTGTTTTATTTTGGGTTAAAACTTGAGCATATCAGTTATGAGTTTGATATTCAAGTAAATTAGATTGAGAGTAATTGCAAAGGTTTTGTAAAATTCGACATTAAACATGTATGCTTTATTCGTTATAAAAAACAAAACTGTGTGACGTACATAAATAAATTCCGCAACCAAGCTTCGAACTCTGAAGTAACATCAAAATAGATGAAATCTTAACCTATGCGCTACAGCGGAGCTTTTGGTAAATCATGAATTTTGTATCTTATATACTTGTATAATGAAGGGTTTTGTGGCTTTTTGCATCTTGTTTCCTAGGGTTTAGGTTCAACAACCAAACATGTATGCTATTTTTCTGAGAAAGAACAAGACTGTGTGACGTGCCGGGCTTTGAACCCAGAAAACTTTCAACAAAGACATAGAGAAATCGAAGAAATATTTTAAGCAGTGTGCTACAGCGGAGCTTTTGTTTAAGAATTAATTTTATATGCATATATAATCATATACATAAGGGTTTTAAGTTCAACAACCTAGAGAAGAGACACTATCGGAGGCAGAGGTTTTGGAACACTAAGAGAAGCGACATTAACCATCGCAAGGTTAGGCTCGTGTTTTTTTGTAATTGAATCTTTTCAAACCACATGGTCATGTCTTCTCACCAGTTTTATTTTAATCCACAAGTTTATGAGCAGACATGATTGCTTACTAACTTGGGTCCCCTTATGTTCACAAACAACCAAGACAGAAGCATGTGTTCTGTTTTGATATATTGCTCCAAATTTACATAAACTCCAATAGTTTCTCTTTATATATATTGCAACAAGTCTGTTAGATTATTCATCAACCATCAACAAGCATTCTAAGAGTTTTACAAACACAACATAGAAATCAATCTCATACGTTCTCCTTCTCGTTTTTCGATCTAAAAGTACGGAAAACAATGATGAACACAAAGAAGTTAATCAAGATGGCCAAGAAATGGCAAAAAAAAGCAGCCTTAAGCAGGAAAAGAATCTCTTTTCAAAGATACAATACTGCTACTACTATTACTAGCTCACCAACCGTAGAAAAGGGGTGTTTCGTTGTTTACACGGTGGATAAAGTACGCTTTGCTTTTCCAATAAGTTACCTAAGCAACTCTGTTTTCCAAGAGCTCTTGAAGATCTCTGAAGAAGAGTTTGGCCTCTCCACGGAAGGACCAATTACATTGCCATTCGATACGGTTTTTATGGAGTATCTAATCAAATTGATCCAAAGACGAATGGATGGAGATACAGAGAAGGCTCTGCTAATGTCAATCTCTAGTGGTAAATATTGTGTGCAACTACAAGAACATACTAGTACTCAGCAATTGCTTGTATGTTAGAATGTTACAATTTTTGTGTTTATAAAGATTCTCCTTTATTAGGTAGACAGATCATTTCAGAAATACAAACATATTCTTTTTTTTACCCTCCTTTAGAATTGTCTCATCAAAACCAACTTCTATTGTATACACAATAACACCAAGGAAAATGAGATGACTTTAACATCCCTTGTTTACTCAAACTTTTTGGCTCTGAAACTTAAAGTTGATCGGAAAATGTATTTTGTTTTATTGAAGATCAAGTGTACAAAATGTTAAATCTCTCTTGTAAAAGTTAAAACAAAAAGGCCTACAAGCCCAAATTATTGAATCTCTCCTCTACGTTATTTTTGTCCCACATCGGTAAACATGGTAGCAAATCGATGGAGTCAGAAGCCCAAATTATTGATTCTTTTACCTTGATATATAACATGGAGAGCCTATTGCATTCGTCATCAATCTACCTTGCATTCAAAAAGTTGTTTCTTTTCCTATTGAAATATTTGCTACGAAAATGATTATGAACACAAAGAGACTCCTCAAGATAACCAAGAAATGGCACCAGAGACAAGCTCTCAAGAGGAAAAGAATCTCATTTCAGAGATCAATTTCTACTACGAGCAATTCAACCGCTGCAGCGAATGGCTGTTTTGGGGTTTACACCGCTTTGCTTTTTCGATAAGTTATCTGAGCAACTCTGTTTCAAAAACTATTGAACATCTCTGAAGAACAGTTCGGCGTTTCAACCGGCAGACCAATCATTGCCATTCCATTCAATTTTAGGGGAGAATCAAATCAAATTGACCGCTAGTTTATGCCAGTTTCAAGTGCTAGTTGCTCGTTATATTGTTCTTTGCAACTACAAGAACAACTATTTAGAGTTAGCAATTTCTGTGTTTGTAATGTTGTATAAGATAGACAGATCATTTCAGAATTACAGTATTACTTCGTCTCTTGTTTAGATTGTCTCATCAAACTTATAAAAAAAAAAAAAAAAAAATCAAACACACTGTGTTTGATGATGTGTCTAATACTGTCTCAGAAGTCAGAAGCAGCCTTTGCTCCTTTGGCTGCTCCTCCGTCTGCTGCTACTGCTCTTATGCCTTATGTGTCATCTCCTGTCACAGAAATCGAATTATATGTGTTCTTCGTTTTTATTGATTTGGGTTTTGGAAACAGCACCAACCTTCCGGACAAAGAAATGCACAAATAGTTCACTAGCACATGTGTTTCTTTGTATCTCTCTCCCTCTCAAAATTAGTTTTAAGTTCACCGAAATATTTGTTGTCTGTTTTTGTGATTCACATTAAATTTAACAAGTTCTTGACAACAGTCTCTTGCATTCTACATCAATGTTCTTAGTACCTAAATCTTGACATTTCATGTAGGTTTAAGGCTTTAATAATCTGAGAACATCAAAGGACCAACAATTTGTACATCTTCCATTCATTTGCACATGTCTTTGTACCTAAATATTTTTTTATGAAGTACCCACATGGTCATGTCTCCTAACCAGATGTGTTTAAATCCACAAGTTAATTACTAACTTGGGGCCCTTATAATCACAAACAAGATATGCACAAGCTTATGTATTGTCTGGTTTGGTTTCTCTTTAATTTGTCTAATTCTGGACAGTTTATCCATATATATAACGCAACAAGCCTGTAACATTCTTCATCAACCAAAACTTGCATTCAAAGAGTTATACAAACAAAACTTACAAATCTTTTTCTTTCTCGATCTTAAAAATATTTTCCCTTAAAAAGATGATGAACACAAAGAAGCTAATCAAGATGGCTAAGAAATGGCAACAAAGAGCCGCTTTAAGCAGGAAAAAATCTCATTCCCAAGATCAAGTACTAGCAGCTCAATCGGTGCAGATAATACACGCTTTGATTTTCCGATAAGTTACATGAACAACTCTGTCTTCTAAGAGCTCTTGAAGATCTCTGAAGAAGAATTTGGCCTCTCCAAGGAAGGACCAATCACATTACCATTCGATTCGGTTTTCGTGGAGTATCTCATCAGATTGATCCAAAGACGAATGGACGGAGATACAGAGAAGGCTCTGATAATGTCAATCTCTAGTGCCAGATGTTGTTTGCAACTGCAAGAACAGAGTAGTACTCAGCAATTGCTTGTATGCTAGAATGTAGCAATTTTTTGTATTTGTAAAGATTCTCTTGTATTAGGTAGACACATCATTTCAGAAAATACAACTTATTATTTTTCTCTCTCTTTTTAATTGTCTCTTCCAAATCAACTTATTATTCTCACCTTGATCGAAAGATTTGTTGTCCATTTATAACTTACCTAATTGTTAAATGTCTTTTATACTTTCTTTTTGTTCCCACATCGGTAAAACATGGAAACAAATAGATGGTTTATATATCGATGGAATCGATACAATGATTGTCACCTCCTAAAATTGGAACGATACAGAGAAGATTAGCATGGCCCCTGTGCAATGATGACACGCATTAATCGAGATATGGTCCAAAATTTTTTTGCTATTTTTCCTCAAATCGAATTCCATGTCCAAGGACCTTTTACATGCACCGCCAATCGGACCAGCGCATCTGTTTCTTTGTATCTATCTCTCTCAACGTTAGGTTTAACCAGATTTATTGTCTTTAAATTCACCGAAAGTTCTTAACAACTACTTGACCTATTATTTTTGTGACTGACATTTGATTTAGCTGATGAATCTTGACAAGTTCTTAACTTGCATTCTGCATCTTTGACAAGTACCTAATTTCCTTTTTGCATCAATGTCTTAGTACCTAACTCTTAATGTGATTCATTAGCATAACTACATAATTATCTTTTGAGAAATTTTGTGAGAAAATCAAAACTCTGAAAGTTTTCAGCTGCTGAAAGTTTTCTTCACACAAAACTCTGTGAGAAAATCAAAGGGCCTACAATACATCTTTCAGTCATCGAGAACTCTGTAAAGGCACACAAAACTGCAAACCAACACGGTTAACTAATCTTACAAAGTTCTAATACGGTTAGTGAGTTTTCATTAAAGAGTTTTGGTGTTTAACAAAACAAGACCAAGAACCTTGGAATACACAGGAATGGCCTTTAACTTCAATCTATAAAACTTCGGATTCATGTGTAATACTCTTTTTCATGAGGTGTTATTGGATTAGTGTTTTTTAATGTATTTTGTTGTATTTGAATTTAGAAGTATTCTATTGGGTTTTGATGAATTTTCCACATTTACAGTTAATTTTGAATACATTGTCGGTGGAATAATAGGAATCAGGAAAGGATATGTAATAAAGTGGGGACCATCTCTGAAGGACATTTTGCCACTATGAAAAATAAATTGAATATTGCATGAACCGCACCTATTTTTGGTGTGTTAGAATTTGCATTGTGCAGACCCATAATTTGTTCACACCATGAACCGCACTCAAGCACAATGTTTTTCTATAATTTCTAACTCTTGATTTGACAACATGTTATTTTTTTGTTGATTGGTGATACAAAATGCGTTTTTGCGAAATCTATCAAAACGGCCCCGCACTCACGTTCACCATTCAAAGCCTATGAATAAAGTAGGGACCATTTCAGAAGGAGGAGACTGCATTATTCAAAAGTCTTATCTTTAGGAGACTCCTGCAATAATGCTCTTTGCTTTTCCGGTGACCTCATTATTCAAAAATCTTATCTTTAGTTTTCTTAGCTTCTTGTTTAGATCTGTGAGGTATTTTCTCTCTCTCTCTCTCTCTCTCTCTCTCTCTCTTGTGCAGCAATGGGAGGTTGTTTCTCTGTCTCGTTGCCATGTGATCAAGTGGTGAATCAAGTCTCTCATTGGTTATGCCTCAAGGGGAGTTATATTCACAACCTCCCCGAGAATCTGGCGACTCTGGAGAGAGCCATGGGAGTGCTCAAGGCGAAGAGAGATGATGTTCAAGGAAGGGTAAACAGAGAAGAGGATACAGGGCGTCGTCAAAGGCTTCATCAAGTCCAGGTATGGCTTACGAGTATCCTAGACGCTGAAAAGAAATTTAATGATCTGCTTAGCACTAGTAACGTTGAGCTTCAGCGGTTGTGTCTCTGTGGATTTTGCTCTAAAAATGTGAAATTGAGTTATGATTATGGGAAAAGTGTTATTCTGATGTTGAGGGAGATTGAGAGTCTTATTAGTTCTCAAGGAGAATTTGATGCGGTGACTGAGGAAGCTCCAAGAGCTGAGGTCGAAGAGTTGCTCACGCAGATCAACAATAAGTTTTCTGATATTGGTTGCGGATTTGATGTCGTTATATGGGTTGTTGTGTCTAAAAATGCAACGGTCCATAAGATTCAAGGAAGCATCGGGAAGAAACTAGGCCTTGAGGGGAAAGAATGGGACGAGACAACCGACAAGGAGAGAGCTCTTGACATCCACAACGTTCTTCGGAGGAAGAAGTTTGTGTTGATGTTGGATGATATATGGGAGAAAGTGAACTTGGATGCAATTGGAATCCCGCATCCGAAGAGAGAAAACGGATGCAAAGTAGCATTTACCACCCGCTCTCGAGATGTGTGTGGGCGCATGGGGGTTGATGACCCCATCCAAGTCAGTTGTCTGGACACGGAAAAAGCCTGGGATTTGTTCAAAAAGAAAGTCGGGGAAAACACGTTGGGAAGCCACCCAGACATTCCCAAACTCGCAAGAAAAGTCGCTGGAAAATGCCGTGGCCTACCGTTGGCACTCAGTGTCATCGGGGAAACTATGGCGTGCAAAACCACTGTACAAGAGTGGCATCGAGCAGTTGATGTTTTAACCTCATCTGCCAGAGAATTTGCAGGTGTGGAAGATGAGATTCTTCCGATTTTGAAGTATAGCTATGATAGTTTAAATGGTGAGGAGGTGAAATCGTGTTTCCTCTATTGCTCTCTGTTTCCTGAAGATTATCTTATTGATAAAGAGCGCTTGGTAGAGTACTGGATAGGTGAGGGATTCATAGATGAGAAGGAAGGCAGAGAGAAAGCATTAAATCATGGTTATGAGATACTCGGCACCCTTATCCGTGCATGTTTATTGATGGAGGGAGCAAAAGATGAATCGAATGTGAGTATGCATGATGTGGTTCGTGAGATGGCCCAGTGGATAGCCTCTGATCTCGGAAAGCATAAAGAGAGATTAATTGTGCAAGCTGGTGTTGGATTACATGCCATATCGAAAGTCGAGAATTGGAGTCTTGCGAGAAGGATTTCACTGATGGACAATCAGATTGAAAAGTTATCTGAGAGCCCCGAATGTCCGGAACTTACAACTCTCCTCCTTAGGGGAAACGGATACTCGTTAGCAACTATCTCTGGTGAATTCTTTCGGTCTATGCCTAGGCTACTCGTTTTGGATTTATCATTGAATCAAAGCCTCAGTGGAGGATTGTCGGAGCAAATATCAGGGTTGGTTTCTCTGAGATATCTTGACTTGTCATGGACAAAGATAAAGCGACTACCTGTTGGTTTACAAGAGTTGAAAATGCTAATACATTTGAATTTGGAGGGGACGAATAGCCTTGAGAGTTTAGATGGGATATCAAAATTGTCGAGTTTGAGGACATTGAAACTACTATTTTCCAAAGTGTGGCTAGATATGAGGCTTATGAAGGAGCTGCAGCTTTTAGAACATTTAGAATACATAACCATAAGTATCTCGTCAAGTTTAGCTGGGGAGGTGTTGGTATATGATCGCAGATTGGGGAGATGTATTCAATGCCTTGAAATTAGAGAGGGTGGGGAAGAATCAGTAAGAGTATTAGTTTTGCCAGCTATGGATAATCTCATTGAAATCTCCATATGGAAATGTGGAATGAGGGAGATAGAGATAGAGAACAAAGTAAATGTATTCAACGCCTTTATATTAGAGAGGGTGGGGAAGAATCAGTAAGAGTATTAGTTTTGCCAGCTATGGATAATCTATGTCAAGTCGATATACACGAATGTGGAATGAGGGAGATAGAGATAGAGAAGACACCGTGGGATAAAAGTCTAGCAAGGCCATGTTTCTCAAACCTCTCTATTCTGACTATAAAAAGTTGTGACGGTTTAAAGGATTTGACGTGGCTGGTGTTCGCTCCAAACCTTGTTCAACTTACACTTTGGAGGTTAAAGCAAGTGGAGGAGATAATAAGCAAAGAGAAAGCTGCGAGCCTTTTAGAGAAGGAAACATGTAATCATATTATTCCTTTCCAGAAACTAGAAGTCCTTCACTTGGATGATTTGCCAGAGCTGAAGAGCATATACTGGAATGCTCTGCCTTTCCAACGTCTGAGAGAGCTTTACGTACACGGCAAGTGTCGAAAGCTGAGAAAGCTTCCATTGGATTCTAAAAGCGTCTTAAAGGTTGAAGAACTTGCCATAAAATACAGAGAGGAAGAATGGATGCAAGGGATTGAATGGGAGGATGAAGCCACACGACAACGTTTCTCACCTTCTTGCAGGCTCGTTGATTGGTAGCCACACGACCCAAGCTATTCTTCTGTTTCTGTCCTTCCTCTGAAATTGCATCGAATATCTCAGTTTCTGCTAAGACTCAAAACCAATTGTATTGAATAAAAGCTTAAAAACCTATTGTCACATCAGCTTTTCTGAATCAGACTTCTTCCTCTTCCTATACAATGGCTTATCAGTTTCTTTTGTATTTGGCTTGATTTTTGTCAAAAGTTATTCGAAAGTGTTTTGCTCTGTGAATCTCTTTATCTCTGTCTAGTGATGAGAGGTTATTTCTCTGTCTCAGTGTCTAGTAATTAGCTTCTCTATGTATTGGCAAAATCACACCTTTGACACAGATCAAAACAATAATTGAATAATATGGACAAAGTGGTTGATATTCAAATCAATTCATGCCACTAATTGAATAATATCACAAAGAGTTTTTGGCATCTTCTTGTTACCTAGGGTTTAAGTTCAACAACCAAACTCGTTACTGATTTTCCTCAATCAAACCCTCTCTAATAGATTCAATGACAGAGCCGGAGATACAAAAAAGGCTTTGTTGATGTCAATCTCTAATGCAAAATGTTCTTTACAAGAACATAGTCCTACTCTTCAACAATTTGCTTGTATTTTAAAGTCCACACCAATTTTATTTGTACGTGTCAGTAGTTAAATTCTACACTCATTCAATAAGCTAAAACTGAAATGAAGCTGATGCTGTTTTACACAAAAGACTCATAACCATTCTTAAGATAGAAGATTTACAATAAAAAACATCTTAATACAACTAAAGATAGAACAAAGTTCTTTAAGCAACTGTAAATGAATTCTTCCAAGTAACCAAACTGATCAAGATGAGAATCCACTGCCAGTCCAAGACCACAAACCTGCACAAGAACAAGGACAAAATAAAAGACACAAGATGATATTGTAAACATCAAATTAGATTTCCCAAAAAAAAAAAGATTTAAACAATAAACAAAACAGAGGAAAATTTGAAGAATCAGACGAAAATAGTCAATCACCATACTGCATCCATTGTAAAAATGCAAGTAAGACTGGGGCGACAATTTCTTGTCATCAGTTTCAATCAAAAGGTAACCAAACAAATACTACAAGAATAAAGACCAAAAGACAAAAGGCCAATTAAGCTAAACATGAGAAAATATGTAAACAGGGCTAAATAGTAACAAGTAGCTTATGTAATGAGAAGCTAGCAGTGTCGCAAATCCTGTTTTATCATTCATTTTCTGCCTCTGAAAAACGAAATGTCCAACTACCATTTTTAAAATTTGGACATCAGATACCATAGGCATTGTTTATTCACCATAAAAACCAAAAAACACAATTATAGAATGATCAATCTGCAATCTCAGTCGAAAGATGGTGATCTATTGATTAATAATCACTTAAAAATCATTAAAAATTGACAAAATTTACATCACTGATTGCAGATTTCACAAATTGAAAAAGTTTCGAAAACAAAAACAATTGGAAACAAGAAAGAGGTCAGATGGTAGTGCATTAGTCTTAGAATCAACACTTTGTTTCAGATTTACTGACGTATGGATATTTTATCCTCACTCCTCTTTTCTTTAAATTCAAGAAAATCACAATTTAAAAAAAAAACATAAAAATCGGAATTAAATAAAAAGATCAGAGAATGGCAAATCAATCATTATGATCAGACTGGGTGTCACAAAACATTATGCCATTTCATCATCTCTAAAGATTAGACCAAAAAACAAAACAAAACAATTAAGTAAGATTTAGAGAATCAGACGAAATTTGTCAATTCATGCCACTAATTGAATAATATCACAAAGAGTTTTTGGCTTTTGGCATCTTCTTGTTACCTAGGGTTTAAGTTCAACAACCAAACTCGTTACTGATTTTCCTCAATCAAACCCTCTCTAATAGATTCAATGACAAAGCCGGAATTTGGCACTAGTAGCAAACCCTTTCTTGGAGTAAATCAAAATGGCTTTGTTGATCTCAATCTCTAATGCAAAATGTTCTTTACAAGAACAGAGTCCTACTCTTCAACAATTTGCTTGTATTTTAGAGTCCACAACAATTTTATTTGTATGTATGTTTGTAGTTAAATTCCACTCTCATTCAATAAGCTAAAAATGAAATTAAGTTGATGCTCTTTTACACATAAGCTATTGTTCATACAAACTCATTCCCACACTTTTTGGCTAAGAATAAAGTTAAGAAAGAGACTCAAAACCATTCTTAACATTAAAGATTTACAATAAACATCATCTTAATACACATCGAAGCAACTAAAGATAGTCCAAAGTTCTTTAAGCAACTGTAAATGAATTCTTCCAAGTAACCAAACTAATCAAGATGAGAATCCACTGCCAGTCCAAGACCACAAACCTGCACAAGAACAAGAACAAAACAAAAGACGCAAGATGAAGGTGCCAATTTTATAGAAGTTGTTTTTATGTGTTGATGCAAACAAAACACATGATCCCTTTGTAGCTAATAGTAATCTGATGAAAGAAGAAAAAAACCTATTTCCCTTACTCTGTGAAGTAAGAAATTTGTTTATTGATTACAATTCTTTGTCTTCTAGAAGAGATAAATTGCTTAATGAGTAACTGGAATATTTTAAACAAGTATTTAAGGGCTCCCCTCTATCTTCACTGTTTCCTCAATAAATTTCCACAATCAATTTCCTGACCAAAAAAGAAGATTGAAGAGAAGACAAGTATAGCTGTATAAGTAAGAGAAAAATCAAACTGATCAAATAAAAGATGATATATGTTGTAACAAGTTTAGTTACCTTATTCATTGATTCAACATTCATCCCTCTCTCTCCTCTGCTTCTCAATATCTTTCTTTCTCTCTTTCTCCTGAGAGTTAAGCAAATCAAATGAGAATTTTCATAGTAAGAAAACAAAGCAAGGTTCTCTTTTATTTTCTACATTACCATCCTCGTTCGCGTGATTCCGACGACTATTCCGTCAATTATTTCACTTATGTCTCTGTTGTAACGCTTCTCTAGTCTCAATATCCATGGACTTTTCATATTTTCTTGCTCTCGAGGAATCTCCTATAACATTTGTTTGTTTGAAGAAAAAGCTAAGTCAAGGACTCCTCATGATCATAAAGAACAAAGTAAATGTCTTAAATTATTTACCCCTTCCCTTAGATCTGCCAATCTTTCTCGGAAATTCGGATAATTAGGTTTTGCCTGAAAATGAAAGATTCATCACCGTGACTTATAAGTAAAAACATAACGAAAATCAAATTTTAGTTTAGTTTACCCTCTTCTCTGGCCTAGAACTTGACTCTGTTTCGTATCTCCGATCCATGTTCTTCGGGTGAATAAACATACAAGTTGAGCCGTGCTTACAATCTCCTCTCACAAAATACTGCAGACAAAGGATCCAATAAACGTAGTAACTCGAATACATCCTGAACAAGATTTGACTCTATATAATGCCATGCGTACTCTCGCTTTTTAAGCAATCGACTTAATTTTAGAGATGAGATTATTTAAGAAGTGTACCTTACAACGAGGATGGTTTAAAACACAATTTCTTCCATAGCCACATGGACCAGTTTTTGTGTAATACGAACATGCTCTTTCCTCGGGACGAAGTGGATAGTCACTTTCATTTCTCTCATCAAACCTCCTATTCGATTCATTCTTCCCCCAGTCAAGAGTTGTATCCTGAGGATCAAAATGAAAACAAAAACGTTATAGCAAACAAAAGGATTATACTGTGTTACAAGTTAGGGTTTCTTTTTTAACCCTATTCTTGTGTTGCAAGAATATCGACTCCGTTTCATGGCTTACCCTCTGCATCTCAACATCTCTCAGGCTCTCTTGTTGTTGCCTGAGAGACTCACTCGGAGTTCGCCAATCAAGAATTGTAGCCTGAGAATCAAAATTAAAGAAAACGTTAAATCAAACAAAAGCATAACACGGTGAAAAATGTTAGGGTTTTTTTTTTACCCTTTTCTTTTGTGGCAAGGATCTCGACTCTGTTTCATGGCTTCCCCTCTGCAGATTCTCTCGTATGTCTGTGACTGACTCTTCGTGTTCACGAGTCTGATCCGTTTCGTTTAGTCTTAAGCCGGATTCTTTAGTCTCCTGAGAAAATCGTATCGAATCATAATAATCCACATTAAAGAAACAGAGCAAGTTCTTGTTCAGTTTGTTTACCCTCTTTCTCGCATCAAATCTCCAATCCAGAGTTCGCATCTGAGAAATAAAAGTGAAGAACATCGTAAGTTTCAATCAGCAGAGTAAGAAGTTCTTGATTCAGTTTCTTTTTGTTTAACCTTCGGTTCTTCAATGGATCTTGACTCTGTTTTCTCGCCTGCCATTGTGTGTTATAAAAGTCTATATGTATAAGGAACGTGTGTTTAAGATCATGAAAGTGGGAAAATCTGTGATCTTATTTTCATACCCTTATAAATCATCACAACGCCCCCATATATATGTTTATAATACTTATAGTTTGTTTGTTTTCAAAAATAAAACCCTAGTTTCAAAATTAAAACCCTACTTTCTGTCTAAGTTTTCTCTCAGCCGCCACCCCGAAGAAGTATCTCGCCGTGACCGCGATTGGCGGCTCTGATAGCACCGAGGGTGGTCCTTTAGTTTATAATCCATATGTTAGTTTATTTCTTTGGTTTGGTCTTTGGAACATATTTACCGTGTTTCTTCACGGATTTCTCTTACGATGGGTCTAACATAGGTGTCTTTTTTTTCGATGGTTATAGAAGTTTCGTTGAGTGCCTCCTAATGAATTGCCATTTTTTTATTTCTTCCGTCCGTCATGTCTCACGTAATTAACAGTGCATTTACTTATGCAGTCAAACTGTTTGGGTAAATTTTAATTGGTTCGAATTGAGCTACTTCTACGGAATAACAAGAAGAGGTAGATTGATCAACAAATTTCGAAAATTAGATTTAGATGCCATGAATTTCAAAAATTAAATAACGAAATCGTAGAAAATTAATGATCTTGTCAGTGGCCGCTCGTCGAAAGTTATTGGTGAATTATCATCGCTTGTTGCGGTTCACTTGTTTGGCCACGAATCCACTACTACTACACTCAGGCTGAATCCTTTTAGCGGTCTTCAAGGGCCGATACTGAACATTTCTACCACCACAAATCCACAATACAACCCATTACCTCATGCAAGCAACATATCATGTTTTTGTTAATTTCAATATTTTGATACCGCTTTAAATTTTCTTACACATCTTTTCCTTATCTTGTGGAATAGACAACACTAGAGAGTGAACTACAAAACCTATACTAAATGGGGTTCGTCTCAAATTCGTCGACTGTGTCGAGTTTCTCACCTAATGGTAACTTAAGCCACACCAACTTACTTCCCTAAACTCTCTGTCTTCTCCTTTTGTTTTTGGCCGTTTTCTAATATTTTTCTTCTTATCTCAAGTCGACTGAAACCATAACTCTAAACCTTGAAGAATGAGTTCAACGAAGAATGCATTTATTAAATATGGAAATCAGAATACATAGTTTTATGTTACCCACCTCCACAAACATAAAAAGCCACATAGTTCAAAGACTTGAAATGTATCATTCCCCAACACCAAAACAAGGAAGGAACCACCGAGCATCTCCAACTCCAAGCAAGTGGCTACATTGTTCCGAACGTCCCATCCTATCCGTAGGAATCTCATACCTACCAGCAATGTTCAAGAAAGCGCTAGGCTCTAAGGGGGGGTTGACCCATCGCCTAGCGCCTCGAATAGACGACATATAAGAATAGTCACAGAAATATACCGAGTCTTTCTTGATTCCCGATACACCTTTGGTTGGCAAAGCGACGCTCAAATCCCAAACCAACACCTCCTCTTCCTCCAACGATTCCACTCTCTCCCACCAGTCCCATACATCATTATCCCATACATTATTACCGGGCTGTTTAGTGCTATTCATCTTGTACACTTTGAACTGGATTGTTTCACTATGGTTACACTTGCGTCCGATGATTAGAACATTTCCGGACGTGGTTAGTTTCAACCTCATCCAACCACTGTACATAATATCGACCGGTCGGTTGATATATGGATGCTTGAGGACGTCTCTTGGAAAGTCTTGAGAAAAGTCCAAGATCATGATTCTACCATGGCCAGTAAGTATGTAAAGCTTCTTGTCTTTGTAGGCCATATTCACACCCATGTATTCGTCGCGTTCATCTCCTCCTAGATCACAGTGTTTTTGAATCCATTCTTCGTCTCCTTTCATGCAAAAGGATATGTGGTGACTCCTCCAAGACGTCCACACAACTAAGTAGTCGTTGGTTCTTTCATCTACCCACAAAACCGCACTTTCCACTCGTGCCACTTGTGCAGACGACCGTCTTGGTCCTCCTCGAAGGCCGTAGTCGAAGTGGATTGAATAGTTTCCGAGTGTCTTGTCGTTTGATTTTAGAGGTGGGAGGTTAATGATCTCTAACGTGAAGGGGTTAATAATGTATAGATATGCTTTGTCGTCTGTGACCAAGACCCAGTTCCCACACGTCGCAAGGCTACGACAATCTGCAAAACCTAATTGGTTAATCTGCGTTGTGTAAAACTTACCTTCTTCCGGATTAAACAACTTCCAATTCCCGTCTTGTCTGAAAATAACCCATGGTATGTGGTTTTTTCTAGGCGAAGATGATCTCGAAACAGAGTACCATGATGAACAAACGGTTCTTGCTCGAGTAAAATCTGCAAAGCTCAAGAGTTTGTAAACCAACGACAAGACGTCTGGGACAAGTTCCGACCAATCCATAGGAGGATTTGTGGTGGCCATGGCTAATTTCATTTGTAGGGTATGCATAGGAGGCGTCACTTGTTATTAGATCATATTTTTAGAGAAAACTCACGACGAATTTAGGTTTAGCATATGTGACTTCTTGTAGGCAAAGTAAGGCCTTGAATGGAAGCATTTTATGTCTTTTGCCAAAATTTCTCCAGAACTTTTGCACAAAATCAAGAAATAATAATTATATATATACACATATATATATATTTTACTTATATATATATATATATATGACCAGCTATTAATCAATTTCTTCAATTAAAAAATAATACATTATATATATATATGTATATTTATTTACTTGTTTATATATAAAATAATACATCATATATATAACACATTTATTTTACTTGTTTATATATATATGACCAGCTATTAATCACTTTCTTCAATTAAAAAATAATATATATATATATATATATATATTTCAATTTTGTTTAATGTAAGTTGATATATATATTTATATATATAATGAGATCAATTGTTTTTGTTCTTATGTAATTAATACTATAATATTACAAGTTTGTATATTTTTTTCCTCAAATAACTATAATTTATATTTTATTTTATTATAGAAAATAAATTTGTAATTTCTAGATGTTAAAAAGACCATTTCAAATATTTTTACCATTCAATTTAAATCATTTAAAACTATCTACACATACAACAATATATACAAAAGACAAAATATATAAAAAAAATGTTTCCATTCGAGGCCTATTCTTAATAATATCCAATACTAAAAAAATCATACCTAAATATACTATCGACTCAACAAATTTGAGTGTACAATAAATTGGGATTGATTTCTTGTATTAAACCCGAAAATCCTCCCTTGAATCTTCATTGGTTAATCGAAGGTATAAAGCTTTGTTTGGATCGAATCGAGAGATAAACAAAGCCCATATGGTCGAGTTTAGTGGCATATAAGACTTGAGAATGTGCTAAAACACCCATCCTAGTATTCGAGTCTCCTTAGACACATAAACACATCTACGTAAGAAGTTTGAGTTTTGGCCAAAGGTCCAAACTGTTTACATGGTAGTCAATAACAGGCGATCTGACTACCCTATGACATAAGAGCATCATTATATGTGGGTAATATGTTGGGGTAATATGTGAATTTTATATTATATAGTGTATTGGGATTAACATATTACCCCAATTTATTTTTTGTAGTTCTTTTGTGTGATTATAGGTAGTAAATATAGTCGGGTCCAAAAAAAAGTATGAATTTGTATTTTTTAAAGTAAAGTTTATTTTCTCCAAATTTATAATATAATAGATTTAATATAATTTGAAATTTCAAACATAAATGAAACAAAAATTTAAAACATATAATTTGAAATCATAAACATAAATGTGATTTAATATGAGTTTGATGTTTTTTTTTTTTTTGGAGATCGCCGAGAATATGGATTTAAGAGGAGGAGATGAAGAAGAGATGGTAAATAATCAAGATCCGCCGAATTGGTCGATTGCGTATGAATGTGGAATGTCAAATTGAAGTATTCTCACATCACAAGCAAAAAATGTTAATGATTTTACTAGACACTTTGAAAATGAAACCAATACACATAAGTTTAATATTGGTAATTAGATCGATTGTGTTCTACGTTTGTTTGTTTGGTAATTAAACCAAGAACTAAAGCATGTGACACTAGAGAGCCAAAAGGATTAGTAATTCAAATGAAATTATCATCGGTTTGGAATGGATACGGTGAAACATCACAATGACAGCAACCAAGAACACAATGATGTACACTGACCTAATCCCAATCATTGAATTGATAAATCCCATCAAAGACGGTCCTTTGATTCCCTTCTTCTCCGTTTTTCCTTCTCTAGAAACCGAGAGACTTGAGTCAGATGATCTTCCTCTTCACTGATGGTCTCTATGCCATTCACCTGCATATTGTATATCATCAATACAGAAATTTAGATGCCATTTTTGAAAGTATGATCTACTTATCGTTCTACCACTAAATCCAGTTTTTTTACCTCCCCATACTCTTCATCTCCGTCCCACACAACAATCTTAGTTGTTGCGGTTCGCATGAGCAGCCGCTCTCAATGCTTTGATCAATTTCCCCAAACTTTCATCTTCCACGATTGTCAATACGATCTTTCTCTCATCCTCTTTCAGCAACTTCAGGGTGTCTTGGTTAATTGGGAGAACTAAAGGAAGGAAATTTTGTTTCACAAATTCCTCCAAAAACCCATCTGCAAACGAAATGCTTGAGGTCACTGAACACAAACAAACGTAAGAAAAAAAGATGAACACAAGAGTTGATATAAACACAACTTTTAGAGCAAATTAACCAGTTCTCGGAGAAGTTTATACATTCATAGCAATCCCAATCTATCATCATTTACTCTTTTAAACAGTAATCACACTCAAAATCGCACATCAATTCTTAGAACTTTCATTTCTCAACAGCTAGAGACAAACTAATCGAAGAAAATCCAACCCAGAGAAAAATCTTAGAAATCGAACCCAAATTTTTGAAGAAATCAAACAGTACGCTTGACGGATTGAGCACAAAATCAACCCAGAGTCGGAAGAAGGTAACTTACTCAGCGAATTGAGCTCCGAACAAAATCGAAACATCTCTCATTCATCTCCGTTGGGGTTTGTGAACCGATATCGACCTAGCCACCACTCGAACCACCTTCCGTCCCTGGCTCGTCGATTTGGTCTCCATAATCTCAGAACCCAGATCGAGAGAGAGAAGAGAGAAAACGGAAAAGTCGCATAGGTTTTTTTTTTCCTTTTTTTCATATTTTCGACCAATTAGAATCATCCACTTATCCTATATTTACGGGTATTACAGATTTAGAACCGTAAATATGATATTAGAACCATTTTGATTTATTTTAATGGGTTTATTGACTAAAACCCAGTCACATTTACCCTAATTTACCATCAATAATGATGCTCTAAGTCGGAAATCATATTCAAAACTCGGGATAGGCAGTGTGGTGGCCCTTTAGGTAGAAGTCCACTATATAGTATTCCCTCCGTTTCATTATATAAGATTTTTAAGAGAATTTTTTTAGTTTCATTTTATAAATTTTAATGTGATTTGATACTCTTGTCCTTTGAAATTCCGTAGTCTTATATATGATTGGTTGAGTTATAATTTTAGTTAATTATTAAATGAGATTTTGTTTGTATTTATTGTTTTCTTAATTCTCGTCAAATAAATAAAAAAATCTTATATAATAAAAGGGAAGGAGTATTTTGGTGTGCTCCTACGAGGCTGACAGCCGATAGGGTATATAAAAAACAAGGAAAAACAAAGTCAAATTCTTGCGGTTATTGAGCAAATTGACACATTCTTTTAATATGATTTTGAATTTATTGGATATGTAAATTTGTTACCAAGAGGCTATGAGAACGACAAAAAAAAAAAAAAAAAAAAAAACTATGAGAATGCATAGTTTTATGTTATCGAAGTCCACAACCATATAAAGGCAACCGCCGTTTAAAGAAAATAACATTAAAGACTTGAAAATGTATAATTCCCAAACACCAAAACAAGGAAGGAACCACCGAGCATTGCTAACTCCACGCAAGTGGCTAAATTGTTCAAAAAGTTCCATTCGATCCGTAAGAATCTCATACCTACCGGCTTTCAGATAGACGATTTATTATAGCCACAGAAATATACCGAATCTTTCTTGATTCCCGATATACCTTTGGTTGGCAAAGCGACGCTCAAATCCCAAACCAACGCTTCCTCTCCCTCCAATGAATCCACTCTCTCCCATGAGTCCCAATCCTCGTAGTAGTGTGGCGGTCTCTCCCATTCATCATTAGTGCTATTCATCTTGAAGACTTTGAACCGGATTGTTTCACTAAATTGACGATACTTGCGTTGGATAATCAGAACTTTTCCGGATGTGGTTAGTTTCAACCTCATCGTACCATTGTGATTGGTATCGCTCAGTCGATTGATGTATGGATGCTTGAGGACGTCTCTTGGAAATTCTTGAGAAAAGTCCATGATCCTGATTCTACCATGGCCAGTAAATATGTAAAGCTTCTTGTGTTTGTAGGCCATATCCACACCCAGGTATTCGTCTTTTTTTCCTCCTAGATACTCACAGTGTTTTTTAATCCACTCTTCATATCCTTTCCTGCAAAAGCATATGTAGTTACTCCTCATAGCCGTCCACACAACTAAGATGTCTTTGCTTCTTTCTTCTACCCACAAAACCGCTGCAAAAGCATATGTGTCTTGATCTTTTCTTTGACCTTTTCGAAAGCCGTAGTCTAAGTGGATTGAGTAGTTGTCGAGTATCTTGTCGTATGATTTTAGAGGTGGGAGGTAAATGATCTCTAACGTTAAGGGGTTAAAAATGTAGAAATATGCTTCGTTGTCTGTGAACAAGACCCAGCTCCCACAAGTCGCGAGGCTACGACAGTTAGCAAACCCTAGGCGGTGAATATGCGTTTTGTAAATCTACCTTCTTCTGGATTAAACAAGTGCCAATTCATGTCCTGTTTGAAAATCAACCATAGTATGTGGTTTTTTCTAGGCGTCGGAACAGAGTACCATGATGAACAAACGGTCCTAGCTCCAGCAAAATCTGCAAAGCTCAAGCATTTGTAAACCAACGACAAGATGTCTGGGACAAGTTCCAACCAATCTTGAAGAGGGTTTGTGGTGGCCATGGCTTAGGAGGCGTCACTTGTACTGTATTTAGATATATTTATAGACAAAACTCACAGACTAATTTAGGTTTAGCATATGTGACTTCTTGTAAGCAAAGTAAGGCCTTTTGTATATAACCAAATCAGTCTTATTATATAACCTTTTTAACTAAAAAAACACACACACAAAAAGATAAAGATTTAAGATAAGAGAAAACAAAAAATAAATTTTTAGTTATTATAGCTTTTGCCAAGATTCTCTTCAGTTTTTTTTGGCACAAAATCAAGTAATTATTAATTATTAAAACAAAAACAAAATATATTTAGTTCAAGTGTGTGTATATAAGACCAACGATTAATCACTTTCTTCATTTAAAAGGAAAAGTGAATTTAACATAATGAGTATATTTGTTTTGTTACATGGTGAAGATGCTCAAGCCATCCCTTTGGAAACCCAAATAGGTCTCTGATGTGTGTAGTGTGTACCCAAGTAAGTTCCACCACACTCGAATCTCTCGCGGGTACTTGAGCCTTAAAGTTGTTCCGATAAACATACTTTTTGGTTGGTTGATTCTAACATATCAAAGATACATTATGGGACAATGGGGAAGGTGGACAAATAGCTAGTACATTCCTAACCGATGCGGGGGACTTGTTTTGAAAATTCTAATAAGCCGTGTGTTTTAGCGAAACTCGGAAATTTTGGTGATGGAGATTGTTAGTAGACATCGTGAAGAAGAGGCTCAACACTTTAGCCTCCATTTTCTTTGGTGGTCTCAAGAGTAAGAAACGAACTATATAGCTTTTAAATTTCCACACAGTAATAATTCCTAGGTTTTTTTTTCTCTTAGTAAGAATTACAACAAAAATAATTTTGAGCATACAATATGTTCAGAATATATTTCTAGTTTTCTATTCAACTAATTTCATACTAATGTGATTGCAAGTGACTATACTATTTTTCCCAAAACTACACCTAACTATAATTTTGCAACAACAATCACAAAGATTGAACTGACGAAAGCTTGACCAACACGTATCGGTTTCTTATTATCCAAGGCACCTGAGAGTGGTCAAATATCTCTCTTTCTCTGTTCTTCCTGAGAAAAAAGCAAATCAAAATGTGAGCTTTATTTCACAGTAAGAAAACAGAGCAAATGTTCTCTTCTCTGTTTCAGTTTCTTTACCATTCTTCTTTGCTTGATTCCCTCCACTATTCCATCAGAAATTTGACTCATGTCTCTGTACGTCCTCTCTAGATTCAATACCCACTCTGGTTTATCTCTTCTTTGTCTTACATCCTCAAATCTTTCTCTTGGATCAAGCTCTCCAGAATCCAGTAAAATACGAGCCTGAGAATGAACATCCATTCCGTATAAGTAACTGAAAACAGTAAAAACTTAAAAATCACATTTTAGATTAGTTACCCTCTTCTCTAGCCTCGAACTTGAATCTGTTTCGTATCTCCTCTAGTCAAGTCTCCCACTCGCTCTAGGATCCGAACTTCTATCCTGAGAATAGAATCGAAATTAAAAGAAAACGTTAAATCAAACTCAGTTTAAGTCTTTCACATTGTTGAAGAATATTATAATAACCGCGATGAAATTACCTGATGAATAGGCCCTGAAAAATCTGTGTCCAATGGCCGATAAGAATTTTTTGAAGAACTTGGCCCTGTTTCGTAAAATCTCCAATCGTATTCACTCGCTCTCCTGTCCGTAGTTCTATCCTGTGATTCAAAATTTTTAAAAAAACGTCAAATGAAAGTATTACGTCTTCACATTTGACAAACTGGAATGACATAGTAACCGTGATGAAATTACCTGATGCATAGCCTCTGAAACATCTGTGTCCATTGGCTTATAAGAATATTGCCCTGTTTCGTGTCTCAGATAGGATTCACTCGCTTTCCAATCCGTATTTCTGTCCTGAAATTTAAATTTAAAAGAAAACGTCAAATGAAAGGTAAGTCCTACACATTTGACAAAATGAAATAACATAGAACCGCAATGAAATTACCTGACGCATAGGTAAACCACAAACATCGGACGACATATGTCTTGAACCATCTTTGTCGTTCGGGTGAAATGTACAAGGTGATCCGTACTCACAAGTTCCTCTCATTAAAGACTGTCACATAGAAAAAGCTTATCTATCTTTCAAAATCAAATTACAAACTAGAGTAACTTGTGTTACTTTTGCTAGATGGACGATAAGGTTAAGTCTAATGCATTGTGAACAAGAACTCGGCTTTTATAATTATATTTGAGATAATTCAACAAGTGTACCTTACATATACCAGTCTTTTGATAGTACGGAAAATCTCGTTGGCTCGGAGGAGCGAGATACTCACTCTGTCTTCTCTCATCAAATCTCCACTCGGATTCATATCTTCCCCTATCAGGAGCTGTATCCTGAGATTCAAAGTTAAAATAAAACGTTATATCAAATAAAAGCATTATACTTGTGTAACAAGTTAATTTCTTTTACCCTATTCTTGTGTTGCAAGAATCTTGACACTGTTTCATCGCTTCTCCTCTACATTTCAACATCTCTCGGTGTTGTAGCAGATTCTCTCGTATATGCCCCTGCGAAAATCGATAAGCTTAAGTCGAATGCATTATGAACAAGAACTCGGCTTTTTTGTTTGTTTGTTCTCTATAATTAGATTTGAGATAATCCAAGAGATGTACCTTACACAGACCAATCTTTTGGTAATACGGAAGATCTCTTTCAAATCTGACTTCTCTCATCAAATCTCCAATCGGATTTACGCGTTCTCGAATCAAGATTTGTAACCTGAGAATGAAATTTTTTGAAGAAATGGTTAAATCAAACAAAAGGATTAAATTGTAAGAAAGTTAGTTTCTTTTAGACTTTTACCGTATTCTTGTGTTGCAAGAATCTCGACTCTGTTTCATCGCTTCTCCTCTGCGTTTCAACATCTCTCCGAGACTGTTTCTCATCAAATCTCCAATCGGATTCAGTCCTTCCCCAATCCAGAGTTGTATCCTGGGAATCAAAATTAAAAGTAAAACGTTATATCAAACAAAAGCATTATACTTGTGTAACAAGTAACTTTCTTTTTACCCTATTCTTGTGTTGCAAGAACCTCGACTCTGTTTCATCGCTTCTCCTCTGCGTTTCAACATCTCTCGGTCTGTGTTCTCGTATATTCCCCTGCGAAAACCGTACGAATTTTGATCATCGACATTAAAGAAACAGAGAAAGTTCTTGTTCAGATTCTTTACCCTATTCTCATCCCATGATTTCAACTCTGTTTCGTATCTCCGATCAGATCTCTCGGATTGAAACCCGGAAGCATACACTACAAAAAGGAGGTGTATTGCATCAATTAAATTGCATCACAAAACTAAACGATGTTATTCTAAATCGTTTATTACTAAATGATACAAAATATATGCATCAGTTATAATAATTAATGTTATAACTAACTTATTTCACATCAATTATACTAAATCGACATCAATTTATGTTAATTTACATCATTTTAACAAAATTGATACAGAATATACATTTACATCACTTATATGAGCGATGTATCAAAAATTTAAATCAATTTAAAATCAATTTAAAATCAATGTTAAGTTTATAAGTGATGCAAAAAAGTATATATATATACCGTAAGTTATAATGGATAAATTTGGTCAATATGGATCATGCATAACACTTTACATTCACATTAGTGATTTTGGATCATGGGTTAATTTGGTTAATATGGATCAGGCACTATATATAAAAGATATAATGTAAAAAAGTTCAATATATTGACTTTGGAAAATATTTTACCTAATTAAACTTTGAAATTTGATAATCAAAGTAATAATTTATCATACGAAATGTTATTTATACTATTGTTTGATGTTAATTATAATATAATTTACCTACTATAACTATCAGAAATATTGGTAAAGCACTCAAAAGCACTCGTAAAGTATTTTAAGTTATAAATAGCGGTACAAAACAAAATTTAGAATTGTCGACAAAAAAAAAAAAATTAGAATTTGCTTAATCCCACATCGATTAGTTGTAAGAAAGGTGCTCGAAACTTTGCATATAAATAGAGAACGTGATTGCCACTTTTATCTCTAAGGTTAATCTCAAATGTTAGTTACCTTATTGCTCGCAGGGCAACATAAATATTTAAAATTTTAGTAAATATTTGGTTGCCATATAAAGGATTAGGAATATATTTCATCTACAATAAAATAAGGAAATAACGTTTTTTCAAATCAAAATAATAATATCAATTCGAATTTTTATTATTATCAACAACATTTTTAATATCAAATATTTACAACCAATGCAATTATAATGGCAATTACATAAACTGATACAACAAATATGTAACATCATTTACGGCAAGGGTCACAAATATTTATATCATTTTTAGTAATTGACACATAGTAGTATCACTTACTATATAACCGATAGAAATATTTCTATAGATCGCTATAATTGACACATTAATTTGCATCGCCACTTTTCTTATCAATTTATAAGTGATGGTAATATACTTGTATCATTCAATAATCGATGAAGCATGAAAAATAAATGATGCTATTGACCTCATTTTTTGTAGTGATAGGCAGTGCCGGCCCAATCATTTTGGATGCCCTATGCATATATGTAAAAAAAGTGATATTTTCGTACATTTGCTAATATCGTAAAAATAGTAATCTAAATAAAAAATACACATGAAAACTCCATTAAACCGTTTATAATTCCAAATAGTTAGTAAGAAATAAAAGAAAAACAACAAAATAGAACTTATTTTTGAAATATTGCTCTTCTTGTATTTTTGCCTGCAAAATCCTTAATTAAACTGACGTTGTCGAGTTTTTCAACCATCTATGGTTCAATAGATGATAAATCTAACCCATTCAATCTCTCTTGTCACATGGTAGATCGCAAATAATTTTGTTATCAACTTCAACTTCGAATTTTAACTAATAATTTCAAATTATTTTTTTTGAAAATAATTAACATGTTTGCTTAGAGAAGACAATAAACATTAAAAAAACATTTGAAAAATAAAATCTTACGAATATTATTATTGAAGAAAAAGTTTATAATTTTTTTAATTATAGCTATAACAAAAATTTAACTAAAAAATACCCTCTAAATTTATGGCTCTAAGCGGCGGCTTTACTCGACCATCGATGTGACGAATCTCCTATTGACATGTTTCGAAGAATAAGTAAGCGAACATGAGAAATTGAAACTTAGACTCGAAACCAAGTTTTATTTCTCACCTTTGGATGATTGAAAGGGCAGAATCTTCCTAAGCGACAAAGACCAGTTTCAGATAAGAGTAACAATCTTTTTCACCGGAAAGATTGATACCCAACAACTTAAACACATCAAATGATTATTCACAATATCGGATTGATCATATGGATCTCTCTAAGATTTAGAAACTTGTACATTTGCTTTTATCGGAAGATGGAATCGATCCAATAGCTCCCAGCCTCTGTTCTTGACTATAATCATCTTCGTCTTCTTTATACTGAGAAAATTCGTATCGGCTCTGTTTTAGCATAAATTACCATAGTCAAAAAAAAAAAAAAAACAGAGCAAATTCTTGGTTAGTTTCTTTACCCTTTTTCTCGCATCAAGCTTAAATCTCCAATCCCGAGTTGGTCCCTGAGAAATCAGAGTAAGAATATCTTAAGTTTGCATCAGAAGAGTAGGAAGTTCTTGCTCCACTTTCATTTTTGTTTACCTTGGGTTCTTCCATGGATCTCGACTCTGTTTTCTGAGTTTGTTGCAGATTCTAGAACTTCGTCCTTCGATGATGACAACAATCTTCTCTCTTTCTTATCTTTTATCTCGACTCTGGTTTGTTTCTTTGAATCAAATCAAATAACAGTATTTGTAATCAAATCCCACGTCCCAGGTTTCATTTAATGACTTCTTAATAACAGAATTTGGCGGCAAAATGTTTCAGTGTATTTTTTTCATGATTTTTTTTGTTCCTAACCAATAACTGAGTTCCATATAATCCCCTATATATATACCTTGTCGTCATTGATTAACGTAAAGAAGTTAATATCGACATTCAATTTTATTTATACCACTATGAAAAATCCTTTACATGTGATTAAAACCCAATTCACCAATTCTGATAGTTTCAAAGTGAGAGAACACTACTGATCAACTAAAAAACCCCCTTAATGTGCATCTTTTTTACAGTAAGTAAAGGATTACATCATAAGCATCAAAAAGGTGATCGATCTTCTAATATGTGCATCTTTTAATCTTCACTCTTTTTTTTCTGCAAAGCTGAGAAGTAAAACTGTGACTTTCATACAGAATACCGAGGTTTAGCATCACGATCAAGAGTTTTTGCATCCTCCTGCAATAAAATTGGACAAGTCACAATAGCACCAACCAATATGTAGTTTAAGAGAACACAAAGATTTTAGAACAAGTAAGAGAATACATGGAATATGAATCCGATTGTCTCATTGTAACCAACAAGTTCTTTCCATTGCTTCCCAATGCTTAGCTGCAGTATTAATCCAAAAAGCAAAGCCTCATATGATTCAAACTTGCCGAAAATTAAGCCAATGTACGAAACAAGGGTAAGAAACTCTTATCATGTAGACTCCTTCCCTATTAGTTTTTGGTTATGACCTTAGAAAACTAGAGACCTCATGGAATTCACTAACTACATGTTTTGTGTTTACTCAAGAACAACCCTTTTCGAGTGCCACAGAAATATCAATGATTAACCTGAGCCTCCTCATTTGCAGCGTTCTTTGTCCATAGAGAGATCCTGTCCCCTCTTGCTCTGAAATTCAAAACTGCCCCACATATCTCATCTCCTTGCTCAAATTGCTCACCAACTAATGCAAGTAACTGAAATGAAGAAACAAAATCATCGCAAGATGTATCAAACAAGCAGGCATTGGCCAAGGGGAAGCTATAATGAAACTCCGTGAAAGTTATAATACCGTGTTAAGCCAATTGGAATCCAGTTTAGCCTTAGGGAACATCATAGTCCATTTTCCTCCATTAGCACAGATAGGATCTTCCCATTTCGGTTCAATTTTATCTTTAAAGCAGTAGAGATCCGCCCCTGGAACCCACATGGTTGGAGGATGCATGTTATTGTAAAGACTGCATCAACAAGCAACGTTTTAACAACTTATCCATGACAGAAAATAGAATCCCTTCAGCTAGAAGGAACCTAAATCACAGCTTCTTAGCTGATCAATATTTCTGATGTACTCAAAGACTACAGTCACAACATAAGCATTCTTTAAGTACAAAACTTGAAGAAATCACAGAATCAACAATTCCATTATTGTAAATTCAAGTTCAAGGCAAGAGAAAATTAGGCAAAAATACCAAAATCATGGAGCTATAACAATCACTATTCCACTGGTTCTGCCTCGGAAGGATTTCGATTTCTCAAACCAAAGAAACCAAAGAGAGGTAGTATTATCCAACAAGAAATCTCACCTCCAAAACTCTTCGATAGTAGCGAATGTATACAAGGATCTCAAAGAGCTTCCCCAAATGGCTTGATTCGATTTCGAGTGAGGGTTATCGAACCAAATCGTCCACGAATTCTGTAAAATGTGCGAATGCTGAACCACGGTGGTTGATTTCTTCGACGCATAGTCATCGCCACCGCGCAAAATCTTCTTCTCCTTCGACGGACCGTCTTCGTCGCCGAATCTAGCCCTAATCGCCGGAAGATCCTTCTCTTTACGGATAGGATTCGTCTTCGTGTTAGGATCGACATTCTCTTCCGCCATAATCGCCGATGATACTGAAGATTCCTCAACCACCATTTCTCTCTTTCTCGATCAGTTACTTTTCCGTTCGCTCTCCGTTCTGTGTTGTAGACGAAAACTGAGGAGAGAGAGTTGTTCGTCCCATTAAAGTCCACTATTATAAAAGTCGGCCCATTAAAAAGGTAGACTTGCGTGCCGGTTTATTTAGGGAGAAGGAACATGTATGTTGTTTGAATGTCATGGAAAGTAACGTTGTGATGTTTTCAATCCTGTAGAAAACGAACCAAAAAAAAACAAAAAAATTATTACGCTGCCGGGCTTCGAACCCGGAAAGTTTGTCCTTTGAGAAAGAGAAGCTTTTGCCGGTGTGCTACAGCGGAGCTTTTGTTTAACTGTGAACTATAAATATATCTATATATACCTTTTTACTTGGCCTTTTCTATAAGCGGTTCGGTTTGATTCGGTTTAAACAGAGTTGTATTCTGAACTCAGTCCATTTAAGGGCCATTTTCAAACGCGCGGGGTTTATTTTAATTTTAATTTTATTTGGTTAGCGACAAAACCAAAGAGACCTTTGGACTCGTAACGGCAACAAATCTCTCTCTCTCACACTCTTCCCTCGAGAACTGTGCATCTCTCTCTCTTCCTAATAAAGCTGAAATTACTTTGCTCAAAAATACTCTCTTTAGGGTTTAAGAACCATCTAGTAGCTTAGCTAGCTGCGAATACCGGATCTCCCTGCATAGTTACGGCAATGGCTTCACTTCGTTCAAATTTTTATAAATTCGTTGGAAATGGTAAGATTTTGCTATTGTTCTTTTCGCGTTTATTTTGGTTTTTATTTCAATCTGTTGCGTTTTGCTTTGGGATTTCTAGTTCTCTTTGTCTCTTTGTCTATTTGGGTTTCTCGATTGTTAGGGTTTTAGCTTATGTAATTTCCTATATATCATTCATTTTTTCTTCTTCTAGAAGGTGGATTTGGTAGGCGATTTTGCCCTGTTCTTTTGTTAGGTAATTAATTAGAAAGGCATTGCTTTATTTGTTGATATGATTACTGAAAGAAGCATGTAGAATTTTAAAATGGCATATTTAGTTGAAAAATTAGGAGTAATCTTAGGTCCTCTTGGCACAGAATCTGAGCCTGTGATGAATAAAAATACTCGTTTTTTGTCGATTTTCTGTTTTATAAGTAATGTTATGGTTTAGCATATCAGAAAAGCTTAGTGTAAAAGCTCAATTAGATGTGGTAATTTGTAGTTATGATGAAGTAATCTGGCATGGCTGAATCTAAGGCTCTTAAAATCGATTAGATGCATTAATTTTGAAGATTGAGGCGGTTACTACGAGTTTATTAGGCATCAAAGTTGATTCATTCTATTGAGGGTATAGAGCTGCTGCATAAAGTGTGGAAATTTGTTTTGGTTTTGGCTTTGTTGTGTAATTTGTTGAGCACATTTTCATATCTTGTGTTATTTTCCCCTGATGTTAGGTATCATACAACTGAAACGTTGCCGAGACCTGGTCCAAGGATATCCTCCTGGTTGGAACCGGTGAGTTGATACGAGTATGCCTCAAGGTTGGGGTAGGGAATGAAGCCATTGGTCCGTGCTTGTAGGCTAGATGTATAAATTTTGTGATGTTTATCATCTCTTTGGTTTGGATTCTTGAAACTTTAATCATTTCTGATTCTATATTAAAAGTTTTTCCGATTAGATTCTTGAATCATACACATCAATCTTATTATAGTCCTGCACTACAAAGAATTTACTTTGCATTGATAATACACCTTGAATGAGAGATCCTACAACATTCACTTAATGAATTTGAAAGCAATACATATGAATCTCGCGTACTTTTGACTTTTTTATCGTAATGGAAGAAACGCGCTTGTGCTGTTTCTATGCGCATCTTGATCTTGTGAGACTTCTTGTGAATGAGTTTTACCTTGACCAAGGCAAGACAGAGCGAGACTAGACGGGAATACCTTCTTTCTTGATTCAGGGTTTGAACCCTTCCTTTCGCTAACCGCATCCGAAAAACTCCTGAGTTCGTTAAGCCGCTTCATCTTCTCCTTCTTCTGCTTCTTCTTTTGAAAAGAGAGGAAGAATTTAGACAACACTTTCTTCCCAGATGATGATGATGATGATGATGATGAAGAAGCTTTTCGAAGTTTCAAATGCCGGTAATGGTGTCTAGGATAGCTCCTGGTGATTCTGACCAGTAGTTTCTTACAGCACAGAAAAATCTTCTGGTTGAATGTAAGTAATGACGCCGTGACTCTCATCTCGCGGTTATTGCTATTTCTTAAGCAAAAGGCAAGTTTTTAGAGTACAAGAGTTGGGTCTCTCTCTGCTTCAGGTGAGTTCTCTTTTGTAACCATGTTTTTTGACAGTGTGGGTTTCACGTTTTTGAGTGTAAACTTAAGTTTGTGGTAAGGCATGATTATTCACAAATGCTTTTTCTTTCCCTCTACTGTCTCTACTGACAAAGTCTTCTTTACTTAAAAGTCAACTTAAAATTAATGATTTTTTTTGTTTAACTATATGACTAATATCTGATTAATTGGTATACCATATAGGGGTGGGCATTCGGGTACCCGTTCGGGTATTTTGGATTTTCGGATATTTCGGTTTAGAGATATAATTCCTATTCGGGTATTAAAAAATATCGGGTGGGGTTCGGTTCGGTTTCGGTTAGGTTCGGATCGGGTTCGGATTATCCATAATAGTAAAAAATTATCGAAAATATTTAAAAATTACTCCAAAAGTTTATTATTACCTCGCTTTCTTTTTCATTTGATTTAATTTAATTATTTGTTATTCGAATTATCCAAAAATACTCTAAACAAAATAACAATTTTTTTTTGTAATATTACAAATAATAACATAAATTGGTTATTTTTACCGAAATGTATATACAATATCCGAATTGATAAAAAAAACAAAGAAAAAACTATAAAAATTACATAAACTATATGAACACACCTGACCTTAACTTTAAATATATTTATGTTTGTTTATGTTTTGTATATTTCGGGTACTCGTTCGGTTATCGGTTCGGTTCGGATTCAGTTTCAGATTTTCGGTTTTAAGTATGGAGGATCCGTTCGGTTGTTTTAAAAAACCGGCTCGGATTCGGTTCAGGTAATTTCGGTCGGGTTGGGTTTGGTATTTTGGTTTCCGATATTTTGTCCACCCCTACCATAAATAGTTCTTTTGGGTCTATAACGAATCTAATGTGAATGAATAAATATGGGAAATGTTATCCCGGTCGAATAAAATAAGTTAGGCATGTTGAATAATAAAAAAATCAATAAATTAAAAAAGACTCCTTATCTCTTTCCTCTATGGGAGATTCTGATTTTGCCAACATAGAGACAAAAAGAAGAACGGAGTCCACACACTCACACTCGAGAATCTTCTCGCGGTAGGTAGAGAGAGAAACCTTGAAGCGAACGAAAAAACAGTTTTGATCCCGCCGGCGAAAAACTCCGATCGATTATGCCGTCTGGTGCGAAGAAGAGAAAAGCATTGAAGAAGAAGCAGCAACAAGAATCGATTACGAACAATCAGCGTTTCAATGGCGATAGTCTTCTTCATGGTAACATTTCATTCTTCTTCTTCTTCTCTCGATTTTTTTCGCTTCAGGATTGCTTCGTTGTTGCTAACTAGAGATCGATTTGGTTTTGGAATGGTATTGATGGATTTTTAGTATTAGCATTCGCAAGTTTTCGCGACAGGTTTTAGCTTCGGAGACTACGGAATCGATTTTTTCGTTTTCAGGATTGCTTCGCTGTTGCTAAGTAGGGATCGATTTGGTTTTGAAATGGTGTTGATGGAATTTTAGTATTAGCATTCGCAAGTTATCGCGATACTTTTAGCTTAACAGCCTACGAAATCGAATTGAGGATTAGTGTAGAGGTCTATTTCCTTACTCCTCAATGATTTGTGCTGGTTCTTTGGAATTCTTTGAATAATCTGTATTTTGAGCTAAGATCTTTCAACAATTTGGCGAAATGATGCTTCATTCACGTAAATTTTGTGTGCTTGGAAATTCTTGTTTGATCTTTGAATTTTTAAAGAAAACATCTCAGGAAATGATGAACATGGAAGCCAAGATGATAGGGAAAGTGATGGCAATTTGAGTTCCCCTGCTTCTCAAGGAAATGAAGAATTTGGGACGAAAGATCAGTCTGGTATGGTGCAGGGATCTGCTAAAGAGATTTCGAGAGATGTAGATGTTACGCAGGGACTAGGACCGAAAAACGGAAATGGTATTGCGGTTGAAAGAGGAACGGGTTACCAGAAAAACAATGTTGAAAAATCAACCAGTTCGTCTTCTGAGAACTCTACTCACACCGCCAAGAATGTAGCTTGTGGTAATTCGGTTTCGGAAATCGCTCCCGTTGTTGATTCTGTCAAACCTGTGGTTTCTGTCTCCAAAGTAGTGGTTTCTGAAAAGAGTAAGGATGTTGAGACTTCAACACACTCAAATTTGGTCAAAGAGAAGTTTGATGTAAATGAAGAGAAGCCATCTCTGGCTCTGGAAAAAGATAATAGTAAGGTGGTTACTCTTCCAAAACCTGCTGCTGAAACAAGCAAATTAGTAGTGAGCGACAGAGAATCAGAAGTGCCAGTATCCTCTGAGGATAAGGTAGAATCTCTTTTCTTTTTTACTTGCACTGTGTACATCTGCTTTCCTCTATTTTTGGTTGGTTAAATCTCCTGGACGTATGCAGCGCCTTTTGCTGCCTGGTCAACCAGCTGTCCGGACTTCGTGGTTAAGTTGCTGCGGCTTGTTTGATGCGATGACAGGATCTGATAGATAAACACAGGTTAGTCTTTGTTTATGATTCTTGATAAATGAACTGTATCTGTTTGAGGCTCCTAAGATCTTTCTACAATGGTTGTTGTTCTTGTGATGATCCTTTTAAATCTTTACTGGAACTACTTTCGTTAATTCTCTAAGAAGTTAATTGGTTTAGTAAGAGTTCATGGGATTAGAATCTTGTATTTGCTTAGGCAAGAGTTTTGATCAGGTTATCCACTTTGAGCACCTTTCTCAGAGACATTTTTTTTGTTTTAAGTAATTCATTGTTATGCTTTGTCTTGTATTGTAGTGATTGATATTGGTTAGAACCAATCTGAAATTCAAAAATACAACTCTACCTAGAAATTTCGATCGAGCTCATTTAGATTAGTCTTGCAGGGTTCTAAAGTTTGAATTCTGATGCTCTCTTGTGTTGCACAACATTCTGTTCTTAGAAACCTTGATTGCAATTATATAATGGAATCTTCTCTGCAAGTTTTGTTTCTGTTTGCAAGTCTTGAATCTTGATAGCTACTACCTTCATGTTGTTTATTTGGGTTGTCACAAAATCTTGATCAGATCCTTCTAGTTGCTCGCCACTCTTGCTTACGTATCAGATCCTTTTGTTTTTCTTGTGTTAACCTTGAACCGCATTGTCTCTTTTTGTTATCCCCGTCTCATTAACATTTTCTCTGCGTTGTGCTGCAGACGAGCAGGAGCTGGGTGAAGGTAGACACGCTTGCAGCCAAAGCTCAAAAGCAACCGAAAAGATAGAATTCACGGTCCGTACACTCTTCTCTGTACATTATATCTTTGATAGATAATAATGTGGACGAATATTAGCAACATACAAATAGAACCAAACATATAAGCAGGGATAAATTTCTTGATCTTTTTTGAAAATACATTCTTCTTTTGTTCATTAAATGGATTTTGGATTCATGAGACTAAATATAGTTCTATTATTTTTCTCTTTGTAGTTCATTAGTCAAAGTTTGATTTTATTCTATGAGCACAAAGTGACACACACAAACACACAAAACAAAGATTTAATCCTTTTGTACACAAAGAATGCATGAATTAATATTAAGCTTTTGCTCAACTTCCTATGAAAATAAAATTACACACAAACACAAACACTCACACACACTCAATCCCGAGTTTCGGAAGCTTGACAGAACAAGAAGAAAAAAAACGCAAGCCCATGATTCCTTAAGGTCTCCTCACACCGGTCTCCTCACACCGTGAACCGCGGCGATGTAAAGAAATTGTGTGACCGAGAGTATGATCAAGAACGCCTCCATGGTTCTCTACACAGATGAAAACACAGAAAGAATAGGATTATGAAGCCAATGATCCGGGTTTTCCAAAAAACTAATCTATAAGATTTGAGAAGATAGAAAATCTCACCAGTTTTGCGTTTCGCACATGAAGCTCGATTTCTTTCCAGGCGAATCTGTTGATGAAAGAATGATTAGTATTAACTTCAATAACATGATCTGTTTGCCTGTGAAACGATAGATGTTTGTTTCTATGGTTTATTACCCCATGGCTAGGACGGTGAGGGTCCATGCAATAGTTGCAGCTGTGGCTGCAGCAGGTAAGCTTCCTACAGTCCAAGAACGGATGTGGCTAAGGCCCGAGATTGTGGAAGCTGCACCAACAACTCCCGCCAGCAACGCGAATATCACAAAGAATCCTGTGGCTGCGTTCCCCATCGGAAAATAAATTGGAGAGAAATGTGCTGGAAGATTGAAATCAGGACCTGCTCAAATTTTGTTTTCACAAGAAACCGGAAAATGTTAGAAGCCAAAAAGTATACAATTTCAAGAAACTCACTGAAGAATCTGAAAACTTGGGAATGTTAAAAAAACCAATCATAATCGGAAATGAATCTTTATGTCGATTGAGTTCTTACCGATTAGGAATCCATGGTCGATGGCTCGGTTCATGGCCCATCCTGCAATCCCTAGAACAATAACATACATGCAGAAGTTCAACACCAAGAGTCCTGAAGCAACAGGTTTCATCATTTGTTCACCCGCCATTTCGCCTTTTGAAGAAACTACAAAAAAACTGAGAGAAGAGAGGAGGAAGAAGAATGAGGATAATTAGGCTTTTGTTCTTATGTTTGTAATGATGCATAATGAAGCTGGTTTATATACTAACTTGCATTGTTCTTTTCTTGTTACGGCTGCTGGTAATAAAGAATGTTTTGATTTGAGAGTTGTAAAGTTCATAGCTTGAAGTTTAAGGCAAATTTAATAAACCCAAGATTCTTGGCTTTGTTCTTTGTACATGTAGAAAGTATTATCCAATTTTCAAGAGTTTTTTAAGATGTTCTTACAGAAGACAAAAGGTAGATTCGTTGGAAGTTTTATGTCTCCTTATTATTAGCTTTTTATCCATTTGAGACATGGTATATATTCTTAAACAATTCTCAGTGATCTTGCAGAAATTTCCAATTTTTTTTAGGTTGTACATTTTTCCAATTATCATCTTAGTATTTCCTCCTCGTTAGCTTTGTTGACAAGGAAAGCCCCAAACTTATAGATAAGCTACTAAAAACAGTCCTAAACAAAATAAAAATTTGCTAGATAAACTAGTTTGCTAGAGTAGAAAAGATCCAACATTTGTGAAAATATTGTATTGAATTTTGGGATTTGCTTTTATCTTTTTTCTCATTCACACCTATAGTTCTTTATGTGAACACTATGCACAATTCTGAATGTCTTTAGTATTTCAAATCCAATTTCCTCTTTTTAAACAGAGAAGAGTACTAATATTTGTTTTGAATAAACTACAACAAATATATGAATCTTTACAAAAAAATTATATCTGCTCTCTAGAAACTCTAAAATACAAGCAATTGTTGAGTACTCTGTTCTTGAAGTTGCAAAGAATAATGTAGAGAACATCTAGCACTAAAGATTGACATTAACAGAGCCTTTTCCGTATCTCCATCCATTCGTCTTTCGATAAATTTGATTAGATAATCCAAGAAAACCGAATCAAATGGCAAAGTGATTGGTCCACCGCTTGGGATACCAAACTCTTCAGAAATCTTCAAGACCTCTTGGAGAACTGAGTTGCTTAGCTAGCTTATTTGCGGGTTTTGTCTGCCGTTTAAACCACAAAACATCCCTTTTCTGTAGCCGTTGAGCTGCTAGTAGTAGCAGTACTTGATCTTGGGAAAGAGATTCTTTTCCTGCTTAAGGATGCTCTTTGTTGTCATTTCTTGGCCATCTTGCTAAGCTTCTTTTGGTTCATCATCTTTTTTTAGGGAAATTATTTTGCTCGGAAGGAGACAATAAAAAGGTTTGTAAGTTGTATTTGTATACTCTTTGAATGCCGGTTATGGTTGATGAAGAATCGATCCAATAGCCTTGGTGCATTATATACAAAGAGAAACAGTTAGAGTTTAGATAAACGTAAATCAACCCAACCAAACCAAACAGAGCATGTTTTTGTCATTCTTCTCTATGGTCATAAGGGTCACAACGTAATAATCAATTAAAACTCTAGATGAGTATATTAAATGTTAACCAAAATCCTAGGAATTGGGAAACAAGACCCACAAAGCCAAAATCCCTTATATATATATATATATATATATATATATTTTTTTTTTTGTATATTTTAAGAATTCGATATTTAACAAAAGCTTTGTTGTCAGGGCTGTATCGGTTTTAAATCCTTTGAAGATTTTAACCAGGTCCTCTTGACAAAACAGATGTGGCGACTGCACTAGTTCCCTAACTCCCTCGTGGCTAGGGTCCTCAAAAGACGGTATTTTCGAGCAGTGCATCCTTTCCAAGCACCAAAACCTAACCGGTTATTTTAACAAAAGCTCCGATGTATGATTATATATAGTTTAAGAAATCATTATTTAACAAAAGCTCCGTTGTAGCGCACTGGTGAAAATCCCACCTAGATTGTTGTTAATCTCGTGATTTCCGGGTTCAAAACCCAATAATGAATACGATCGTGACACATGTCAATCGGTCGATTAGATTTTGACAAGTGTTAACAATATTCTGTTAAAATTTTGCCACATATATCATACAATATTTTTTTTTAAAATTAAGTATTTGTATTTATCAACTAGATTATAAACATAAAATTTATGATACTTTTTGAATATTGTTTTGTGGTTTTCTATTTCGTATTTAATCAATGGATAAATTCAATCCATTATTTTATGAATTTATATATCTATCTAGATACATAATGTAATTAAATTTATGATACTTTTTAAATATTGTTTTGTTGTTTTCTATTTGGTATTTAATCAATGGGTAAATTCGATCCATTGTTTTATGAATTTATATATCTATCTAGATACATCTTATTATATATAACAATCAAGTATATCAATTGTAAACCATAATCTGATAATATGATCTCATTTGTTTCTATATATATGTCTTCTTAGAATTCATAACAACTTAATAACTCATTCTTTCTGATTTTTTTTGTTTGTTTTCTTTGTCATACGTTTCTTCTTTTCTTCCTACTTTAAATCGTTTAGTGATGATCTATTATAACCCAGTATTGAACTGATTTTTTTTTTTTTTTTTATGTTTTGTAGGTTTCATGGATTCATTCTACGATAAACAAGGTGTTTTAACTATAAAGTTTTGTTATGGTTTGTTGATGTTTTATTATAATCAACTATTAATGTAAATTTAATGTTTGATAGGTTTCGTGTATTCATACTATGGTTGACACAATTTTTTTTTTTATTTGGTTATTTTTTTTATCGTTCTTCGATGTTTTATATATGTGATCGTGCGTGTGTGTTTTTTAATCTCAATTGTTTAACGGAATTTCTCAACTTATAGCCTTTGACACATCCTGCTTTTATTATTTTTCTTGAATTGCTTCCAATCAATCATGTATCTTCATCCCAAGAGTTATATCCAACAAACGTTGGCGTAACTGATCATAGTTATGTACGCATAAATTATGGTTTGCTATTTTTTTAGTTCATGTAATAATTATATTTATCATATATATGGCAAATAATGCTTTGAAAATTAGTAGTAGAATTTTTGCTTATTCAGGTGTTAATAATCTTTTTCCTAATAACATTGATCATAAAGTTACACTTTTATTTATTTGGATGTCTTTCTTCGCATGTTTATTTTTGTTTAGTTTGATATGTTCTTATTCAAATTTTATAAACATGACTATATAGTTTGTGTGTCTAATTTAGTGATTGTGGTTTCGATCTATAAATAAAGCAGAATTGAAACATATGAAGAATAAGGACAAAACAATACTTTGAAAGGTGGTTGCAAGGTTTGATCTCTATATTTTGGTATGTTTATTTTTCGTCTAAGTTTGTATATCATGTTTTTTTTTGTTAACGTTGTTATAGTATTTTGATATATCATGGTTTTTACCCGATTTTAACCATGATATAAGCGGGTTTTGTATTAGTATTTTTGGTATTTTTGTGTCTTTTGTAGTGTTTTGCAGGAAATGGTCATTTGGAGCTTAATTGTAACATTTGAAGCATTTTGGACCATTTTGGAGCTGAAAAGATCCAAGTGGAATCGAGACCTTTAAAAGGTCCCTGTCGATCGACATAGTATATCCACTGTCGATCGACAGAGTTTTTAAAGACGCAGAAGATTTCCACAGACGCCCTCGTGTCGATCGACAGTCATTTTGTGTCGATCGACAGGCGGCCTGCAGACCTAATTTTGGCACTTGTATAAATAGTTTTCTTTGTAAAAATATCTAAACCATCTAGATATTATCTTAAAACTAGATCTATTTCGGAGAGAGAGAGAGAGAGAGAGAGAGAGAGAGAGAGAGAGAGAGAGAGAGAGAGAGAGAAGATCTTGGAGGGAGATCCATGTGTTCTTCACCTACAAACTCTTTGTATTTTCTACTCTAACTCTTTTATGCAATTCTATTCAGTTATTATGATTTCATCATCTATTTCTGAGTAAATTACTTGTTAGGATTTAGAGGTTTCATGGGTTTTGATGAGAAATCAATAAAATCGAAGATCTGTTGAGGTTATCCGTTAGTTTTTCATTTAGATTGTTCTCAATGCTTGAATCTGGCTTGATCACCTAGAATCTTGATCTTAGGATTGTTGGTTAGCCACGACAGTGGGATTAATAACCTGAACTAGTCTAAATGGGCAAAATTACTTATTCGCAAAGGAATTTTGGCTTAGGATTTTGTGAACCGATCGAACTTGTGCTAATTACTTCTTTAGATTCGATGAATTCGCAAAGAAATTTGGGATTTGAGTATTTAAAGATAGATAGCCTTCGTAACGACAGTTAGCTGGCTATACTTTCGTGTTTGAGTTCTAGAACGGTGCGTGATAGAACCTCTACAGTTGTGATAATCTTCGATTCATTGCCTATAAGAATTTCCATGGTCTAACTCTCGTCTCTTTGAGAAAAATGTAAATTAAAACCATCCTTTTCACTTGTTTCATAGTTCTTTTAGATTTATTTAGTTGTAAAAAGCATCGCTCTAGCTTAAGAATGGATCATTGCAATCCTAGTGTATCAATCAAACCTCTATGTGGATACGATAACCCTTTGTGCTACAACGTACGAGGGGTTTTTGATGGCCCTGTGTAAAAACTCCTAACACCAAAATGGCGCCGTTGCCGGGGAGGTTTTGCATTGATCATTAGGATTTTGATTATTTTTAAGGCTAGAGTTTTATTTTTATTTTCTTTTGTTGTTAATCTTTTCACTTTTGTCATGAAGGAAGTGACAAGGATGAAGCAACCGTCAAGCTAGTGACGTTAAACGCGCCCTTGGGGACCTCCCCAAACCTATCCCTCGTCAATGCTAGAGACAAAAAACAAGCAATTCTATCCTTTTATTTTTCAATTTGTACTTCTATTTCGGATTTTTAGTTGGAATTTCAAACGATATGTAAACTTGGATTTCTGTTTAAGGATTGCAGTATGTTTTCCCGTTGATCGTTTGTTGAATATCTATAGATGCAGGTTTGGAACATTGAACCAACCACTTTGCGAAAAAAATTCGACAAATGTGCAATTTGGGCAGAGCCTCATCTGTCGATCGACATGATGTTTCTGTCGATTGACACTGCAACAAAATTCAACAACGGTTAAGGCAGAACAAGATCTGTCGATCGACACAATGTTCCCGTCGATCGACACGACTTCCAAAAATGGTATATCCTGTATTTTTTCGAGCAAGTTCACGTTTCGTTTGATTTATTTTGCCAATCTCGGGCTTGATAACACTGGAGACAGTGTTGGTTAAGTATGGGGGAGGAAACTACTAACGTGGTTCTTTTTGTTTTGATTTTGACTCAAATTTTTTTAAAATTTTTGTTTTATTGAGTCAAAACAACAACCCTTCTTTTGGTTCAGTGAAGTTTCTTTTTCACCGTGTGACCGTACTTCCAGAATCAGCCTCAGAGTTAAGACTAATGGAAAATCCTAGGATTGACCGGTTGACTAGAGACATCCGCTACTTCCAGTATAATCCGCCAAGTCAGAGCTACTGCACGATTCTCTTTGGGATTGATGTCCATTGAGCTTGACTCCTCATTCGTACCTGATAAATGCAACCCCCTGTTGAAAGTAATGGTACTCCTCTCCCCATATAAAAAAAAAAATTATATATATATGTACTAGGATTGGGGTGAAATGATAGTCTTTGAGTACAAGATGAGGAATAAAATCCAGTCAATCTGTACTCGAGGTGATCACCCAGCTCAAAAGCGGCAGTCTGAGTCCCGTTAAACGGATGTTGAAGACGAGCAATCTCACGAACCTGTCTCCTCACAAGGAACAATAGTAGTGAGTCACGACCCTGTCTCCTAACAAGGAACAACATTAGTGAAGTATGCACTGCTTCGAGTTCAACAATCACAAAAAATATGTATATATATAAATATAGAACAAAATATGTCTGGGGGAGAGAAAGAGTACCAAATGTTGTATAGGTTGATTTGTCACGGTACAGTATGGGAATGAGTCTAGAAGGTTCATTGCATTGAGATCGTTGAGGCCAAGCGATGAAGACTAACGGATTATGCTGCGAAGTGGTGGATGGATTTGGAAAGTTGCGAGTGTCTGCGGAGAAGTACATGGTGGTCTGATTCTGGTTGGTTCTGGATAGGTCAATTCGCTGCATTGAGGGAAGGTATGTTTTGTGTTTTCAAACCTCTTTCACATTCTTGGTGTATGTTTTGCTTGAGGCCAAGCAAACGCTAAGTCTGGGGGAGTGATATATCATGGTTTTTACCCTATTTTAACCATGATATAAGCGGGTTTTGTATTAGTATTTTTGGTATTTTTGTGTCTTTTGTAGTGTTTTGCAGGAAATGGTCATTTGGAGCTTAATGGTAACATTTGAAGCATTTTGGACCATTTTGGAGCTGAAAAGATCCAAGTGGAATCGAGACCTTTAAAAGGTCCCTGTCGATCGACATAGTATATCCACTGTCGATCGACAGAGTTTTTAAAGACGCAGAAGATTTCCACAGACGCCCTCGTGTCGATCGATAGTCATTTTGTGTCGATCGACAGGCGGCCTGCAGACCTAATTTTGGCACTTGTATAAATAGTTTTCTTTGTAAAAATATCTAAACCATCTAGATATTATCTTAAAACTAGATCTATTTCGGAGAGAGAGAGAGAGAGAGAGAGAGAGAGAGAGAGAGAGAGAGAGAGAGAGAGAGAGAGAGAGAGAGAGAGAGAGAGAGAGAGAGAGAGAGAGAGAGAGAGAGAGAAGATCTTGGAGGGAGATCCATGTGTTCTTCACCTACAAACTCTTTGTATTTTCTACTCTAACTCTTTTATGCAATTCTATTCAGTTATTATGATTTCATCATCTATTTCTGAGTAAATTACTTGTTAGGATTTAGAGGTTTCATGGGTTTTGATGAGAAATCAATAAAATCGAAGATCTGTTGAGGTTATCCGTTAGTTTTTCATTTAGATTGTTCTCAATGCTTGAATCTGGCTTGATCACCTAGAATCTTGATCTTAGGATTGTTGGTTAGCCACGACAGTGGGATTAATAACCTGAACTAGTCTAAATGGGCAAAATTACTTATTCGCAAAGGAATTTTGGCTTAGGATTTTGTGAACCGATCGAACTTGTGCTAATTACTTCTTTAGATTCGATGAATTCGCAAAGAAATTTGGGATTTGAGTATTTAAAGATAGATAGCCTTCGTAACGACAGTTAGCTGGCTATACTTTCGTGTTTGAGTTCTAGAACGGTGCGTGATAGAACCTCTACAGTTGTGATAATCTTCGATTCATTGCCTATAAGAATTTCCATGGTCTAACTCTCGTCTCTTTGAGAAAAATGTAAATTAAAACCATCCTTTTCACTTGTTTCATAGTTCTTTTAGATTTATTTAGTTGTAAAAAGCATCGCTCTAGCTTAAGAATGGATCATTGCAATCCTAGTGTATCAATCAAACCTCTATGTGGATACGATAACCCTTTGTGCTACAACGTACGAGGGGTTTTTGATGGCCCTGTGTAAAAACTCCTAACACCAAAATGGCGCCGTTGCCGGGGAGGTTTTGCATTGATCATTAGGATTTTGATTATTTTTAAGGCTAGAGTTTTATTTTTATTTTCTTTTGTTGTTAATCTTTTCACTTTTGTCATGAAGGAAGTGACAAGGATGAAGCAACCGTCAAGCTAGTGACGTTAAACGCGCCCTTGGGGACCTCCCCAAACCTATCCCTCGTCAATGCTAGAGACAAAAAACAAGCAATTCTATCCTTTTATTTTTCAATTTGTACTTCTATTTCGGATTTTTAGTTGGAATTTCAAACGATATGTAAACTTGGATTTCTGTTTAAGGATTGCAGTATGTTTTCCCGTTGATCGTTTGTTGAATATCTATAGATGCAGGTTTGGAACATTGAACCAACCACTTTGCGAAAAAAATTCGACAAATGTGCAATTTGGGCAGAGCCTCATCTGTCGATCGACATGATGTTTCTGTCGATTGACACTGCAACAAAATTCAACAACGGTTAAGGCAGAACAAGATCTGTCGATCGACACAATGTTCCCGTCGATCGACACGACTTCCAAAAATGGTATATCCTGTATTTTTTCGAGCAAGTTCACGTTTCGTTTGATTTATTTTGCCAATCTCGGGCTTGATAACACTGGAGACAGTGTTGGTTAAGTATGGGGGAGGAAACTACTAACGTGGTTCTTTTTGTTTTGATTTTGACTCAAATTTTTTTAAAATTTTTGTTTTATTGAGTCAAAACAACAACCCTTCTTTTGGTTCAGTGAAGTTTCTTTTTCACCGTGTGACCGTACTTCCAGAATCAGCCTCAGAGTTAAGACTAATGGAAAATCCTAGGATTGACCGGTTGACTAGAGACATCCGCTACTTCCAGTATAATCCGCCAAGTCAGAGCTACTGCACGATTCTCTTTGGGATTGATGTCCATTGAGCTTGACTCCTCATTCGTACCTGATAAATGCAACCCCCTGTTGAAAGTAATGGTACTCCTCTCCCCATATAAAAAAAAAAATTATATATATATGTACTAGGATTGGGGTGAAATGATAGTCTTTGAGTACAAGATGAGGAATAAAATCCAGTCAATCTGTACTCGAGGTGATCACCCAGCTCAAAAGCGGCAGTCTGAGTCCCGTTAAACGGATGTTGAAGACGAGCAATCTCACGAACCTGTCTCCTCACAAGGAACAATAGTAGTGAGTCACGACCCTGTCTCCTAACAAGGAACAACATTAGTGAAGTATGCACTGCTTCGAGTTCAACAATCACAAAAAATATGTATATATATAAATATAGAACAAAATATGTCTGGGGGAGAGAAAGAGTACCAAATGTTGTATAGGTTGATTTGTCACGGTACAGTATGGGAATGAGTCTAGAAGGTTCATTGCATTGAGATCGTTGAGGCCAAGCGATGAAGACTAACGGATTATGCTGCGAAGTGGTGGATGGATTTGGAAAGTTGCGAGTGTCTGCGGAGAAGTACATGGTGGTCTGATTCTGGTTGGTTCTGGATAGGTCAATTCGCTGCATTGAGGGAAGGTATGTTTTGTGTTTTCAAACCTCTTTCACATTCTTGGTGTATGTTTTGCTTGAGGCCAAGCAAACGCTAAGTCTGGGGGAGTGATATATCATGGTTTTTACCCTATTTTAACCATGATATAAGCGGGTTTTGTATTAGTATTTTTGGTATTTTTGTGTCTTTTGTAGTGTTTTGCAGGAAATGGTCATTTGGAGCTTAATGGTAACATTTGAAGCATTTTGGACCATTTTGGAGCTGAAAAGATCCAAGTGGAATCGAGACCTTTAAAAGGTCCCTGTCGATCGACATAGTATATCCACTGTCGATCGACAGAGTTTTTAAAGACGCAGAAGATTTCCACAGACGCCCTCGTGTCGATCGATAGTCATTTTGTGTCGATCGACAGGCGGCCTGCAGACCTAATTTTGGCACTTGTATAAATAGTTTTCTTTGTAAAAATATCTAAACCATCTAGATATTATCTTAAAACTAGATCTATTTCGGAGAGAGAGAGAGAGAGAGAGAGAGAGAGAGAGAGAGAGAGAGAGAGAGAGAGAGAGAGAGAGAGAGAGAGAGAGATTTTGAAGATCTTGGAGGGAGATCCATGTGTTCTTCACCTACAAACTCTTTGTATCTTCTACTCTAACTCTTTTATGCAATTCTATTCAGTTATTATGATTTCATCATCTATTTCTGAGTAAATTACTTGTTAGGATTTGGAGGTTTCATGGGTTTCGATGAGAAATCAATAAAATCGAAGATCTGTTGAGGTTATCCGTTAGTTCTTCATTTAGATTATTCTCAATGCTTGAATCTGGCTTGATCACCTAGAATCTTGATCTTAGGATTGTTGGTTAGCCACGACAGTGGAATTAATAACCTGAACTAGTCTAAATGGGCAAAATTACTTATTCGCAAAGGAATTTTGGCTTAGGATTTTGTGAACCGATCGAACTCGTGCTAATTGCTTCTTTAGATTCGATGAATTCGCAAAGAAATTTGGGATTTGAGTATTTAAAGATAGATAGCCTTCGTAACGACAGTTAGCTGGCTATACTTTCGTGTTTGAGTTCTAGAACGGTGCGTGATAGAACCTCTACAGTTGTGTTAATCTTCGATTCATTGCCTATAAGAATTTCCATGGTCTAACTCTCGTCTCTTTGAGAAAAATGTAAATTAAAACCATCCTTTTCACTTATTTCATAGTTCTTTTAGATTTATTTAGTTGTAAAAAGCATCGCTCTAGCTTAAGAATGGATCATTGCAATCCTAGTGTATCAATCAAACCTCTATGTGGATACGATAACCCTTTGTGCTACAACGTACGAGGGGTTTTTGATGGCCCTGTGTAAAAACTCCTAACATCATATTTAGATCTAATTTAATATTAGTAAAAAATAAATTACTTCAAACATGAATACAAATTATCAAATTATTTTGAAAAACGTGATCAAATTTAATTGGAAATCAAATTTGATAAAAATAATTAAGAAAAAGATGTTAAATCTATTAATATTAAGCTTTCCGATTTTGTTTGTTTCCATGAGTGATTTAATTTTCTTATTTTCTTTTCCGTTTTTGATTTTCTACGAGTTATTAAATATATTTTCAACATAAACCCGCATATATGCTGGTCTTTTACCTAGTGATTATATATAGTTTAAGAATTCATTATTTAACAAAAGCTTTGCTGTAACGCACTGGTTAAAATCTCATCTAGATTGTTGTAATTTCCGGGTTCAAAGCCTGGCAGCGGAAATTATTTTTGTAGAAAATCAAAAAACACAAACTGTATGATTATATATAGTTTAAGAATTCATTATTTAACAAAAGCTCTGTTGTAGCGCACTGGTTAAAATCTCATCTAGATTGTTGTAATTTCCGGGTTCAAAGCCTTGCAGCGGAAATTATTTTTGTAGAACATCTTAAAACACGAACTGTATGATTATATGTAGTTTAAGAATTCATTATTTAACAAAAGCTCTGCTGTAGCGCATTTGTTAAAATCTCATCTAGATTGTTGTAATTTCCGGATTCAAAGCCCGGCAGCGGAAATTATTTTTGTAGAAAATCTAAAAACACAAACTGTATGATTATATATAGTTTAAGAATTCATTATTTAACAAAAGCTCTGCTGTAGCGCACTAGTTAAAATCTCATCTAGATTGTTGTAATTTCCGGGTTCAAAGCCCGGCAGCGGAAATTATTTTTGTAGAAAATATAAAAACACGAACTGTATGATTATATATAGTTTAAGAATTCATTATTCAACAAAACTTGTGCTGTAGCGCACTGGTTAAAATCTCATCTAGATTGCTGTGATTTTTGGGTTCAAAGCCTGGCAGTGGAATTTATTTTTTTAGAAAATCCAAAAACCTGAACTCTATGATTATATATAGTTTAAGAATTCATTATTTAACAAAAGCTCCGTTGTAGCACACTGGTTAAAATCTCATCTAGGTTGCTGTGATTTTCGGGTTCAAAGCCCGGCACCGGAAATTATTTTTGTTAGTCTATTTTGCATCTAATCAAGAAGATGAGGCTTCGATTGCAGTTTTTGGAGACAAAAGTTGTTAGAGCAAGCAAAGAACCAAAAAAATTCATATCTTCTGTATTTATCAAATAGGGAAATTAGGCCTTATAACCAAGAAAAAAATTAACCCTATCAAATAAGGGTCCAAGTTGGTTATCACACAGTTAACTCAATTTTGTGTTTCCTAAATTTGAAGGGAAAGGAAAGACGGGGTCCTCTGATGTTTGTTTCTCAGACAAACCTTACACACGAATAACATTGAGAAATTTCGGATTACCGGTTTGATTAAACTAAAGCATAAACCGAAGTCGAATTAAACAGAAATAACTAAAACAGTACGATTATATATTTTTTAGAAAATCCAATAACTCTAACTGTATGATTATATATAGTTTAAGAATTCATTATTTAACAAAAACTCTGCTGTAGCGCACTAGTTAAAATCTCATCTAGATTGCTGTGATTTCCGGGTTCAAAACCCGGCAGCGGAAATTATTTTTTTAGAAAATCCAATAACCCTAACAGTATATATAGTTTAAGAACTCATTATTTAACAAAATCTCCGCTGTAGCGCACTGGTTAAAATCTCACCTCAATTGTTCTCAATTGCGTGATTTATGGGTTCAAAGCCCGACAGCAGAAATTGTTTTTTTTAGAAAATCCAATGACCCTAACAATATATATAGTTTAAGAATTCATTATTTAACAAAAGCTCCGCTGTAGCGCACTGGTTAAAATCTCACCTTGATTGTTCTCAATTGCGTGATTTTCGGGTTCAAAGCCCGGCAGTGAAATTGTTTTTTTAGAAAATCCAATAACCCTAACAGTATCTATCTTATTATATAAAGCTTGATGCGTCAAACATAATAATTAACACGATCGTGACACGTGTCAATTTATCGGTTTAGATTTTGACACGTGTTAAAAACAATTCTCCATTAGATTTTGCCACCTATATCAAACAAATCTTATTATCCTTTCAATATTATATTTTTTATCAAGTAGATTATTAAAATCAACATATATTAAGATTTACAATTAATCTCTTATTAATACTAATTCATTAAAATAATTAGTTGATAAACATGGTTTACAAACAGAATAATTAACATGATCGTGACACGTGTCAATCGGTTGATTTAGATTTTGACATGTGTTAAAAAAAATTCAATTAGATTTTACCATCTATTATATACAAATCTTATTTTCCTTTTAATCTTATATTTTTTTTATCAAGTAGATTATTAAAATCAACATATACTCAAATTTCCAACTAATATCTTATTAATAATTTATTAAATTAATAAGTTGATAAATATGGTTTATTTTTTGAAAATTTTATTTTGTCTTATGTCTTGGTTTTTTTTTTGTGTTCGTATTTTCTTTTCTTTTCTTTTCCTCTACGTATATTAGATGAAATAAGCTTCAAGATTTTCTCATAAGAATATTAATTAACTAGAAAAAGTCCACGCGTTGCGTGGAAAACGTTAGTTAGATGCTTTTTCTGATTTTATTTTCCTATATATATATATTAACATTGGTAATCTTAAGTGATGTTTCAGATTTATACTCACAAGTTATATTTTTAAAAATTTAAACATCATTTTTAAGATTTGATATGAAAGTAAACCATATGATGATATAAACAAATGTGTTTAACTAATGGAACACTACATTTTCAGTTTTGCTTAAAATTTTAACTTCTTCTTCTTGGCCTCTTTGTTATAGTAAAAATATGAATGTTTGTTATGTACGTGGTCGAAAAAATAAAACTTATACTATGAAATATAAAATAATTATATATAAATATATAGGTAAAAGTTAGTGAAATTTTGAACTATTTTTAAAATTAACTGATCACATAGTTAGTTTACAAAATATAGTTTTATAATATCTAATTTACGTATATTTTTATTTTATCATGAAGTTGTATATAATTACTTTTGTTCAGTGCGTTCCAATATTCTTAACCTTCTGGCCGAAAATAGAAATAAAAAAATTAGTTGACACCAATAAGATTTTTTGAATGACTTTAGAAAGAATTTTAGTAGTCGGTTAAATATATTTTTTTCTGTGATATACATAAGTGTCTTTAATAGTGTAGTGGCTCTTCTCTACTAAAATAACCAAACTTTGCTGGGTTCGAAACCCAAAAGTACCAATTTGAATTTTTTTTAAACTAATAATTTTAAGAAAAATAGGTGACACGTGTCGTCTTGTCAGAGAGAATTGGTTGTTGACAACCTTAAAATATTATAAAAATACACCTGTTAGAAAAAATTTGAGTTCAAGTAGAGTTAGGTTTACATACCCAAATCTTCATGAATTATAATAATTTTAACCTTTTTTTCACCAAACAATTTTAAATATCTCTTTCACAAGTTTTTTTTTTTTTTTTGGTCAAACTTCTTATATTAAAACTACATGCTCATAGAGCTAGTTGATACAATCGGAGGCAAGCTCAACAGCGAAACAATTAAAACAAACATTACAATAAAATGGAAGATAGACTCGTTAGAGAGCGGGGCTTGCTCGGTCTCGTGAAGAAAACCATGGAGAATTTTCACTTGAATCCCTAAACCGGTTGCTCGAAAGAGCATTGGATAGTTGGATTTTATACCGACGTTGATACACCCAATTAATGGGGTTGAAAAGCGGCGATAGAACACCAACTTTGATAGTAACAGAATGTTGTCCGGCATGAGCATCGAAGCTCGAGAGCCGTCGGTAACATCCATCGGAAAAGGCCTTGATTGCCTAGAGTAATAAATTATATCCATAGGAATTTTGTTGAGATTATGCTTGGTGATACTTAATGGGCTTGCCAAGCCCACTAAGATAAACGCAGATAGTTGGTTCCTTTTTCTAGGGTTTTGAGTCAAGATCGGAGGTAGCCGCTGATCGGAGATCCGTGGAGGTTCCGGTGTTGGCTGTAGAGAATTGCACCGTGATTGAGAGATGCATATTCGTGAAGCCGTAACAGTAGAAATTGGCGCGGTGTATCGAAAAGTGGTTTTCCCGTCTCACCGGTGGCAGTAGCAAGCGGTGGTAGTTGGAGACGGAGGTTGTGCGTAGCCGCTTCAGTGGAGAACCAAAAACCATGAGGGAATTATCCTTCCTCAAGTACTTGAGACAGAGGTTCTGTACGGTATAGGCGAGATCGGATCTAGATCTGAGATTGAGATCTTTTCGCCGGAGATGCAGTGGAGATGGAGAGAGTGCGAAGTGGAGGAGGCGATGCATCGTGGAGACATAACGGCGGCGGTCGAGGGTCGGAGGATTGGATTGACGAAGGAGCCAATGGTTCGGTGGTTGTGGTGGATGGTGGTGATGGAGATAGGAGTTCGGCGAAGCTCAAAACCAATAACACGAAGTCGATTGGTCGAGTGGACCGGAATCTCTTCTCGTCCTAGTGGTGATGGAGGAGAACGGTGGAGACGTTGACCAGAGTGGCGGCGATAGGTGATGAAGAGCAGCGGCGGAGAAGATAAGGAGCGGCGGCAAAGATGAGTAATGGCGGTGGAGAGTAGCGGCGGAGAAAATGAGTAAAAAGCAGTAAACATCGGGAGAAGAAGACAAGGGCAGAAGTAGAGCGTCGTCGAGCGGAGTCGAAGGCGACGCCGACGAGATTCCGACTCGCCGGCGTCGGAGACCGAAGATGCGAGGGGGAGTTTTTAGAGAGAAGCGTGTGAGATCCCAACACACCCGACCAAATTGGTATATCTCTTTCACAAGTTTTAGTTTAGTTTTTTCGTTAGAAAAATAACATCGATTACTCTCTTATTCGATATGTGAGATAGATTGCGACGATCTATTTTAGTTTTTGAGATTAATAGGAAAATTTTAACTCAGTTTTTTTTATTATTGTTTACAACATAGATATCATCACATTAATGACTACTCAACCAAAAAAAAAATTAATTATTTAACATTAGACTATTTAAAAAATATATGTTTATCGTTGTATTGTAGTACGTCTTATCAGAAAGTGAGCGGCGGAAAATTTTAAGAAAAAAAAATTTGATGAAAAGGTTAGTGTATTACTAATTACTTGATTAATGCATAACTAAAATTTCATTTTTTAATGCAAGAAAATATTATTCAATGATTTGTGCATTATTTGCTTCTTGCAAAATTTGGGTTTAAACATGTTATAAAATTGAAAAATTCAAACAAGAACATGAAAAATAATTCAACATGATTTTGTATAAAAAATAGAGTAGAGACATAGTAAAAAGTAAATTACTTCAAACATGAGTAGAAAAACTAATTATTTTGAAAAGACGTGATCGAAATAAGAAAAAAAACCAAGATAGAAAAATAAACATTAACATTATTTAATATCATTGGTTTCAATCTTATTTTGTTCATTTTCATATGGGTTATAAAACATTTTCTCATTAGCCCGCATATATGCGGGTCTTTTACCTAGATAATATTCTCACTATGATGATAAAGAAATGGAACGCCCATGTAAACACAAAAGAAACTGATAGATAGGTGTGGCTACCCAATGAGCCTGCAAGAAGGTGAGAAACGTTGTCGTGTGGCTTCATCCTCCCATTCAATCCCTCGCATCCATTCTTCCTCTCTGTATTTTATGACAAGTTCTTCAACCTTTAAGACGCTTTTAGAATCCAATGGAAGCTTTCTCAGCTTTGGACAATTGTAGGATACGTAAAGCTCTCTCAGACGTTGAAAAGGCAGAGCATTCCAGTATATGCTCTTCAGCTCTGGCAACTCCACCAATTCAAAGAATTCTAGTTTCTGGAAAGGAATAATATGATTACATGTTTCCTTATCTAAAAGGCTCGCAGCTTTCTCTTTGCTTATTATCTCCTCCACTTGCTTTAACCTCCAAAGTCTAAGTTGAACAAGGTTTGGAGCGAACACCAGCCACGTCAAATCCTTTAAACCGTCACAACTATCTATAAAGAGAATAGAGAGGTTTGAGAAACATGGCCTTGCTAGACTTTTATCCCACGGTGTCTTCTCTATCTCTATCTCCCTCATTCCACATTCCGATATGAAGATTTCAATGAGATTATCCATAGCTGGCAAAACTAATACTCTTACTGATTCTTCCCCACGCTCACTAATATAAAGGCGTTGAATACATCTCCCCACTCTACGATCATATACCAACACCTCCCCAGCTAAACTTGACGAGATACTTATGCTTATGTATTCTAAATGTTCTAAGAGCTGCAGCTCCTTCATTAGCCTCATATCTAGCCACACTTTAGAACCTTCTAGTTTCAATGTCCTCAAACTCGACAATTTTGATATCCCATCTAAACTCTCAAGTTCTTCCGTCCACTCCAAATTCAAATGTATTAGCATTTTCAACTCTTGTAAACCAACAGGTAGTCGCTTTATACTTGTCCATGACAAGTCAAAATATCTCAGAGAAACCAATCCTGATATTTGCTCTGGCAAACCTTGGAGGTTATAATTCCGTGATAAATCCAAAACGAGTAGCCTAGGCATAGACCGAAAGAATTCACTAGAGATAGTTGCTAACGAGTTTCCGTTTCCCCTAAGGAGGAGAGTTGTAAGTTCCGGACAGTCGGGGATCTCAGATATCTTTTCAATCTGATTGTCCATCAGTGAAATCCTTCTCGCAAGCCTCCAATTCTCGACTTTCGATATGGCTTGTAATCCAACACCAGCTTGCACAATTAATCTCTCTTTATGCTTTCCGAGATCAGAGGCTATCCACTGGGCCATCTCACGAACCACATCATGCATACTCACATTCGATTTCTCCATCAATAAACATGCGCGAACAAGGATGCCAAGTATATCATAACCATGATTTAATGCTTTCTCTCTGCCTTCCTTCTCATCTATGAATCCCTCGCCTATCCAGTACTCTACCAAGCGCTCTTTATCAATTTGATAATCTTCAGGAAACAGAGAGCAATAGAGGAAACACGATTTCACCTGCTCACCATTTAAACTATCGTAGCTATACTTCAAAATCGGAAGAATCTCATCTTCCACGCCTGAAAACTCTATGGCAGATGAGGTTAAAACATCAACTGCTCGATGCCACTCTTGTACAGTGGTTTTGCACGCCATAGTTTCCCCGATGACACTGAGTGCCAACGGTAGGCCACGGCATTTTCCAGCGACTTTTCTTGCGAGTTTGGGAATGTCTGGGTGGCTTCCCAACGTGTTTTCCCCGACTTTCTTTTTGAACAAATCCCAGGCTTTTTCCGTGTCCAGACAACTGACTTGGATCGGGTCATCAACCCCCATGCGCCCACACACATCTCGAGAGCGGGTGGTAAATGCTACTTTGCATCCGTTTTCTCTGCTCGGATACGGGATTCCAATTGCATCCAAGTTCACTTTCTCCCATATATCATCCAACATCAACACAAACTTCTTCCTCCGAAGAACGTTGTGGATGTCAAGAGCTCTCTCCTCGTCGTTTTTCTCGTCCCATTCTTTCCCCTCAAGGCCTAGTTTCTTCCCGATGCTTCCTTGAATCTTATGGACCGTTGCATTTTTAGACACAACAACCCATATAACGACATCAAATCCGCAACCAATATGAGAAAACTTGTTGTTGATCTGCGTGAGAAGGGTGGTTTTGCCTACTCCACCCATACCATACAGACCAACAATCCCAACTCTATCTTCCATGAGACGGTTCCATACTTTTTCGAGCATTGTTTCCTGACCAACAATTGTGGGTTGAATAGGCAACTCTTCGACCTCAGCTCTTGGAGCTTCCTCAGTCACCGCATCAAATTCTCCTTGAGAAGTAATAAGACTCTCAATCTCCCTCAACATCAGAAAAACACTTTTCCCATAACGATAACTCAATTTCACATTTTTAGAGCAAAATCCACAGAGACACAACCGCTGATGCTCAATCTCACTAGTACTAAGGAGATCATTAAATTCCTTTTCGATGGTTAGGACATTCGTAAGCCATACCTGGACTTGAGCAAGCCTTCGACGACGCCCTGTAAACTCTTCTCTGTCTACTCTTCCTTGAACATCATCTCGCTTCGCCTTGAGATCTTCCATGGCTTTCTTCAGAGCTGCTAGATTCTCGGAGAGGTTGTGAGTATAACTCACCTTGTGGCATAACCACTGAGAGCATTGATTCACCACTTGATCACATGACAACGAGACAGAGAAACAGCCTCCCATTGCTGCAAGACCAGAAGCTAAGAAATTATTAAAAAGAAAGAAAGTAGAAAAGATAAGATTCTTCAATAATGAATGGTCTCCGGAAAAGCATCCTCCTTCGGAAATGGTCCCCACTTTATTACATATACCTGTAAACAACCCCATATCCTTTCCTATTATTCCACCTTTCACAATATGGATTAATCGTACACAACAACTTGAAAACATAAGCAGAATAGTTTAAAAATCATTTTAACAAACCTCAAAGTGTTTAGGGTTCAGATTTTATATCCCTTGGAGACCTTCTAGTAGCCATCATAAATAGGCTCAGTCTGCAATTTATCATTAGACTTTTGCAAGCAACATAAAGAGAGGAATCATCTTGATCTTAGGTACCGGACATAATTCACTGAGAAAAAATTACACTTTTTTACAACAACAAAAAAACGAATCACTTGAAGAAGAAAGAAAAAAAAAGCTCCAGAAATTCTTCACATAGACAATTCATCAAACAAGTGGTGTGCATTTCTTTTACTTCCAATAATGCAAATTGGTTTCCATTTGCTCTCACACAATCTTCTTCATTGTTCTCACTCATACAATCTGTAGTGTTACCTAACAGAGATGCATCCAAATCTGAAAGTAGTGATGAGAAGTTACCTTGATCTTTTACCATAACATTAGAAGGAGAAACTGATGAATCAAATGAAGTAGAGGGATCTTTTGTAGATCCATTTTCTGTGGCAGTGGGAGCATCATTAGTGATGGCTGCACTTTTTGTAAGAGTTGGTGTAGCCTCTGATGTGGCTATAGCTAGTGTAGCAATCTCAAGAGTTGAAGCTTTTCTTGAGATAATATCTGTTTCAGTATCAGTAGGATTAACAACCGCAAAGATAGGCTTTATTGTACTAGTCTCTGTAGTTGTAACAGTAGCTGACACATTAGCTATAGAAACAACATTTGTTTCTGTGACAGGAGATGACACATAAGGCATAAGAGCAGTAGCAGCAGCCAAAGGAGCAAAGGCTGCTTCTGACTTCTGAGACAGTATTAGACACATCATTAAACACAGTGTGTTTGATTTTTTTTTTTTTTTTTGTTTATAAGTTTGATGAGACAATCTAAACAAGAGACGAAGTAATAGTGTAATTCTGAAATGATCTGTCTATCTTATACAACATTACAAACACAGAAATTGCTAACTCTAAATAGTTGTTCTTGTAGTTGCAAAGAACAATATAACGAGCAACTAGCACTTGAAACTGGCATAAACTAGCGGTCAATTTGATTTGATACTCCCCTAAAATTGAATGGAGTGGCAATGATTGGTCTGCCGGTTGAAACGCCGAACTGTTCTTCAGAGATGTTCAATAGTTTTTGAAACAGGGTTTCTCAGATAACTTATCGAAAAAGCAAAGCGGTGTAAACCCCAAAACAGCCATTCGCTGCAGCGGTTGAATTGCTCGTAGTAGAAATTGATCTCTGAAATGAGATTCTTTTCCTCTTGAGAGCTTGTCTCTGGTGCCATTTCTTGGTTATCTTGAGGAGTCTCTTTGTGTTCATAATCATTTTTGTAGCAAATATTTCAATAGGAAAAGAAACAACTTTTTGAATGCAAGGTAGATTGATGACGAATGCAATAGGCTCTCCATGTTATATATCAAGGTAAAAGATAGGTTTTGTGACAAGATTTGGAGCAACCTAACTAGACACAACAATACTTATTATACATGATCATTAGGGTCCCAACTTAGTACCCAATTATGTCTGCAAATCAACATATGGACTAACGATTTCTGGTTAGAAGACATGATCATGTAGGTATGATAATAAATCACAATTATATGAAAAGATTCAGGTACTAAGAACATTGATGCAGAATGCAAGAGACTGTTGTCAAGAACTTGTCAAGGTCAACAATAGACAACAAACATTTTGGTGAACTTAAAACTAATTTTGAGAGAGAGAGAGATACAAAAAAACACATGTGCTAGTGAAGTAAACATGAAGAGCATGTCAAAGGTCCTTGAATTTTCATGTTACTATTTGTGCATTTCTTTGTCCGGAAGGTTGGTGCTGTTTCCAAAACCCATGTAATTCGATTGGGGGAAAATTGCAAAAAAAAAAAATTTGGACCATTTCTCGATTTGTGCGTGTCATCCTTGCGCAGGGGCCATGCTAATCTTCTTTGTATCGTTCCAATTATAACGGATATCCCCGAAGGGACAATCATTACTTTGACTCCATCGATACATAAACCATCGATTTGCTACCATGTTTACCGATGTGGGACAAAAATAACGTAGAGGAGAGATTTAATAATTTGGGCTTGTAGGCCTTTTTGTTTTAACTTTTACAAGAGAGATTTAACATTTTGTACACTTGATCTTCAATAAAACTAAATACATTTTCCGATCAACTTTAAGTTTCAGAGCCAAAAAGTTTGAGTAAACAAGGGATGTTAAAGTCATCTCATTTTCCTTGGTGTTATTGTGTATACAATAGAAGTTGGTTTTGATGAGACAATTCTAAAGGAGGGTAAAAAAAAGAATATGTTTGTATTTCTGAAATGATCTGTCTACCTAATAAAGGAGAATCTTTATAAACACAAAAATTGTAACATTCTAACATACAAGAAATTGCTGAGTACTAGTATGTTCTTGTAGTTGCACACAATATTTATCACTAGAGATTGACATTAGCAGAGCCTTCTCTGTATCTCCATCCATTCGTCTTTGGATCAATTTGATTAGATACTCCATAAAAACCGTATCGAATGGCAATGTAATTGGTCCTTCCGTGGAGAGGCCAAACTCTTCTTCAGAGATCTTCAAGAGTTCTTGGAAAACAGAGTTGCTTAGGTAACTTATTGGAAAAGCAAAGCGTACTTTATCCACCGTGTAAACAACGAAACACCCCTTTTCTACGGTTGGTGAGCTAGTAATAGTAGTAGCAGTATTGGATCTTTGAAAAGAGATTCTTTTCCTGCTTAAGGCTGCTCTTTTTTGCCATTTCTTGGCCATCTTGATTAACTTCTTTGTGTTCATCATTGTTTTCCGTACTTTTAGATCGAAAAACGAGAAGGAGAACGTATGAGATTGATTTCTATGTTGTGTTTGTAAAACTCTTAGAATGCTTGTTGATGGTTGATGAATAATCTAACAGACTTGTTGCAATATATATAAAGAGAAACTATTGGAGTTTATGTAAATTTGGAGCAATATATCAAAACAGAACACATGCTTCTGTCTTGGTTGTTTGTGAACATAAGGGGACCCAAGTTAGTAAGCAATCATGTCTGCTCATAAACTTGTGGATTAAAATAAAACTGGTGAGAAGACATGACCATGTGGTTTGAAAAGATTCAATTACAAAAAAACACGAGCCTAACCTTGCGATGGTTAATGTCGCTTCTCTTAGTGTTCCAAAACCTCTGCCTCCGATAGTGTCTCTTCTCTAGGTTGTTGAACTTAAAACCCTTATGTATATGATTATATATACATATAAAATTAATTCTTAAACAAAAGCTCCGCTGTAGCACACTGCTTAAAATATTTCTTCGATTTCTATATGTCTTTGTTGAAAGTTTTCTGGGTTCAAAGCCCGGCACGTCACACAGTCTTGTTCTTTCTCAGAAAAACAGCATACATGTTTGGTTGTTGAACCTAAACCCTAGGAAACAAGATGCAAAAAGCCACAAAACCCTTCATTATACAAGTATATAAGATACAAAATTCATGATTTACCAAAAGCTCCGCTGTAGCGCATAGGTTAAGATTTCATCTATATTGATGTTACTTCAGAGTTCGAAGCTTGGTTGCGGAATTTATTTATGTACGTCACACAGTTTTGTTTTTTATAACGAATAAAGCATACATGTTTAATGTCGAATTTTACAAAACCTTTGCAATTACTCTCAATCCAATTTACTTGAATATCAAACTCAGAACACACAAATTTTTAATGTCGAATTTTACAAAAGCTCAAGACACAAAGAAAGTTGTTTAAGAATCTTTGGCTCTATTAGTACTCTCTGCAGATCCATGCTTTCTTTCTCCATCAGACCGTAACGATTCGGTTTCTTCCAAGCCAGAACTAGTAGATTCATCAATGTAACCGCTTCGAAGACTGAACTTGGTCAAGCAAGTGACTTGATCGTGAATGAATGTGCAACCAAGTTGTTCGAGTTCATGGTTATACTTGAGATGATCATTTGCAGCAGCGGTTGGTACCATCTGGTTTATCGCTAATTGAGCTTCTAATCTCTTCCTTGCGATGTATTCTCTTCGACCATCGATTTGGCTCTTTCTTCCATTTTGTTTTTCGTGTTTGTGATCAAATCTCTCAAAATACAACGCCCTTGATTCTCAATCTCTTCATCGATTGGTTTAGTAATAACCTTCGGTTTTGTAACGTACCTTAGTAGCCAAGTCATGTTCGATTATCCTCTTTTGTCTCTTTTGCGGTGATTCTTCTTCTTCTTCTTCTTCTTCTTCTTCTTCTTCTTCTTCTTCTTCTTCTTCTTCTTCTTCTTCTTCTTCTTCTTCTTCTTCTTCTTCTTCTTCTTCTTCTTCTTCACAACGCTTACTACGTTTCTTCGAAGCAAGCATAAGATCATACATTTCTTCTTCCTTGCGATTAGTGTAGCTTTGACTCGAAATCTCGGAGAAATCGATTCGTTTGCACCCAATATGCACGGTTCAATTTGAATCTATGTTCAGTCAGAAACAAATGTGAAGCAATCTCCATAGCTAATCTTTCAAGCATTCGTGAAAAAAAGAGTAAGTTTCTCGTTGATGTGAATATATCAGAAACGATTAAGAATTTGTAAAGGAACCCTAGGCAATTTTGTGAAGACTTTCTGTCAAAGCAAGATATATATAGTCTCTCACTCCTATTTCTACATGGAATCTCTACATGTACGCTGTTAGTGGTAATCTATTTGGATTTAATTCTTTCTTTTTCTTCTATCTTGATAATTGTATTCATTTAGACATGTTTGATTAGTTTTTAAAAAATTCCAGATTTAGGTTTTTTTTTTTTTTGATAAAGAGAGATTTACGTTCATGAGATATATAAACATCTTCCTAATAAAATTAGTACCAAACATATTCCTATTAAAATTAATTTCTTTTTTAAAAAAAGTTAAATATATTTTCAGACTAAAAAAAGGTAATATATAAAAATGACAGTGAAAAAATGATAATAGAACTAAAATTACCATGAACATTGACTAAACAATAAAAAAAAATTCATTGACAAATAAAAATACAAAAATAAAAGTAACCATTTTTACTCTAAATAGTATGTGTATGTATTCAGAGAAATTAATAAATTTCCAATTCAATGTTTTTTTTTGTTTTTGTCATCCAAAGCTTTCATTAATAATAAAGGCCAGAGCCCATTACAAGAAGATAACGAAGCCCAGTACAAACTCATTTTTAACCCATATCTCCTAAAGAGATAATGATAAGTCTGACAATAAACACGTGGCAAAAACAAGACATGCACGGGGAAGCAAGAGTCAGACTTCACTTCTCCATCTAACCACCGCAGCTCAGCTGTGAACCACTGCAGCTCCGCCGTGAACCACCGAGCATTCATAAAATCCGACTATGATTTCTTCGAAAATCTCCTAAAAAGCTCTGCCAAAGAAACGGATCCATACAAGGTTCGCTCAGAAAACTGCTTACCTCCTTAAAATACAACCCGATCCTCTCTATCACATGACCACCTCACCCATCGCCTAATTTGAAGGCTTCGATATGGTGATTTAAGGGAGAACGATTCACTCCCAGCCAGGAAGGACGATCAATGGATCAAGAATTCTGAACCACCATCGATGGATCAAGGTTTCACCAAAAGAAAATCCATACGAATCTAGACAGATTCGTTGGAAACACAAAAATCCGGAGGAATCTGAAAGATCGAAACAAAATATCGGCCAAGCCGAAAGAGAAATCGGTCAAGCCGAAAAAGATCCGAACAAGTCGGAAGAAAACAACATAAAAAACACACAACTAAAATATATACACCACAGCGCCGACGAAAAACGCCGGACACAGGGAAGTTCACCGGAAATTTTGGTCGATCAGAATAAGAGAGAAGATGGAGAGTTTAGAGAGAGAAAAAAATTATTCAATGTTTTCTTTGCATTTAACAAGAAAGTCATAGTCATTTACTCAACTAACTGGTTTTTTTTTTTTGGTAACATTTTTAGTCATTTAAAAATTCTCAGATTTTTGCAAAGAAACAGTCATACATTAACGGGCTAAAACGAAAACGAGCTAAACTAGGCCTAATGATATGGGCCTTGTCATAGAAAACGAGCTGCTCAATGTCGGTGACCGACGAATAAACAAATCTTTTAAATTATTAATTTTTGGGTGGAACACAGATCCAAATTCTGGTATTTTTAAGGCCGTAACCCACTATCTCACTTGCTCTGAAAAAAGCAATCTACTGAATCATTCATTGTATAAAACTCATACTCTTGCTCTTTCTACTTAGATCCGGATCTGCCAAACCAATTCTCTACTCTCTGCTAGTAAAGCTTCGATCTTTACTAGATCCAAGACAACCCTTTTCTCTGGTAAATCTTTACTTCAACTATCTCCCCTTTCTATAAATGTTCTTACTTGTTCTTTGAGTTTTTTTTTACTCTGTTAGTGCAAGATTCCATCTTTTCTGTTCGTTTTACTTCTTTACATGATTTGGGTTTTGGGTAATGTTTCATTTGCTCGTTTGGTGATATGTGATTTTGGTGACTTAAGTTTAGCAACTGGTTTAGTTGATTTTTGGATCTGCTATTATGTATTCTCTGCTCTGTGTTAGTGTCATCTGCTTAAGATCTTCCTCTTTTTTTCTCTTATTGTGATAAATGTTTGTTAGTTTTTTGTTTACTAGTCAAAAACCTGACCTTTTGATGTTAGTTTTTTGTTTACTTGTCAAAAACCTGACCTTTTGATGGGTTTATTGCTCACTCAAGTGATTGTACTTTCTTCATATAAATTGTTTTTTTGTGCAGGTGTATGTGACTAGGGGTTGTAGTGTGGGTCTAAGAACATGGCAATGGGGAAATATTCTCGTGTAGACGGGAAGAAGTCATCAGGCTATGGCTTAACCATTACTATAGTGTTAATTGTTTCTCTTTGTTTGGTTGGGGCATGGATGTTCATGGCTTCATGGTCTGCTCCAGCTGAGTCTGTTGACTTCTCTGCTAAAGAGACTAATAAAGATGTGGAAACTACTACTACTAAGAGTGACTTCACGAACGATGAAGTTGACCAAGGAGGTTCCAAGAGCTTTTCGGATGAAAAGAACAACGAGGAAATTGAGGTTGTGACTGAGAGTAACGAAGAAAAGACCGATCCTGAGAAAACGGTTGAGGAAAGAAAGGAATTTGACGACAAAAATGGCGATGTAGATAGAAAAGAAGTCGAGGGTGAGAAGGATGCGGAACCAGAAAGCGATGAAGCTAAGCTGAAAGAGAAAACACAACTTGAAGAAAGCTCGGAAGAAAACAAATCTGAGGATGGTAACGGAACTGAAGAAAATACTGAAGAGAACACCGAGAAAAAGTCTGAAGAAAGCGCTGGTGAAACTGAAGAGAACACGGAGAAGAGTACCAAGGATGTTTTCCCAGCTGGCGATCAGGCGGAAATCACAAAGGAGTCAAGCACTGGAAGTGGAGCTTGGTCAACTCAATTGGTTGAATCGCAGAACGAGAAGAAAGCTCAAGTTTCTTCGATTCAATGGAAACTGTGCAATGTGACAGCTGGACCGGATTACATTCCTTGCCTTGATAACTGGCAAGCTATCAGAAAGCTTCATTCTACAAAGCATTATGAACACCGTGAGAGGCATTGTCCCGAGGAATCTCCACGTTGCCTTGTTTCTCTTCCCGAAGGGTATAAGCGATCCATCAAGTGGCCTAAGAGCAGAGAAAAGGTAAAAGAAAACTTGTTCCTGCTTGTTTCTCCTTTTATGTCATTTGTCAAATATGACTACTAATTCTTCTGTTTTTGTGTTTGGCGTAGATCTGGTACACGAATGTTCCTCATGCCAAGCTTGCTGAAGTTAAAGGACATCAAAACTGGGTGAAGATGAGTGGTGAATACTTAACATTCCCTGGTGGAGGTACTCAGTTCAAGAACGGTGCTCTTCACTACATCGATTTCCTCCAAGAGGTATAAATTTTTTAATCTGTCTTTCAATGTCTACACAACTTTTTCTCATTGTGTATTGATGTTATTATTATATGTTTTTTTTTCCCAGTCGTATCCTGATATTGCGTGGGGAAACAGAACCCGTGTTATATTGGATGTTGGGTGTGGGGTTGCTAGCTTCGGTGGATTCCTTTTCGATAGAGATGTGCTTGCTTTGTCATTTGCTCCCAAAGATGAACACGAGGCGCAAGTGCAGTTTGCTTTGGAACGTGGTATTCCCGCGATGTCAAATGTTATGGGAACCAAAAGATTACCTTTCCCAGGATCTGTTTTCGACCTTATCCATTGTGCTCGTTGTAGAGTCCCTTGGCATATCGAAGGTAAACAAAAAGTTTCCCATTGTGCTGCATGGTTCAGTATTTTGTTTCTTTGAATAACTTGTTTGTTGTTGTCTGAACTGAAGGTGGTAAACTACTTTTGGAATTGAATCGTGCATTGAGGCCGGGCGGTTTCTTCGTCTGGTCAGCAACTCCAGTTTACAGGACGAACGAAGAAGATTCAGGCATATGGAAAGGTTGGGAAAATTAAGTTTCTTTGTGTGGACATGAATAATGTTTTGGCAATTGAACTTCGACTAAAATGCTTTTCTATGTTTTGTAGCTATGTCGGAGCTAACAGAGTCAATGTGCTGGAAATTAGTGACGATTAAGAAAGACGAACTGAATGAAGTTGGTGCTGCGATTTACCAAAAGCCAATGTCGAACGAATGCTACAACAAAAGATCTCAAAATGAGCCACCTCTCTGCAAAGACTCCGATGATCAAAATGCCGCCTGGAATGTTCCACTCGAGGCATGTATGCACAAAGTGACAGAAGACTCATCGAAACGCGGAGCGGTTTGGCCTGAAAAGTGGCCAGAGAGAGTGGAAACTGCTCCTCAGTGGTTAGATTCTCAAGAAGGTGTATATGGAAAACCTGCACAAGAGGATTTCACAGCAGATCACGAACGTTGGAAGACTATTGTTTCAAAGTCGTACCTCAACGGTATGGGAATCGATTGGTCTAATGTGAGAAATGTTATGGACATGAGAGCCGTCTATGGAGGGTAAGCAAAAAGCTCATTAAACCAAAATCGGCTTTATTGATCCGTTTTCTAATGAAATCTTGTCCGGTTTTTCAGTTTTGCTGCTGCGTTGAAAGACCTGAAACTGTGGGTGATGAATGTAGTACCTATCGACTCACCAGATACACTTCCAATTATATACGAACGTGGTTTGTTTGGAATCTATCATGATTGGTGTGAATCATTCAGTACTTACCCTCGAACTTACGACCTTCTTCACGCTGATCATCTTTTCTCCACACTGAAAAAGAGGTATGTACCTATATCTCCTTTCACCTTTTTTTCGATATATATCGAAAATCGGATGGTTTATACATCGAAACTTGTTTTAGGTGCAACTTGATGTCGGTAATAGCTGAAGTAGACCGGATTCTAAGACCACAAGGGACTTTTATAGTAAGAGACGATATGGAAACGATAGGAGAGATTGAGAAGATGGTGAAATCGATGAAATGGAATGTGCGAATGACACATTCGAAAGACGGAGAAGGATTACTCTCTGTTCAGAAATCGTTTTGGCGTCCTACCGAGGTTGAGACAATAACGTCTGCAATAGCCTGAAGAAGATCAAAAGATCACACGAGCCGGTTAATATAGTTTTTTACTATATTGTTTCTTTTTTACTATGATTCCAAAATTCATTTTTACTTGTATTAGTCTGAAACTCTGAATGTTTGTATCCTTTTTTTTTTTTTTTGCATTGAAGAAAATTGTATACTAGACAATTGTCTAAAAGTGTACTAATTATTGCAAATTATGCATCATTTTAAGAAAGAAAAAAAATCACATCCAACGGTTTATGCTAAAAGAGGTTGTAAATGAAGGGTCAGGATTTATCAAGAAAAAAATGGTTTTCTTAAGTAGCGTTCCAAATAAGAAATAATTGAGTCGTTATTGTTTTGCTCTGATCCAGTTCTTCAACAAACATTATTATTTATCTCTTTCAATTTTTTTTCTGGGGAATATTCTTTTGTAATCTTTCATTATTGCTCATTAATGGAAATGGCTTCTCCATCTTCAAGCAGATTCAAGCTTGACGATAAAATTGAGCTTCTGGAGTTTCCTGATAAGTTTGTTGTCAAATCCACCGAATCACCTAATCAAGGCTTCTCCGTTGATCGGCGCGATGGCAATATCAAACCCCTTGATGGTATCACTCTTCTCTCTCTATGTTTCCTCTTTTGCCATTTTAAGGAAAGATAGAGGAATCTGTGATTCAATTTCTGTTTAGATTTTGGAAATTAGAACAAAAACGTCTTTGAAATGATGTTTTATAAGTGAAAATCGAGTAGCTTCCATTGTTAGGAATGTTAAAATCGTGAAGCTTTAGGAAGAAGATGATACTAAAATGACGATTTTGCCCTTCATGTTAATGAAGATGCAGAAAACACATGTTCCGGGAATCCTACTAGAGTCTCTACTATTTATGGAGTGGGAGGAACTATTAGGCTCTTAGCAGGTGAAAATGTTTTTAACTTTCTCTGTGATTTGGTTTCTGCTCAAATGGAACTTGTAATGTGTTTAGCTCCAAAATGAGGTTTTTTCTTCTTCTTCCATTTATAGGAACATATTTGCTTGTTGTAACCTCTAAGAAGGAGGTTGGGACTTTTCTTGGTTTTCCCGTTTTTCGAGTTACGGCTATGAAGTTTCTACCTTGCAATGATGCTTTGAGGTTTGCTACTTCTCAAGAAGTAAGGTTTTTGTCAAGTTTAACAAATATAGGATATAGGTTTTGTTTTGGATTTTCTGACACTACTTGGAAATGGTGATTTGTTTTCAGAAAAAGGACGACGCATATTTCAAGACACTGTTACAATCACTTGAGACAACCCCAGGATTGTATTTTTCATATGAAACAGATTTAACAGTAAAGTAAGTTTCACTATCCGATGATGTCGAGTAAACAGTGTCATGACTACGAAGCTCCTCGGCTTTAAGAATATTTAATAGATACATTCATCCAATGTTACAGCTTGCAAAGAAGGTGCAAGCTAGCAGAAGGTTGGACGCGTAAACCCATGTGGAAGCAGGCTGATCCTCGATATGTATGGAACTGGCACCTTTTGGAGGAATTAATTGAATGCAAAGTAAGTTCACTATTCTTCTCATTCCATGTCAAACTTTAAAGATACTAATATTTTCTTATTGTGGCAGCTTGATGGTTTTATTGTCCCCTTACTTCAAGGAAATATCCTTTTTGTTTATCTTCTTGAACTTTATGTTTCGCTTATTCTTGGACTGTTAATAGAGAATTCTTTAATTTGTGTTGTTTACTTTAACCAATGGTTAAGTTACCAAATTGCTGAACTGCAACTTAAGAAGTCTCCTGCTAAGATATCGTTAATTTCTAGGCGTTGTACACGGCGACTTGGTAGAATTTTAATTTGTATAATTAATGCTGCTTGTAGATTAGATTACATGGAGTATGTTTGTTTGACAGTTCTATTGGAATTGGCATCCTAGGTACACGTATGTGGAGAAGAGGAGCTAATCTTGATGGGGACACTGCTAATTTTGTCGAATCTGAACAAATAGTAGAGATTAATGGTTTCAAGTTCTCATTATTGCAGGCAATTTGCTTTTTCTTTTGCTCTGTTTTAAAAATCCTCTATCATTTCTTACCGATTTTAACCGTCCTGTTAGGTTCGAGGTTCAATTCCACTACTTTGGGAGCAGATTGTTGATTTGAGCTATAAGCCACGACTTAAGATAAATAAGCATGAAGAGACGGTAATTTTTTTTTTATCATCGTGTTACCAGATTAGTTATACAATGTCCAGCTCTCGACGTTGATTAGTTTACTTTCTGCCTCCAGCCGAAAGTTGTACAGCGCCATTTCTATGATCTTAGCCAAAGATATGGAGAAATTATGGCAGTGGACCTAACAGATCAGGTTGGTTTCTTTGTTCATCATTTCAGATTATAAAAGGCATAAACTATATGAAATCTGTGACATCCTAGCTTCAACTCTAATCCGGTTGCTGCTATGCAATTTTCACTTGCTTACTTTCATTTGTACGATTAACTTAGTCCCTCACATTTTACTACGTTAGCATGGAGATGAAGGTGAATTAAGCAAAGCATATGCCACTGAAATGGAAAGGCTTCCAAATGTGAGGTAAACTGTATGTGTATTGTCATTTGTTTGGATGTCCTTCACCTTCTCATCAAAGTGATTTAGAGATATTGTTTGTTTACGGGATATTTTGACTCAGATATGTCTCCTTTGACTTCCATAACATCTGTGGAACTACAAACTTCGACAACTTGAGGGTACTATATGAACAGATTGGGGATGAATTTGAAAAGCAAGGGTAAGCAAGCAGATTATGGTTTCATATCTTGACGTTGGGTTCAAGTTATCTAGCTACTACTAATCCAAGATGAGCAGATATTTCCTTGTAGACGCAGACGATAACGTCCTAGAAGAGCAGAAAGGAGTTATCCGATCTAATTGCATCGACTGTCTTGATCGTACTAATGTCACCCAGGTATGTTGTATTATTTCTTGCCCTTGGTTTTTCTTTTTCAGTAGCAGTCACTATTTAGAACTGGTTCTGATTGCATTCAAAATCCTTTTTTGTTGCATCATATGAAAAGAATTACATGGCACAAAAAAGTCTGAATCTACAACTTCAAAGGATTGGAGTGTTTGATTCCACAGAGTGTGTATCCATGTTTGAAGATGATTACACCAAGTTCAAAACAAGTAAGTGGGTTTCACCATTTCCAGTTTTATAGTCTTCTTCTGTCTCTCATCAAAAGTTTTTATTATTGTTTTGCGTTTCTAATAGTTTGGGCTGAGCAAGGGGACGAGATAAGCTTGCAATACGCCGGGACCTATGCTCTTAAGGGAGACCTTGTCAGGTGCTTCTGATCATTCGAAAATTTGTGTCAGATCATAATAATTACATATTAAACAATATACACTATGGGGTTTTTCGGCTGCAGGTACGGAAAACAGACAATGGCTGGAGCAATCAAAGATGGCCTCAGTGCGATGTCGAGATATTATCTGAATAATTTCCAGGATGGTGTGAGGCAGGCAAGTTTCTTCTAAGATTACTATTGCACTAACACTTAGATTGAAAGGTAAACAAAAACTGAACGGTATAATCATTTTTTCAGGATGCTATGGATCTCATAAGTGGTCGCTACATAGTGGGCACAAACTGCCCTTCTCAACTCCAGCTTAGTGGATCACAACCCTCGTTTCTACCAGTAGCTTCAGCATTGTTGATAGGTGGTGTAACAGTAACATCTTTCACAATTAATCAAGGTAAGTGTTGTTTTTGATTCATATATGACTATAGAATTGAGTTGTGATTGATATGATTTTTGTATAAACAGCAGGAAGAAACACGCAGCAGTATCTGGCGTCGGCGTTGTGGGCAGGAGTGACTGCAGGAGTAGTGGCGATGATAAAGATGAATGGAAGGCATTTGTGTTCTAAGCCTCGTCTATGTCATCTCATTTGATTGTCTCTTATCAATTTGCAAATTCTCTGTGTGTCTCTCACAATCCAAGCGAAGCAGTTTCACTTGCTTTTGATGAAATCCATGCCAAGTTAAAACAATAACACAATAAAGAGTACTATAATCTGCAATCTCAGCCGAGAGGTGTAATATTGATTAATAATCACTGTTAATCATTGAAATCGACAGAATTTTCATCACTGGTTTCAGATGGTAGTGCATTAAGTCTTAGAATCAACACTTTGTTTCAGATTTGCAGACGTATGGTTAATTTATACTCACTCCTCTTTATATCAATAAAAAAAACAGAATAATACAAAAAGTAGAAAATCATTGAGAATAAAAAGATCAGAGAATGGCAAATCAATCATTATGATCAGACTGGGTGTCACAAAACATTATGCCATTTCATCATCTCTAAAGATTAGACCAAAAAACAAAACAAAACAAAACAATTAAGTAAGATTTAGAGAATCAGAAAAAAGTAGTCAATCACCATATTGCATCCATTGTAAAAATGCAAGTAAGACTGGGGCGACAATTTCTTATCATCACTTTCAAATAAAAAAGGTTTTTACTTTTAAGAAAGAAAATAAAAAAGCAGATTTTTGGTTTTAGAAAGAAAACAAAATAAACTTTGTTGTGGAGAGGGATCAGATGATATGATAATTGGAGCGCCCAATTGTCGTAACAGGCTTTGAGCGGAACGCTCTTCACGCATTATGCGAGATTAAACCCATTCCTCATTTCCCCTTTAACTTGCCTGAAGGAGGGTGAAGTTCTGAAACACTACTATCTCTCAACACTCCCCTCTACCATACTCTTCAATTATCTAAAACACTCCTTTGTGGAGAGAAAGAGAGATTTCCGAAATTACCCTTCTCATCTACTGATTTTGTTTTTAAAAATAAGAAAAACATTGAATTAATTAGCCAATCAAAACAGAGATCCGTTTTTCAGTCTCGACATCGGGGAAGAAATCTTCCGGCGAAAATTTTATTCTGAAATCGATTTTTTCGATTGAATTTGGTAATTAAAGCGATAAACGTGATCGAAGGAGGTGTAAAAGTAAGAAGACGGTAAGAAGACGCCGATTCTCTATCTCTGTCTTCCCAAGGTCGTGGTCGGGAAAAATAAAATTTTGACGAAAAATTTGGGTTTTTTTGATTCAATTAGCTAAACAAATTCAAATTTTCTCTCTACTGGAAGCATTCCAGCTGCGAATTTAACTTATTGAAGAAACATTGGGAGCTAAAGAATGAACATTGAAGGTTTGAATTCCGCATCTACAAACATTGAGCAAGCGGCGACCGTTGGTTTAGGTGAGTTATTCTTAACCTGTAATTGTGGGTGTTGTTCCAATTAGATGTATACTCTTTGGATGTTTATAATTTGATTTGAAGGTTTGAGATTGGAAGATTTCAATTTCGAGCAATATTTACAGATTTATGAAGAAGATGGAAGTGTTAATGTAGTTAACTAATAAATTTGTAGGACAGAATGAACAAGACAGTCATTCATACCGAATGTGGAGGAAAATACGGTAGTGGAGGTGACAAGACTGGATGGAATTCAAAAGAGGCAAAGTTTTACGCTTTATCGTTTAAGGAGGAGATAACGTATGCGAATTTAGTGGATAAGATACGCAAAAAGATGGGGATCGATGAAGAGACGAGTAAGGTGAAGCTAAGTTATGTTCCTTTGCTTTTGAAACCTCCTAGAGTTTTCGATATTTTGGATGATGATGATGTTGATGGTTATATTTCGAGCATTGACAAAGAGGAATGTAGAAGTGTTTTGCGAGTGGAATTAGTTGAGTGTGAGAATGAGAGTTTAATGGCTTCAGTTGGTGATAATGTTGGAGATAACGATGTGGTAGATTTAGGTGAGGAAAGTGATGGTGAGGATCCTGCAGATTTAGGTGATTCTTTTGGTGAGAATTTGGTAGATTTAGGAGATGATGTTGAGCTGCCATGTGATGAACCAGATGAACCGAATTTAGAGGAATGGTATGATGGTACAGGTTTAGAATTAGGGCAGGAGTTTGTGAGAAAAAAGCAAGTGCAAAACATTGTCTTGAAAGCTTCGCTTAAAGAATGTTATGAATTTGATGTAGTAAACACGGATACTTGGAGATATGTTATTAAATGTCGTGCACAAGCACAAGGCTGTAAGTGGTATCTACGCGTGTCGAGGCCCCAACATTCAAAGGAAGCAATTTGGTCGGTTAAAAGATACCGAAAGATGCATTCATGTACTCGGGCAAGTTCGAGTACAAGTACGAAGACGAAAAAAAGGCAAGGTAATCCAGAGTTAGTGGCTGAAGTTATAAAGGAAGATTACTCGGGTGTATTGGAAACACCAACTCCTAAAGCTTTGATGGATATTGTTCAAGCAAAGATTGGAGTCAAATTGTCGTATCCTACCGCTTTAAGAGGGAAACACTTAGCAGCTGCAATTGTTCGTGGTACTCCAGCAGAGAGCTATCAAATGTTACCTTCTTATTTGTACGTGTTAAGAGAGAGTAATGTTGGTACATCAACTAGTGTGTTGTTGGAAAAAGAAACCAAGAGATTCAAATACTTGTTCATTGCTTTGGGGGCGTGCATTGAAGGGTTTGAATTAATGAGAAAAGTTTTAGCAGTGGATGCTACATTTCTGAAGCATGGTGGTGTGCTTGTTTTTGCGGTAGCCCAGGATCCCAATCGTCACCATTACCCTGTTGCATTTGGTATACTAGATAGTGAGAATGATGCAAGTTGGAACTGGTTTTTCAAGATGTTGTCGACTGTTGTACCGGATAGTACAGAACTGGTTTTTATGAGTGACAGAAATTCTAGTCTCATCAAGGCAGTAGGTGCAGTATACCCGCAAGCTCAACATGGTTATTGTGTGTTTCATTTGTCTCAAAATGTCAGACAAAGAGCTCCTACCGGAAGTAAGGACTATGTTGCAGCAAAATTCAAGGAATTAGCTGGAATTTATACGGCGGTTGAGTTTGAGACGGAGTATGCTGCTTTTAGGAAAAGATATCCTAAAGTGGCTCTGTATTTGGACGGTAGTGTAGATGTTTCGAAATGGGCTAGGTGTTATTTTAAAGGAGCAAGGTACAATATTGAAACAACAAATAGTGCTGAGTCTATGAATAATGTTTTCAAGAAAGCAAGAGGCTATGCTTTAGTCCCTATGATTGATGTGATTGTTGGAAAAATATTAGAGTGGTTTAACAAGCATAGGAAGAAAGCCGCTTCTGCGCCGAGGTCTCACAAGATGGTGCCATGGGTGGAGAATGAATTGCACCCAAACTGTCAAATAGGGAGCAAATTAAAGGTCTCATCGTTGAACTCGATGGAACTGGAGTTTAGTGTGATTGGCATGGATGGAAACACGTACACAGTGGACTTGAAGAATGTGAGAGAGGACTTACGGAAGGTCAATTGTACTTGCAAACGTTGGAATGTAGACATGTATCCTTGTGTACATGTCGTAGCCGCTGCCATCGATTACGCGAAGAGTCCGGATAAAACTGTAGACATTAATGTTTATGATATGTGTGCAGAGTATTATTCGCTAAAGACTTGGGTGAAGGCATACGAGAGGACGATCTATAAAGTCCCGCATCAGTCACAATGGCTAATTCTGCCTAATATACTTGCCGAGTGTGTGTTTCCTCCGGATTACCCGCAAAAGAAAGGAAGAAAACAAGAAACACGTTTTCCATCGCCAGGAGAAGGACGTGTGAAGAAAAAACGAAAGACGTGTAACAAAACAATTCCCGGGAGAACATTGGAACAGTGGTTCACTCCCATGTCGAGATAAAACATCTGTTTTTCTATGTTATTGTTTCTGATTTAAGACTTTGGTAAGTAAGACTATGTGTTTTGTTGTTGTATGTTTTATTTTCTATAAGTTTATGTGTCTTCGGAATTCCGTCTTTATAACCAAACACTTTTTTTAAGCACAAATTATACCTCATTTCGATTTTAAATATATCGAATACCACATATAGAATATCACATATATATAAAAAAAATTGGTAATGTTCAAACAATCATCTTACACATCTCACATAAAACATCTTACACTTCTATAGTCACTTTCATGTTCAAATACCACCTAAAGATGCAAAATAGCCATACAATTCTTTTATACACAACATTGTATACGAAAACTTCAGGGAAGTAGAGTGATTACCAAAGTTTATGTGGACAACTAAGTACATATTCAATTTTGTTGGTAAAACTAAAATATTGTTAAATCGTGGGAATGTACAACTGTTGAGAAAATTGGTACAACCAAATTTTAGGTAAAACTATATGTTATTTCCATGTAAAACTATATGTCTTTTAGGTTGGGATAAAACCAATCATGTTTAACACGTTTTCAAATAATTAAAAACGTGTCGAATACTACAACATGTCAAAACTATCCAAAAAATTCAAAATTCCCAAATAAATCAAATTTCCCCCCAATCATCCGACTTAATTCATTTTCCCAATTTCTATAAACATAATCATCTCATTCTTTATCATTCAACCCAAAGAAAAAACCTTCTCTCTCTAGGATTTGCAGAGAAAAAAAACCTTCTCTTCAGAAATTGAAGGTAAGTGCTTTCGGGATTTAGGGTTTAGAGATTTGGGGATGTCGGGATTTATGGATTATGGATTTGGGGATGTCGGGATTTGGAGATTTGGGGATTTTCGGGATTTTCGGGATTTAGGGTTTAGAGATTTGGGGATTTTCGGGATTTAGGGTTTAGAGATTTGGGGATTCTGGGGATTTTTGGGATTTCGTGATTTACGAGTTATTGATGTTTAATTTTTTTCCAGAAATATGGGTAAGTGGGATCGAATCTCTATCTTCGGAGAATGCGATACTGGCTCCAACAACAGCAACTCCTCATCCTCCGCGGACAATCGTGTCGAGATCTTTAATCGTTCTGTGACATGGCAACCAGTCGAAAAAGGGATTCCGACCATATGCTACTGTGGAGATGCGGTTGTGGTTAAGACCCAGACGGTTGGTTTGGAGACTGGGAGAAGATTCTATAGCTGTTCCGGGGACATGGATGTAAGGAATTCCAAATTTAATCTTCCTCTCCTTTTATATTACATATATTTGAACATTGTAATTGATACATAGGATGGAGATTGCCACATTTATAAATTGTGGGACAACGCTCTCATGGAGGAGATTGAGGTTACGAAGACAAGATTGAGCGAGTTAGAAGAACGACTTCCAGAATGGAAGGAAAATTACAAGGAAGAGAATGAGAAGCTTAAGGAGATGGTGTCGGCTCTAGAGACTTCTTACAAGCAAGAGAATGAGAAGCTTAAGGAGAAGCTTTCAACTCTAGAGAATTCTTACAAGGAAGAGAATGAGAAGCTTAAGGAGATGGTGTCGGCTCTATAGACTTTTTACAAGGAAGAGAATGAGCAGCTTAAGGAGAAGGTCTCCACTTGTAACAAGGTGGTTATCAAACTGTGGACCAAGGTTTTTGGTGAGGAATAAGATGTAGGATGTATTGTTGGAGTCGATGTTTGTGTGTGTTAAATTGGGTTTTTATGTTTTATGTTTTATGTTCCTAAACAAGGATTTCGTTCTAAACAATCACTATCAATTATCTTAACTTTGTTTTTTTTATTCTAATTTCTTTAATTTGGTTTAGTATTTGGTTTAGAACCTAAATCGTCATCAATACAAAAAAATCAGTAAAGAAAGAAAACCAACTTAAACAAACAAACCAACTCCTGCTTTAGTTTAACCAAAACAAAAATTACTTAGTTTTACCAAAAATACTTAGTTTTACCGAAACACAAAAACAGATCATCAGACGAAATATTAACACATAAATTATTCTTCAAAGTTTAGCTCTGGACCGCGTATTTGGCCTGCTAAAAGGCCCTTTCACCATATTGGAGTGGGTTAACTTCATTCTCTTCTTCTTTGGTTATGTCCCCTCAGTCTCTTCCATTGGTTTTGTCCCCTCAGTCTCCTCCATCGGTTCTGTTCCCTCAGTCTCAGTCTCAGTCTCTTCTTCGTCTACTTCTTCCACTGCTTCTGATTCCAATTCCCTTTCTGACACTTCTTTATCCTTTGAACCTGATTCTTCAACCACCACCTTCTCCTTACCAGTGCTAAAATCCTTTGGAGGTACAAACTTTAAAACATATTTCATTTTCAGATCTAACTCACCAAGCTTCTCCGTTACCTCTGAATTCATTCTCATCATCTGCTTACGAAGCTTCTTCAGTCCAGCTTCTAAGACATTGATCACACTGCTACCACATTCATCCTCCTTCTCTTTCTCTTTAACATGCCTCAAACGCAAGAATCTACAAGTTTTACCAATTCCAATTACACATTAACAACTGCCCACAATATCAAAAGAATAACAAAAAATTACTTTTAATTACCTCTAGAGGAGTGATGAAATTTGGAAGGCACCAGATTGGTCTTATATAAAATCCAAGGGACCAGACATTCCATTAATCCTCAAGGGATCAATCTCTCACGAAATCCAAGCTTTAAGAGCTTCGATTCTATCCTCAAACGACTACATAGTATTCACAAAAATCAGTGTCTTATCCAAATCAAACACTATAGATAAACACCTAGTGTTAAGCATCCTTAAACATGAATCATATAAACCTAAAGGAATTGAGAAACACCAGCCGAAGAAATGTGGTGGATTCGAATTTCATCGTTGGGGTATCGAAATTCATGACCTGAAGATACTTGATTCACATCGAGTTCCCCTAAACGCAACTCTCCATGATAAACCACGGATTTGTGACTTAAACGGCTCATCGAAACTCAATCAGCCAAATTTTCTCGGGAAAATGCGTGAGAAAATCTGGGGATTCAAGAGAAAATCTCTTCTTCTCTCTTTTGCTCCCTCCTTCTTTATCAAAGCAAGCTTTTGATAAGACCTTGAATCATCGGATTCATCGGTATCCACCATCTAATATCTTCAATTTTCTCTGCATCAATTTACTTCTTTCTCGATCTGCTTGTTTGAGAAATGGTCATATCATCATCTTCTTCTTCATCCATAAAATTCTCATTATCATCATCATCCACACGAGTTTGCTTCACATGCACATACTGATAATCATCTTCATCAAAGATTTGATTTTGGGAGAAGAAATCGTGAAAGTGGGAGTGAGGAGGATCATCCACAGAGCTAATCTTCTTCGTCGTCGTCGAATTAGTCCAGATTTTGGTGGGATTTGACAAAGAGGATTCTGAAACAAAGATTTTGATTTTGATTTTACTCTAATTTAGGAATTTTGTTGTTCATCTTATTTTGACCCGGATTGGATCCGAACATATCAGAAATCGGATGGATAGGCCTGGTTGGATCTGTAATTTTGTTAGATTAGCTTGGTTTTAGTGTAAAGTACTCAACTTTCCATATAAAAAATAAATGGAAAAAAAACTAAGTTATTAGGAGAGTATTTTGGACTTTGACTCGATCAACAGTAGCCTTTGAGACATTGTTTCCCTGAAGGATCATACCTTTCTAAAGAAACAGCTATTTCTTTTTTATACACACGTCACTACCCTCCTCTCTCTTTACCTTAACGATGTGGGACAATTGAAAATATTAGTATTTGCCTTATTAGGCTCAAATAAAGCCGAGTGGGACAAATGAAAATATTAGTATTTGCTTTTTAAAGGCTTTTAAATTTTTTAAAGAACATTAAAGGACCTACAATTTGTACATCTTCCATTCATTTGCACATGTCTTTGTACCTAAATATTGTTATCAAGTTTTTCTTATTTAAGATTCATACCCACATGGTCATCAGGTCATGTCTTCTCACCAGATGTGTTAAAATCCACAATTTGATTAGCAAATAGGATTGATACTAACTTGGGACCCTTATGATCAGAGCAAGAAATACAAAAGCATGTGTTTATGTCTGGTTTGGTTGCTCTAAGATTTTGTGAAAAGCTTATTCTAAAATAATTTCTCATTATATATACAACGCAACAAGCCTATTGGAGTCCTCATCAACCACAACTTACATTCAAAGAATTTTATACAAACAAATCTTCTTGTTTTCTTTCTCCTCGCTTTCTTATCTAATTCTTTTCCTTGAAAAAAATGATGAACACAAAGAAGTTAATCAAGATGGCTAAGAAATGGCAACAAAGAGCAGCCTTGAGCAGGAAAAGAATCTCTTTTCAAAGATCCAATACTGCTACTTCTACTAGCTCACCAATAGTAGAAAAGGGTTGTTTCGTTGTTTACACGGCGGATAAAGTACGCTTTGCTTTTCCGAAAAGTTACCAAAGCAACTCTGTTTTCCAAGAGCTCTTGAAGATATCTGAAGAAGAGTTTGGGCTCTCCACGGAAGGACCAATTACATTGCCATTCGATTCAGTTTTCTTGGAGTATCTAATCAAATTGATCCAACGACGAATGGATAAAGATACAGAAAAGGCTTTGTTGTTGTCAATCTCTAGTGCTAGATGTTGTTTGCAACTACAAGAACATAGTAGTACTCAACAATTGCTTGTATTCTGAAGTGTAGCAATTTACGAGCTTGTAAATTCTATAGTTTATTAGATTTAGATAAACAGATCATTTAAGAAAATACAAAACTATATATATATTTTTTTTATCTCTCTTCTTCAAAATCAATTCATATTGAAAATAAGGAAAATGTGAGCAACTTCAATATTAATAAAAAGAGACTAAGATATTCAAACTAAATTTAAAAGCTCCATTCCATATACTTTCTACGAATTCAAGTAATGATGAGATGTGTATTACTAAGTTATTATTGACGTTCTCAAACTAGAGGAAACTTCCTGAATATGAATGTGACGACAGTCACTGGTTTTTTATAATTACATTTGCTTAATTTATAGATGCAAATATTGTATGCTTGATATCGTGTGTGAAGAAAACCCTTGAAGGCCTTTGTACGTAATGGTTTATCACTCGTTCTTCTTCACACAATCGAATCGCACTAGAAAATAAGTCAAAACTCAAATTACGTCTCTTCTTGCTATATTACATACATAATCATCTCACTCATCATATACTTGCACCTAAATTTCATCTAAAATATTTGTTTGTCTCCTTTAACATTATTTTTTTCACTCACATTTAGTTTAGCTGATGGATTACTTACTTCTTTGGGACCCTTATGCTAACATAGCACTACGTACAAAAGCTTGAGCTGTCTTTAATTTCACAAAAATATTTTGTGACTCACATTTGATTTAGCTGATGGATTTCATACTTATTTGGGACCCTTATAGTCTTACACTAACAAACAAAGCTATACAGAAGCATGTGTTTGTTTGTTTTTGGGCTTCTCTTGTCTATCTACTTGAAAAATTCTCAACTTCTCATTTTTAATAAAAGTAATGCACAGTCTCTTGCATTCTTCAGCAATGTTTTAGTACCTAGCTAACTCTTGTCATATAAATGTTAATGTAGAAGGATTCATTGTCATACCCACATGATTGTGTCTTCTCACCGCAAGTTTTTAGTCCACAAGTTGATTTGCATACACAATTGATTACTAACTTGGGACCATGATAAAAAGAAACATAAGCATGTGTTGTGTCTGGTTAGATTGCTCAAGAGCTTGCCAAAGCCTTTCTCAATCTAAAAGTTTGTCCGTATATATAATGTAACAAGCCTATTACATTCATCATCAATTACAACTTCCATCAATTCAAAGAATTTCTTCAACACAACTTACAAATAGATCTTTTTTTGTTTTTCAGTAAAAACAAAAATTCACCGTGAAAATGATGATGAACACAAAGAAGCTCATAAAGATGGTCAAGAAATGGCAACAGAGAGTAGCCTTAAGCAGGAAAAGAATCTCATTCCCAAGATCAAGTGTGGCTACTAGCAGCTCAACTGCTGTAGAGAAGGGATGTTTTGTGGTCTACACAACGGATAAAGCGCGCTTTGCTTTTCCGATAAGTTACCTAAGCAGCTCTTTTTTCCAAGAGCTCTTGAAGATCTCTGAAGAAGAGTTTGGCCTCTCCACGGAAGGACCAATTACGTTGCCTTTCGATTCGGTTTTCTTGGAGTATCTTATTCGATTGATCGAACGACGAATGGATGGAGATACAGAGAAGGCTCTTTTAATGTCAATTAATAGTGCTAAATGTTCTTTACAATGCTCTTTGCAACTACAAGAACATATTAGTACTCAGCAACAACTTGTATTTTAGAATGTAGCAATTTCTTTATTAGGTAGAGAGATCATTTCAGATAAAAACAAAATATGATTTTGATTCTCTTTTAGAATTGTCTCATCAATTCTACACAAATAAAAACGAGATAACTTTAACATCCATTCTTTACTCAAAACTATTTTGCTCTGAAACTGTCCAATCTCGTGACAAAAAAAAAAAAAAAACTGTCCAATCTCCATCATGCACTACAAGAAAACAGCCGCAAATCCGACAGCATTTCCGACAGACTTCAATTCTGTCGGAAATTTCCGACAGATTCCCGACTGCTTACCAACGGAACTAAAATTTTTCACTTCTGTCGGAAATCTGTCGGAATTATTTCCGACAGACAATAAAACCGTCGGAAATCGCTCGGAATGTCGGACGGTGTAACTAGCCGACGTCGACGCCAGAGGAGATGCCGGCGGTTTGTCGGAAATAAATTGCCGTTAACAATTTCCGACAGATTTCCTACAGACACTCAAATGTCTGTAGGAAATCTGTCGGAAAAATAGCCGTTATTATATCCGTTGTCTTTCCGACAGATTTCCTACGGTCAGCGTTTTTATATATATGATTCCACACATCTTCATTCACTCACAACAACAACAACTTCCAATCAAACATTTGTTAGAAAAAATCGTTAAGAGAGTGAGATGTCATCTTCTAGATATTATAGATCGTGGATGGATGAAGAGATGTATGATCCGGAGTCGAAAGCATTAAATCAAAGTTATGCACGAGGTATATGCGAGTTCATGGAGGTTGTCGGGAATCGAAAGGTAATAAAATGTCCATGTTTAAATTGTTGCAATTCGCGTAATTTTAAGGTAGAACAAGTTTGGCATCACTTGTATAGGGATGGTTTTATGCCGGGATACAAAATTTGGTTTTATCATGGAGAAACTAATTATGATGGTGGTAGTAGTAGCAGTGCACCATATGTTGCGGATAGCTTAGGCGAACATAGAACGGATAGCTTAGGCGAACATAGAACGGAAGTAGATTTTGGTGTAGGTACCGCTGAGATGGTTCATGATGCGTTTAGAGAGAATTTGCCATCGATCGTAATAGGGGAGGATAGAGTAGAAGAACCAAATGAAGAAGCTAGAAGATTTTTGGAAATGTTAGACGCAGGGAAGCAGCCATTATATCATGGGTGTAGAGACGGACATTCACCTTTATCAACTGCTAGTAGACTGATGACCCTTAAGACGGACTTCAATTTGGCGGAAGAGTGTGTTGATGCGATAGCAGATTTTGTGAGGGATATTTTGCCTGAAGATAATCAGGCACCTGCATCATACTACGAGGTACAGAAACTCGTAGCTGGTCTTGGTATGCCGTATCAGGTGATAGACGTATGCATTGACAACTGTATGCTATATTGGAGAGAAGACGAAGACCGGAGAAGATGTAGATTTTGTTGTAAACCACGGTATCAGGATACTGGTGGCAGAGTTCCAATTCCATATAAACGTATGTGGTACTTACCATTGACAGCAAGGTTGAAGAGGTTATATCAATCTGCGCGAACGGCAGAAGAAATGAGATGGCATGCAGAGCATCGTTGATGTCAGAGGTTTTAACCCAAATAAAACTGCAAGTGCACAGACAATCGCAGTAGTATAAAAGGTATCGAATCCACAGAGACCAAGGTTACACTATGAAACTATAGATTTTGATTTAAAGCTAAGATAAAATATGGGTTTTGATTTTCGTAACAAGCAACAGCAAATAATCAAACGATGTAAATTCAATAAAGAAAAGCACTAGATTAAGGTCATTCGCCGGTGATTTCGAATTGAGGACTGAGCATCTATTCAGGATTCAATTTAAGTGCGGTCTAGAACTCAAACAAGAATGTAATATTGCCTCACTGTCGTGATGGATCAATATCTTTATCTAACATCCTAAATGCCTAAACTGTCGTTTGGATCCAGTGATGAAGACAAGCAGAAATGAAATGGTTCGAATTGTTCACAATTGATGGTAACAATCAACTGTCGTTGGTTACACACCAATTGCTCACCAATGGGTTATCTAGTAACCTAGAGCACTTTCGTGAATAAGTTCAACTTGAAAACAGAGATTAGGTGTACAGGCTAACCTAAGCGTTAAGAATCCCAATTGATGAAGATGAATGATAATCTATCCTATTTGGCTCAGTCACTAATCAATCCTAAATCACCATTGAAATCCCTCAATCTAGCTAGAGGACTACTCGAACATAGAGAATGAAATCGCAGCAATCAACGAGATAGAATTCATAATGATAAATGGAAAAGATAAGGAATTAGAATTCTTCTCAATGGGTGTTGTGAATTTATCCTCCAATTGTTACAAGCAAATCCAAAAGGAATCAGTGAGGAATAGTTTCAAGGGTTTAGGAACCCAGCAAATCTCCAAGAAAACGTAAAAGAACTGTTTTAGAAAAATGTTTCAGACCCCGGTTTCAGAGGTGGCTACCTCTTATTTATAGAGAAAAATAGGTTAAAATCGGATCAGGCATGGGACCGATCGGTCTGAACCCAGACCGGTCGGTCTGTCTTCAGGTGGTTACGATGTTTGAGCGTGGATCGGTCGGTCTCCTCACGTGGACCGGTCGGTCCGCTTTCCAGAGAGTTACGGCTTCTTTGATTCTTCGGGTGAGCAGGTGCTCGATCCAAACCGAGCAGGTGCTCGATTATGAAAATCATCATCTTTTCTCCAGATTCGTCCATTTAGCTCCAATGACCGCCACTGACTCCAATCCATGCTTGAAGGCCTCCTAGAACCTGAAAAAACACAAAAGGAACTAGAAAGAACCAAAAAGACTAAAGAAGCAATACGTAAAAGAGACCAAAATACTAATATATCAATTCCCCCGGACTTGCCTTTTGCTTGTTCGCAAGCAAACAAGAAAATACGAATCCGGAAAAGAGGTTTGAAGGCGGGAACTCAAATCCAAAAGAAGCACTAAAGGGTTCAACAACATGTCCTAAAAAAAAAACTAACTCGATGCACAACAAACTCTACTCAAGAAGCTTTCGCCATACTCATCACTTATGAAATATTACTCCAAATCCTGAGACTCAAAAGAAATCTTGCAAACAACAAATATTCAACTCTTTAACATTCATTATTGTGTTTGGTGCGGTCTCACAATTGGAAATTGAATCAATACCATTTGGCTAGGTAGAAGAAGGCTTGAAAATGATATAAAGAGAAGGTTCATATTCTTTTTGGTGGTTAACTCTCAAATGAAAGTGTCACATTTAGCAAAAGCAAGAAAGAAAAGAGACAATTGATGCATACAAGGCTAGGAATCCAAAGTTCTACCCATTATCCCCTTGTTGCATTCTCTCATCTCTCTTTTCTCACTAACCCATGTTTAACCACTAGCCCTTTCGGCTAAATTTTTCTTTCAAATCTTTCTCAACCTTACTCTTTCCTTTTCGATCAAAATCCTAGGGAATACTCTTTTCATTGCACTAGCTCTTTCTATCTTAGCATTCTCTAACATATTTTCTTCTCTTTTGATTTTATTCTAGGAGAATGCCGTTTTCTTTTCAAACATTTAGAGCTATATACTGGTCCTTTTAATTCCCTTCCCTAGAACTTATTCTTTCTTTTCCTTTTCTTTATTTTCTTTCTTTTCACACTCAACCACAAATCCAAAGATATTCAAATAAGCATTTAACCATTTCGGTTTCATTCCCCACCTAAGACTAGTCTTAGACACAAGAAACTAGTCTATTGGAAACTTTGCCTTGTCGTCTCTAATGCTTGCAAGATTTTGCCAATGCAACACAAAGTAAAAGGCCTCACTCAAAGAACATATGCAAGGGCTTGAACAAAATGGTCGGGTTTTAAAGGTGTGGTACTATCCTCATCTAAAAGATGAACTTAGATCGAGATAGCCATTCAAATCAAGTTAAGAGTGGTAAAAATAAGGCAAACATGATTTGAATGTCAAGTGTTTATCCATGGTTATGATTCAAAGTCCAAAAGCGAGAGAGATTAGTCAGGATTAAGTTCAAATTGATAGAGTCGAATCTAGATCATGCAAGTTTCTAATGAGATGGGACTTTCAAAGAAATAAGATCCAAGTATGGATGAGCCTCTACTTCATGATTGTTAATGCATCGAAAAAGTTCTAACGAGGGCATATCATTAAATCCTAAAATGAGACTTTACAAGGAAATTTCATCATTGTTCCCTATGCAAAAATGCAGATGCAATCCTAGAAATTCGTTTTTGTTTTTTTTTTTTAGAAAAACAATTAAAAATCCGACTCAATGAAAATTCAGAAAATTCAAATAACTAACCGCTCCCCCGGACTTAAATCACACCGTCTCCGGTGTGAAAAAGTTCAAGAGATTGGAGACTCAATAAAAAACAGAAACAAATATGGAATAATACAATGATGAAAGAAGGGTGAAAGAAAATATCACCGAGTAGAAATTCGTCATCAGAACTCTGGAGACTCCTCAGAATCCATTGGATCCTCGGAGTCAGCTGCGTCATCATCTGATCTCGGCTCAGTGGAAGGTCCAGCAGGCGGAGGCATGTGACTTCCAGCAAAGTCTGATCCTCGGACCGCATCTGTGCTCCGTGAACAAGAAATGGCACTCCAAATGTTAGACATCATGTTATGGAGTTTCTGAAAACTCCTGTACTGCCAATCAGTGCGCTCTGGTGCGGTCCAAGTCTCTCGAGGCGGAGAGATGGCGAACTGGTTCTCGTACGGTGGAAACTGGAACCTCGTCTCTGGGTTGGCGGGAATACTACTAGGACCTGCATAGTCTGAATCTCGTCCGATGTGGCGGCGCTTCCTGTGCCGCATTGGAACAACTGGATCGGTATCCTGAGGTGCGATTGGTGGCAAGAATCGCACATTATCTATGGTGGTGAGAGGCACATGCTCACTAGGTAGCGCAATGGACTGCGGGTTTCCAGCCAAGTCAGTGTATTGCCATCTATCCGCAACTAGCCATCGGCTCTGAATGAGGTGTTGCACATCCAAGAGTGCAGGTGCTTGGATTACCTCGGTGCCTACAAAATCAATCCCGTGGTGGATAAAAATTGGAGTTAAAAGACTTCCACAAACCTCTTGCTTCTTCTTTCCCGGTCCTCCGAGAGCCCTAAATTTCCTCTCCGTCAGGAAATGTGCAAATACCGCTCCAAAGTTAGTGCGCTGATCGCTAGGATACTCGTTGTAAATCTCTGATACTAAATCTGGCATCCCGAAATACAGTAAGACTAACTCATCAAGACGCAGAGCTCCCGGTTCCTCCTTGCAGAACATAGTAGTGCTCAGAGCCTTGGCGACGATACGGATGATCGGGTTCCTGATCAGAGTGAGCTTCATGCTGCGCGATGTTGCAGGACCCGAACCGATCAAGTGCCACAGTCGATCGATCTCACGAAAACCATGACGATCAGGGAATTCCAGACGTTGAGAATATTCATCAAACCCATATAATCTACACAATCTTGTGAGCGAAATCTTGTATGAAGTCCCATTGATCTTATACCATAGGCGACCATGCTCGGCTCTTCTGTGATCATCCGATGGGTAATAAACCTCACAGGAGGCATGGAACTGTCGAACTAATTCAGGATAGAGAGGATATTGGTGTGTAGCCATGGTTCCAAAACCCATACGATTGAGAAAGTCTATCACTTCATCCAACATACCATATTTCTGCAGCATCTCACGACATATAACTCTAGTTGGCAATATCTCAACATTGAGAAGACCATTGTAACAGATGCTGTTGTACTTAACCCAACCGTCTCCTTTTTGCTTGTTCACATACGATGGTTCTTTAACTAAACCCTTCCGTTCTAATCTAGGGTGTATATCTATTCCAGGGAAGGGAGTACCGTTTCTTCTTGGCCATTGAGCATTTGAATTGCGCGAACTGTGCGATCGACGCGGAGGGTCCGGTTGAGAAGAGGTCGCTTTTTCTTTAGCTTTTTCCGCTCTCGTCAAGCGTCTTTGTTTATCGTGAACGAGCTTCGTTCGTTGCTCGTCTTCTTCATTCGGGTCAATTTCGGGTGGTGGAGGTGTAGCACGCGGATCCATTACGCGAACCATGGCTGCAAAACGAACCACCTTAGAGTGAAAACAAATCGAATTGAACTTCAAAATCCAAATAGAACATAACCCAAACCCGCAATTTTCTCAAAATAACAACTTCATACCTTGGTAATCGAACGAATTGATGCAATAATCAGAATAAGCGTGTAAAATTGAGTGGATTAGAGCCAAAAATCGTCAAAAACGAATGAGAAATCAAAAACTTAAGGTTTGAAGAAGTTGTTAAGAAAATCTCCAAGAGCACAAAGAAGAAGGGGAGAATTCGGCGGTTTTGATCGGTGAAAGGGGTTGGGGTCATGGTTTTTCAGTTTATAGGGTTAAAAACCGGTTCAAAACAAGTGAACCAAACCGGTTTTTACCGAAAATCGAAAGAATTTTTACTTACCTGGGTTCGGGACCGACCAGTCCTGATACTAGATCGGTCGGTCTTGTCTACACGGATCGATTTGTTCAATGCGGATCGACCGATCGGTAAATAGGACCGACCGGTCCCATTTCCAGAGACCTGGCCATTCTTGTGAGACGAACAGGATCGACCGGTCGGCATATGGGACCGACCGGTCTTGTTTCCAGTGACTTGGCCATTCTTGTGAGACGAACAGGATCGACCGGTCAGCATATGGGACCGACCGGTCTTGTTTCCAGAGACCTGGCCATTCTTGTGAGACGAACAGGATCGACTGGTCCTGAGATAGATCGACCGGTCTGATCGTCTGAGTCCCAATCCAACGAGTTGTGGCGACAATTCTGAGGAAAAATAAAGAGAAAACAAAAAAAAGGTAAAATTGAAAAAACCAAAAATGAAAGAAAGTATGTACACTTACCGGTGGGTTGCCTCCCACCAAGCGCTTGTTTAACGTCGTTTAGCTTGACGTGTGTTTCCGTTTTAGGCTTGAGACGAATCCATATGAGGATTAGAGACCTTCTTGTCCGGATCAGGGCTCGGTGGAGGTGGGTTGAGGTATGGTCCATTTGCTCCTTGACCACTCACATTCAGTTGTATAACTTTGCTCATCATACTAGCCATAGCTGCTTGACCTTTCTCTTTAAACTCTGGAGTGATGATGGCCTTAACCTTAGAGAAAGGCTTAGACATACTCTTGCTCTGCACTTTATACTCGATCGTGTTCCCAACACATCTCTGTGGTGTCAAGGTTACAGGCGAACTTGTACCATTCTTCTTTTGATTTACTACGTCCCGCTTGTTAATCTTTTTGGGCTTCCATGTTACATTGTCTATGGCAACACAAGAGCCATACTTACCGCTATCTCTGTCCGATATGGCATTGTAGGAGACTTTCTTGTCGACGTTAGCGAAGACTATTTTTTTGTTCGGTAAGTCCACAACCGCTCCTACTGTTGCAAGGAAGGGCCTTCCTAAGATCAAGGGCACGTGTGAACCATTTTTCATCTCCACAACTTGGAAATCAGTCGGGATCAAGCAATCCCCAATCTGGATATTCAAATCCTCAATGAACCCTTGTGAAGTTGTCACCGAGGCATTCGCCAACTTTATAGACATTGGAGAAGGCTTTATACCAACAATGCCCAACGATTTTGCAATAGCCCTTGACATGAGGTTAACGCTAGACCCGGAGTCACACAGAGAATCTTCAAAGTTGATTCCGAAGATGAGACATGGGACAACAAACTTTCCTGGATCTTCAACCTTTGGCAATCTCCTCAATGGTGGTCGTGCTGCATTACTCCTCGCCATTTTCTCAGGAATATCTAGTTTCTCTGAATTGATTGAATCTATCTGATCTCTAGGTGAAACTGGGTAGGGGATTGGGGGTTCATAGATACGCGACTGAATCTTGTTAACAAGTTCGTTCGGTTGAAGCACCGTAGAAGAAGATCCAGCAACCTCTTCACCCTTTTTCGGTGGGAATATCTTTTCCTTACCAAGCGTGATGGCATCCACAGGCTCCCTAGTGTTTACAACCGGTTTGCTTGGGAGGATTCCTTGTATATTCTTAACTGCATCGGCAGTGTGAGCGACTATAATATCAAGCTCCTTTGCATGAGCGTATATAGCTTCAAACTTACTGTTGAGATCATTGTACATGCTATCCACCTTGACATTGATCTCACTAGCGTATTTCTGCTGACCGAGTAAAAGCAAATGCATAAGAGATTTCAGCTCGTCTTGAGAGTTAGATGCACAGGATTGAGAGCTCTGATTCTGCACATAATCTTCGCCTACGTAGTTCACCTCAGCATGCTGTTCATCTCCTTCGTCCTCACAAAGCTCAACACTTTTCTGATTTCTCTTCAGGAGCATGTTCACCTTTTCTGTAAGCTCGTCTATCCTTAGTGACTCAACTCTTCTTACAGGTTTAAGGTCGTCATGATTGTGGCAACGATTCCTGGAACTTGCAGCCAAGTTCTCTATCAATTCATATGCTCCTTCCCTGGTTTTGGTCATAAAATCACCATTACTCGCAGCGTTCATAGTGTTCCTACAATCCCGCTCAACACCATCGTAGAAGATACCCAGCAAATTTTCATCGGTAAACCCATGGTGTGGGCATTCCCTTTTGTACTCCTTGAACTGTTCCCATGCCTCACAAAAGGACTCTCCTGAATGTTGCTGAAACGTGGAGATCTTGTTCCTTAGACTCGCGGTCATGGTTTTGGTGTAGAAGTGGTCCAAGAACGCTGCTCTACATTGCGGCCAGGTCGTGATGGATCCAGCTGGTAGCGACTTGAGCCAACGGGAAGCTTTGTCCGCGAGTGAGAAAGGGAAAAGCTTGCACTTCAGGAAATCCGGGTTCATCCCATTAGAGCTCGTCGTGGAGCAAATCTCCTCGAAGTTCTCTATATGGTCCAACGGAATTTCAGCAGGAAGTCCATGGAACAAGTGCAGCTTAACAAGCGATATCAACTGCGGTTTGATCTCATAATCATTCCGGTCAACAGGAGGGGGGACTATAGCAGCTCGGTTCTGGTAAAAAGCATGGGGATTGTCCATATCCCCAATGGTGCGATGCTGCTCACGCGCATGCTGTTGCATTTGAGCTACTTGTTGCTCAAGCCTCTGAATAGCAGCGGCTACATAACTGTTTGCAGCTCGGTCATCGGTTTCGTCGCCCATGTCGGCTAAGTTAGACACCTGAAACACACGCAAAAGAAAACAAAAATTAAAATTAGCAAAATTTTTAGACTATAAATAAAATCAAATCTCAAAGGTAACGCAATTGGTCCCCGGCAACGGCGCCAAAAACTTGATGTCAGAGGTTTTAACCCAAATAAAACTGCAAGTGCACAGACAATCGCAGTAGTATAAAAGGTATCGAATCCACTGAGACCAATGTTACACTATGAAACTATAGATTTTGATTTAAAGCTAAGATAAAATATGGGTTTTGATTTTCGTAACAAGCAACAGCAAATAATCAAACGATGTAAATTCAATAAAGAAAAGCACTAGATTAAGGCCATTCGCCGGTGATTTCGAATTGAGGACTGAGCATCTATTCAGGATTCAATTTAAGTGCGGTCTAGAACTCAAACAAGAATGTAATATTGCCTCACTGTCGTGATGGATCAATATCTTTATCTAACATCCTAAATGCCTAAACTGTCGTTTGGATCCAGTGATGAAGACAAGCAGAAATGAATTGGTTCGAATTGTTCACAATTGATGGTAACAATCAACTGTCGTTGGTTACACACCAATTGCTCACCAATGGGTTATCTAGCAACCTAGAGCACTTTCGTGAATAAGTTCAACTTGAAAACAGAGATTAGGTGTACAGGCTAACCTAAGCGTTAAGAATCCCAATTGATGAAGATGAATGATAATCTATCCTATTTGGCTCAGTCACTAATCAATCCTAAATCACCATTGAAATCCCTCAATCTAGCTAGAGGACTACTCGAACATAGAGAATGAAATCGCAGCAATCAACGAGATAGAATTCATAATGATAAATGGAAAAGATAAGGAATTAGAATTCTTCTCAATGGGTGTTGTGAATTTATCCTCCAATTGTTACAAGCAAATCCAAAAGGAATCAATGAGGAATAGTTTCAAGGGTTTAGGAACCCAGCAAATCTCCAAGAAAACGTAAAAGAACTGTTTTAGAAAAATGTTTCAGACCCCGGTTTCAGAGGTGGCTACCTCTTATTTATAGAGAAAAATAGGTTAAAATCGGATCAGGCATGGGACCGGTCGGTCTGAACCCAGACCGGTCGGTCTGTCTTCAGGTGGTTACGATGTTTGAGCGTGGATTGGTCGGTCTCCTCACGTGGACCGGTCGGTCCGCTTTCCAGAGAGTTACGGCTTCTTTGATTCTTCGGGTGAGCAGGTGCTCGATCCAAACCGAGCAGGTGCTCGATTATGAAAATCATCATCTTTTCTCCAGATTCGTCCATTTAGCTCCAATGACCGCCACTGACTCCAATCCATGCTTGAAGGCCTCCTAGAACCTGAAAAAACACAAAAGGAACTAGAAAGAACCAAAAAGACTAAAGAAGCAATACGTAAAAGAGACCAAAATACTAATATATCAATCGTCAAGATGGAGAGATTACACATCCTTCAGATGCAAAAGCGTGGAAACATTTTCAAATGTTGAATCCGGATTTTGCATACGAGCCAAGAAATGTGTACCTCGGGTTAAGTACGGATGGTTTCAACCCATTTGGGAAGCATGGAAGGCAGTATTCTTTGTGGCCCGTAATCCTAACACCGTACAATTTGCCCCCTGGTGTGTGCATGCGTCAAGAGTTTTTATTCCTCTCCCTTCTAATTCCCGGCCCTGAGCATCCGAAGAGATCACTTGATGTATTCCTCCAGCCATTGATTTATGAGTTACAAATGCTATGGAGTCACGGTGTCGAAGCGTTTGATGTTTCACGGCGGGAGAATTTCCATATGCGTGCGGTCCTTATGTGGACTATTAGCGATTTCCCAGCATACGGTATGCTATCTGGATGGACTACTCATGGAAGATTATCGTGCCCGTTTTGCCATGACGACACTGACGCTTTCCAATTGAGGAATGGAAGAAAGCCATGTTGGTTTGATTGCCATAGAAGGTTTCTACCGGACGGCCACCCCTATCGTCGGTCTAAAAGATTATTTAAGAAAAATAACCAAGTGGTTGATGCTCCAATGGATGAGATAGACGGTCGTACTATATTGGAGCAGTTGAGAGATTTTGGTGCTGATAGGACTCCTGATTGTGGGGGTAATGGGCATGAACCTCTTTGTGGTGTAGGGGAAGCTCATAACTGGCACAAGAAGAGTATATTTTGGGATTTGCCGTATTGGAAGGATCATTTATTAAGGCACAACCTCGATGTGATGCATGTTGAAAAGAATTTATTTGACAACATCATGAATACGGTGTTAAACGTCCCGGGAAAGACAAAAGACAATGTGAAGTCTAGGATGGATGTTTCAATGATTTGCAACCGTGATTATCTTGAACGTCTTCCCGATGGCACATATCCTTTTCCTCCGTACCGATTGCAAAAAGAAAAGGTCAGAGCGTTTTTCCGGTGGATTAAAGACGAAGTTAAATTCACTGATGGATATGCAGCTAATCTGGGTAACTGCGTAGACTCGCAAAACCTAAAGTTTATGGGAATGAAGAGTCATGATTGTCATGTAGTGATGCAGAGGCTTCTTCCATTTGCTTTTACCCATCTCCTTCCTCAAACAGTCCACAAAGCTATTGCAGCTGTTGGTGCTTTCTTTAGGGATTTATGCACGAGGACACTTACAGTTGAGGGGATCCGCAAATTAGATGCCAATATACCAGTGATCCTTTGCAATCTTGAAAAGATCTTTCCGCCGTCTTTTTTTGATGTTATGGAACATCTTCCCCTACACCTCCCCCGCGAAGCCGAACTAGGTGGTCCCGTTCAATTTCGTTGGATGTATCCTTTTGAGCGGTACATGTTCCATCTAAAGAAGAAGGTCAAAAATTTGGCGAGAGTTGAAGGTTCTATTGTCGCACAGAGTATCAATGAAGAAGCATCACAGTTTGCGCAATCTTACCTTCCACGGGAAGTTCGTACGAAGAGTAGACGTCCTGCTCGTCATGATGATAGAGGTGAGAGAGTCATGTATCACGCGCTGGTCCCTCAGTTGTTTTCGCAAGTTGGCCGAGTGACTGAGAGAAGGAAGAAACGCTTCCTATCACAAGATGAGTGGAGTCACTTACATATGTATATCCTAACGAATTGTGAGGAGATGGCGGAGTACGAAAGGTAAAAACAGAACTTATTTAAATACTTCTTTTTTTTATATACCTAAGTAATATATAGGTTTCATATGTTATATATTGTTGTTTGCTTTCAGGATTTACATTGCATCAATACGTCACTATTATCCGAATATGACAGAAGACGAACTTGGAGAAACTAAGGACACCGAGTTTGCAAATTGGCTGCAATATTACGTAAGTTTTTAAAAAACGCTTATATATCTTAAAATTAGTGCATTAATTAATACTTAATTTGTGTAAATTATTATATCAGGTTTCTGAAGGAATGAAGAATGGAGAAAGGTTTCCAACATGGTTACAAGAGATAGTTTCTGGCCCAAGCTTCGAAGCAACTTCATACGGGAAATATTGCACTAGGGGATTTGCATTTAGGATTCATGAAGAAAGGTCGAGGGCAACTGCAAATTACGGTATTTCAGCTACATGTGGTGATGTAGTCTACTACGGGATTCTTAAAGAAATATTGCAAGTACGCTATCCAGGATTGTTGGGCATGAGGTGCATTGTTTTCTTGTGTGAGTGGTATGATCCAAATCATCCACAAGGTGTTCAGGTGAGCCAATTTGGCGTCACTTCAGTAAATTCTTCTAAGAGACTGTAAAAGTATGACCCATTCATCCTAGCATCACAGGCAGACCAGGTTTGATTTTAAAATTTTATAATACGTGCGTTATTGATAAATAATGATTTTGCAAATGCCTAAACTAAATATGTTTGTTTAAGGTATGCTATATTTCTTACCCTAGGGTAACACATCGAAGAGATCCTTGGATTACAGTGACTCCAATTAATCCAAGAGGGCGACTATATGGAGTTGCTGAGCACGATGCTATGCAACCAACTAGTATTACTCCGATGGATCCAGTTCCAATTTCTTCCGCAGTGGACCTTTTTGTTGATTTCACAGAATTTGGTGATAATATAGTACACTCAGAATCAGAAGAAGAAGTTGGAGAATTTGATGAAGACGAAGACACAATTCCTTTGGAAGGATCATAATCGGACTCAGAGTAGTTACATTATATGTTTGTATTATAAAAAGGTTTCATATGCATTGTTTTCTAATTTTTTTTTAAAAAAATCTGTTTTTCTGTCGGAAATCTGTAGGAAATATATATATATTTCCTACAGATTTCCGACAGAAATGGATACATATAGTCTTCTGATCAAAACTTCATTTGAGTATATCTTGCCAAAACCCATGTCGATCGACGGTATGGGGTTGTCGATCGACACTGTCTCTTCTGTTTTTTTTTGATATTTTGCAGCTTCTGTCGGAAATCTGTAGGAAATATATATATATTTCCTACAGATTTCCGACAGAAATGGATACATATAGCAGCTTCTGTCAGAAATCTGTAGGAAATATATATATATATTTCCTACAGATTTTCGACAGATGCTTTATATCAGGCAAACCTTAAATTACGACACGTGTTTCCACAAATCTGTCAGAAATCTGTCGGAAATATATATATATATTTCCGATAGATTTCTGACAGATTTGGGGTTTTAAAGTCAAATTTCAGAATTTCGAAAAGACACATTCTCGGCATACAATTCTAACAACAAAAGTAAAAGATAAGAGAGTAAGTAACCTTGTCGATGTTATACAAAACATGAATTGCGATTTTGTCATGTTTCAACCAAAAGCGTTTCATATAGTAACTTATATAAAACGATAGATGTTTACGGGAAATACTAAAAAACCAACTGTTTAGAATTTCAAAGTAACAATGATCATTATCAAGTATTTTATCTTCGGAATCATGATCCTATCATGCTATCAATTGGTATGAACGAGAACGGATCGTTAACAAGCTTAAAACCCCAAATATGTCGGAATTCAGTCGGAAATATATATATATTTCCGACTGATTTCCGACAGACATAATAATAATAATTTTTTTTTCATAAAATTATTATTTCTGTCGGAATTCAGTCGGAAATATATATATATTTCCGACTGATTTCCGACAGATTTGGGGTTTTAAGGTCAAATTTTAAAATTTCAATAAGACACATTCCCGGCATACAATTCTAACAACAAAAGTAAAATATAAGAGAGAAAATCAATTAATCGATGTTATACAGAACATGATGTTACATATACTAAACAATAGATGTTTACGGGAAATACACGAGGATACTAACTGTTTAGAATTTGAAAGTAACAATGACCATTACCAAGTATTTTATCTTGCAAATCAGGATCCAATCATATTATGACCTTGTACCTACGAAAACGGATCGTTAAAAAGCTCAAAACCACAAAACTGTCGGATTTCTGTCGGAAATTTCCGACAAATTTCCGACAGAAATACCAAATTTTACCCGCGAAATGAAAATAAATACCGCGAAATGGGACGGTCCAATTACACGCGGTCATTTAAATTATTTGGATTCCGACAGAATTCCGACAGTTTAAAGGCTGTCGGAAATTCTGGGAATAAAACAGATCCCCTTCGTTCTTCAGAACACAAATCGACGGAGAAAACCACCAAAATCGCCGCCGCCGCCTTTTTCCTCCGCCGCCGATCCTCTCTCCCGACGTTTCCGGGTCTCCGGCGTTTGTTCTTTCTCCCACCGGATTTCCGGAGTTTGTTCTTCTCCTCGATTCTTCACCGCCGATCGTTCTTCTCCGGCGTTCTTCTCCGGCGTTCGTTCTTCTCTTCCAGTCATGGATGATATTCCTTCACATTTGTAAGAAAACCTCTAATTCCTAATTCCTTTTGGTTTGTGAATTGATTTGTGAATTAGGATTAGAGAATTGATTTGTGAATTGGTTTGTGAATTGATTTTGTGAATTGATTTGTGAATTTGGTAATGTTGAAAAATTTAGGATTTATAATAAACACTTAGCATTTATAAAAAATTTAAGGATTTATAAAAAAAAATTTGGTAATGTTGAAAAATTTATGAATTAGGATTAACATTTTTAAGGATTTATAAATAATAGTTTGCATTTTAAGGATTTATAAAAAATTGTTAGCATTTTAAAGGATTTATACAATTTTATAAACTGATTTAATCAAATTTATAAAAAATTTGATTTTTAAGAATTTAAAAATCTCAATTCTATAATTTAAAAATTTTTAAATAGCAATTCTATAATTTAAAAATAGCAATTCTATAATTTAAAATTAGCAATTATATAATTTAAAAATAGCAATTCTATAATTTAAAAATAGCAATTTTATAATTTAAAAATAACAATTCTATAATTTAAAAATAGCATTTTAAAGGATTTATAAAAATTTATAATATGATTTATCTACAAAATTCTATAATTTAAAAATGGTTACAATTCTTTATTAAAATTTTTTTAAAAAACACATAAATCTCTTACATTTTTAAAAAAATTAAAAAATTAAAACTTTAAAAATTTTAAAATTTAAAATCTATATCCCTAAAATCTATATATAAATATAGGGATTATAGTGGTTTCCGAGCATCTGGCGGCGGGGCCAGCGGCGAACGTCGTCGTCGTCGTCAGAGTAGACCTGATGCGGCTACGACGTCTGCACCATCACCGTCGTCTACACCTGTACAGACGCCGGAGATACCACCAGCCGCCACACTACCGTCCCAGATTAGCGTGGAGGACTTCGTGGGTCTTCCTGGACGAGGGCGGATACCTACGCTCCATCCAGACCAGATCGGTAGAGACACATGGTAAGTTTTGTTACATTTTTTCTTTTTTTTACTAATTTAATTTAATTGTCACTAATGTAATTATATTGTTAATTTTTTTTTTCTTAGGTTTGATGATTCTCGAAGCGGGATTTCGAAGTCCCTCAACAAGATGGAATGTTCTTTGCTCCGCTTTCCGTATCCAACGTACGGCAAAATGCCACCGGAGGATCAAGAATTGTGGTTTCGCACATTTGCGGAAAGTCATCTGTTTTCACAATTTTTACTTTCATTTAAAGTATTATTTTTTTAATTTAATTTTTCTTTTTTCAGCAAGAATTTAAGTGGGACCCACACTTGACCGCAACGGTCAGGAGGGACTTCGACTCATACGCAGGAAGGCACTACTCGCACAAGGTGTTCGAGTGGAAGGATAAGTGGCTACACGGTGAGGTGCCAAAGGAGATGGTTGAGAAGCCGGAATTGTGGAACGGGTTCATCGCCTATTGGCAACTACAGGAGACCAAGGCGATTTCTTCATATCACTCTAGCAACCGGAACAGCGACCGCAAGGGCAAGGGTAAAGCCACCCACAACCTCGGAGCTACCAGCAAGAAGACAAAGGCTAGAGATATGGTATGTTTTTTATGCCATTCTTTGATTTTTATTAATTTTTTTTTAGTTTTATACATTTATATGAAATAAATATCTAACAACTGCAGGCTAAAGAGTTGGGTCGGGACCCCAACTACGTTGAACTTCTGGTAGCAGCACACACCAACAAGGATGGTGTCGTCCAGGATCCGGTAGCTCGGGAGATTCAGCATGCCGTCCAAATAATGGAAGAAGACTATATTCTGTCTCAGCCACAAACGGAAGGAACCCCTCCCCTCACCGAAGCCCCGGACGAGATCATCAACCAATTCGTCTTAAAGGTATGTAAAATTTAAAATACTTATCAAGTCTTTTTCATTAATTGAAATTTCTTCCCCAGGTTGCTCCGCAGAGCAAAGGGCGGATTTATGGTATTCCCGACGATGCAGCATCATCGGGGTCTTCTTGTTACAACAGCGAGTCATCCGAGCTGAGAGCCCAGATGAAGGAAAAGGAGGCCGAAATTGAAAGTTTGAAGACGACGGTCCTGAAGATACAAGATGAAGCTGCGGCGGACCGGGAACAGGCGAAGAAGGACCGGGAGGCGATGCAACAGATGATGGCGCAGTTAGTTTCCTCGGGTTTGCTTCCGCGGCCGCCGCCGCCGCCGCCCACCGCTTAGATTTAAATTGTTTCAATCGTTTTGTAATACAATTTAACTTTTTATTTTAAATTAAATATTTTTATTTCAATTTATATAATTTAAAATTTAAAATTACAAATTTATATTAAATTAATAATAATTAAATTTATTTTTATTTTTACTAATTTCTACGAATCAGTCGGAAATCTGTCGGAAATACACTATCGGAACTCAGTCGGAAATAAACCTGTCGGAACGCAGTCGGAAATACACCTGTCGGAACTCAGTCGGAACGTTGTCGGTTTAGATGTTGTCGGAAACTGTCGGAAATCTGTCGGAATATTGTTCCGACAGATTTCCGACAGACGTATTTCCGACTGCGTTCCGACAGGTTGCCGGAGACTTATTTCCGACAGGGTTCCGACAGCTCACCGGATTCCGGCGAGCTGTTGGAACTCTGTCGGAAATACGTCTGTCGGAAATTTGTCGGAATTTGTGACGGATTTCCGACAGAATTATCATTTCCGACAATCTAGAACGGACGGATATATCCGTCGGAAATCTGTCGGAAAATGCCATTTCCTACAGATTTCCGACGGATATTTCCGTCAGTTTCTCGCTGTTTTCTTGTAGTGATGAAAATGATGTAGTAGCTTAAAATTTCATTCACTGCTTTTAATACAAGACTGCACAATTTGTAATATAAACAATAAATGCTCTCAACTTGAAGTTAATCTTTTTTCAAGTAAATAGTTGCGTAAAAGGGTAATTCAGATGAATTATTTGTCAAGCAACAAATTCTGTGTAATAACTGAAATTAGGCTAACTGTAATAACTCAATAAACACAAAAGAAGGCCTTGTCAAGCCCAAATTATTAAATTCTCTTCTACGCTTTTTATTTCCCCACATCGGTAAAACATGGTAGCAAATGGATGGTTTATATATCGGATGAGTCGATACAATGATTGTCACCTGCTAAAATTGGAACGATACAGAGAAGATTAGCATGGCCCCTGTGCAAGGATTACACGCATTAATCGAGAAATGGTCCAAATTTTTTTTGCAATCTCTCCCTAAATCGAATTCCATGTCCAATTCTCTTATTTGCTGTTTTTATTTCACCGAAAGATTTGTTGTTCACTGAACAACTACTTGATCTATTGTTTTTCTAACTCACATGTGATTAAGCTGATGGATCTTGACAAGTTCTTAACTTGTCATATATGTAACAACATGCATTCTGCATCAATGCCTTAGTACCTAAATCTTGTCATATAAATGTTAATATAATATTTATTATCATTACCTACATGATCATATCTTCTAACCAGAATTCTTTAGTCCACATGTTTGATTTGCACACATAATTGGGTACTAACTTGGGGACCCTATGATCATATATAATTAAGTACTATTGTGTCTGGTTAGGTTGCTCCAGAGCTTGTCACAAAGCCTATCTAAATCTAATAATTTTTGTATCTTTATATATAACACAGCGAGCCTATTGCATTCAATCATCAATCATACCCTCGATCTAAATCTCTTTTGCTTTCCGATCTAAATCTTTGCCACGAAAATGATTACAAACACAAAGAGGATCCTCAAGATAGCCAAGAAATGGCACCAAAGACAAGCTCTCAAGAGGAAAAGAATCTCCTATCATAGATCAGTTTCTACTACGAGCAACTCAACCGCTGCAGCGAATGGCTGTTTTGGGGTTTACACCGCTTTGCTTTTCCGATAAGCTATCTGAGTAACTCTGTTTTTCAAGAGCTATTGAAGATCTCTGAAGAGAACAGTTCGGCTTCCCCACTGTTAGTGGACCAATCACGTTCCATTCGATTCAATTTTCTACGCTCTTTACATTGTTCGTTGCAACTACAAAGTACCCAACATTTGCTTTTGCTTGTAATTTAGAGTTAGGAATTTTTGTTTGTTTGTAATGTTAGGAAATCGATTCCACAATTCTGATTCTTTAGCTCTATTCACTTAGATTCTTTTGGATTTTTCTATGCAGTAAGTAAAGAACACAAGCACTCGAGCTTCGGGGTTTAGTGCCTCCCCTAACTCGCCGGTGATCTAGTCACCGGAATCACTATAATCCGGCGTTAACAAGCCGATCAATGTTACAACTTACAATTAGATTCTCTTTAGCACTTATCTAATTGCTTAGTGATTATTCTTTGCAGCTTCTACAGGAACCTTCAAGCTTTGATTTCAAGAGAAGACTTCTTCAATGGCCGTTCTGAGACTGGAGATTTCGGATCAACTCGGAGACGAAGACAATCAACCACTGAGACCAGACGCAAGAACCGATCCGGCTCTCGCCGTTAGCAATCGGAGGAGAAGAGCTTAGGATTCCGATACACCGGAGCTCTCTCTTATCTCTGAATCTTCTTTCTTTCTCTTTGTCTCTGAATTCCGTTGTAACAACTCTCGGATTCTCCAATCAGAGACGACGACGTTGACTTCTTCTTAATCCACTTTGACCAAAACAAACTGATCTCGTAATAGGCTTTATTAGACACAGCCCAATAACTCGAAATAGCCCACTAGCTCAAACGACAACACTCCACAAATCTCCACCTTTGTCGTTTAACTTCCTCAGACACTCAAAACGCCGAACCAAAGAAACCCTTTAGCTTCACTTCTCTCTCAACTCAGAAACCCTAGCCGCAAACACTTACCGACGATGCCATCTCCACCACCGAGATACCATCCGTCACTCGACCCAGATTCCGACAGCGAAGGCTTCAAGCCTGACCCTGAAGACATGGAACCACTCCAGTACGCCATCGACCTGAACTCAGAGCTAGGTAAGTCCTCTCGACTTCTTTTCCTGACTCTTCAAGAACCAAAACCAGAAACTCCAGATTTCCAGTTTCTAACCTTTCCTGTTCCTTTACTGTGCTCCATCTGCTCTCGGAACTCACAGCTTCTCAGGAGATCGCCGACTACAGACTTCTGGGACGAACCATGAGGTAAAACAACTCTTCACCTTCCTCTTTCAGATCTAGTTACCACAGTTCCCTTATAGAACTAGAAACCCAAACCTGAAACCATCTGAACTTCTTTGTCGATTTAGCTTCTTGTGTTAGTCTGTTCAGATACTGACCTAACACTGCTTTCTTTTCCTTGCGAGATGACCCAATCGACAGAGCCATCAGCTTCTATGCCCGAAGGCACTCAGGAGAGGACTTTGAGCGTTACGAGGCAATCCTCGAACGCATTACCAGGTAAATTCTTTGTCAACATATCTGCTGGATTCTTTGTTGTGTGGATTTTCTGAATCTTGATTAGGCCTAGTTCAATATAATCCCTGATCATATGAAACTTGTTAGCAATATGCTTAGTCCTTCCATGAAATGTTGCATTCTTAGCTAGGCATATTGCACTCTGTGAATCACAGTTCAACTTGAACTGCTCCACCTTAAGCCCTAATTCTTCACAGAACTCTCTAATCCACAAACCCTCTTTAGCAGCCTCTGATAGTGACATATACTCAGCCTCTGTTGTAGATAAAGCCACCACACTTTGTAATGTAGATCTCCAACTTACTGTGTTACCCCATACTTTGAAAACGTAACCTGTAATTGATCTTCTTTTATCTAAGTCTGCTGAGTAGTCTGAATCACTATAACCTTCAATGTCTAACTCATCAGCCTTTGTGAAATTGATGCATAAATCTGCTGCACCATTTAGATATCTCAGGATCCATTTCACTGCATTCCAATGATCTCTGCCTGGATTTGCCATAAACCTGCTTACTAATCCAACTGCATAGGCAAGATCGGGCCTTGAGCCGATCATTGCATACATCAGACTTCCTACTGCACTAGCATAGGGAACTGATTCCATTAGCCTAGACTCAGTTTCTATTTCTTGCTGAGTTAGGCTTCTCAGTTTAAACTGGAAATTTGTTGGAGTTATAACAGGTTTGCTTTCACTCATACTGAAAGTCCTCAGTACTTGCTTCAAGTACTTTTCCTGAGACAGTTTCAAAGTTCCTTTCTTTCTGTCCCTTAGAATATCCATTCCCAAAATCCTTTTAGTTGATCCCAGATCCTTCATTTCAAACTCAGTACTCAGCTGTTCTTTCACAGCTGCTATTTTCTTTTTGTCTTTAGCAGCCACTAGCATATCATCCACATACAGTAGCAGAAATACTGAATCCTCTCTTTTCTTTCCTTTGACATAAACACATGGGTCTTTAATACACCTCACAAATCCTTGAGTCTTTATGAAGTCATTGAACCTCTGGTTCCATTATCTTGGAAACTGTTTCAATCCATACAAGGATTTCTTGAGCAAACACACTTTATCCTCCTGACCTTTCTTCACAAAACCCTCAGGCTGATCCATGTATATATCCTCATCTAGATTCCTATGTAGAAAAGCAGTCTTTACATCTAGCTGCTCTAGCTCCATATCCAGGTTAACCACCATAGACAGCAAGATGCGAATTGACACATGTTTCACCACTGGTGAAAAGATTTCATTGTAGTCAACCCCTTCAACCTGAGTAAAACCTTTAGCTACAAGCCTAGCTTTAAACCTCTGAGGCTCTACCCCAGGAATGCCTTCTTTCAGCTTGAAAATCCATTTGCACCCAACTGTCTTCTTGTTAGGTGGCCTATCCACAAGAATCCAAGTCCCATTCTTCAGTAGAGACCTCATTTCTTCTTCCATACCTTCACACCATTTCTGCCAATTTTTGTTTCTTCTTGCCTCAGCAACTGTTTTCGGCTCATCCAAATCAATCTGTGAAGCACAGAACAGAGCATATGCAACCACATACTCACCACTATCATACTTAGCTGGTGGCTTTCTATTCCTCACTGGTTTATCTCTTGCAATGATGTGTTCTTCTGGAACTGATTCATTATGATCTGTTCCTTCTTCATATTCTGAAAATTCTGCCTCATTCTGATCACTGTTTTCCTCTGAGCTGTCTGACTCTTCCTCAGTAGCTCCACCTTGAGCTGAACCCTCTGAACCAGCTTCTGACCTTACTGAATCATCAACTGTAGTAGGACCCTGAATCAACATTGGACTGAAGGAAACTCTCTTAACCTTCTTATCCTTAAGATTCTTCTTATCTTCCTTAGTTGTCTCAACTTCAGTATAGATTGTTTCCTCATCAAATACTACATTTCGACTGATAATAGACTTTCTTTCATCAGGAAGTCATACCCTATAGCCCTTAGTACCCTGAGGATATCCCATGAAGATCCCTTTAACTGCTCTAGGACTCATCTTATCCTGAGTAGTATGAACATAAGCAACACAACCAAATCTTCTTAGGTGATTATACTCCACCTTAGCACCAATCCAGATTTCTTCTGGAATTTTAAAATCTAGAGCTGCACTAGGAGTTAGATTGATCAAATAAACTGCAGTAGCAGCTGCTTCAGCCCAGAACTTCTTTTCTAGCTTAGATTCGGCCAACATGCACCTTATCTTCTCAGCTATTGTTCTGTTCATCCTCTCAGCAACACCATTTTGCTGAGGGGTATATGTGCAAGTCCTATGTCTTTTTATTCCAGAATCCTTGCACAAAGAATCCATCTGAATGTTACAGAACTCCAAGCCATTATCTGTCCTCAAACACTTCAGCTTTCTATCAGTCTGATTCTCAACCATAGCCTTCCATTCAAAGAAATGTTCAAACACTTCATCCTTTCCTCTTAGGAACCTTATCCAAACCTTGGAGTAATCATCAATGAATGTCAGAAAGTACTTAAAACCATACATGCTTTCTGAGTTGTTCACAGAACCCCAAAGATCAGTGTGAACATAATCCAGCTTTCCTTCAGTAACATGCTTAGCTTTAGGAAAACTCTGCTTGTGTGACTTTCCAAGAACACACGTTTCACAAAAATCCAGAGTATGAACTTCCTTTTTACTCAGATATCCTTCCTTAACCAATACATTCATGTTCTTCAAGCTCATATGGCCAAGTTTGGAATGCCATATGTTGGTCAAGTTGACCTCAGCTTTAGCCACAGCTGCATCACCACATACCACCTTTCCTTGTAGATAGTACATGCCATTTTTCCATTTACCTTCAAACACTCTAGGACCCTGGCTTTTATCAGACATTTTCTTATACCAGTTTAGTATGAAGTCTTCTCCTTCATATCTTAATCCATTGTGCTCTAGTTGACCATAGGAAATCAGATTCCTTCCCATGGTAGGCATATATCTGACCTCTGTTAGAATAACCTCTGAATTATCAAGATTTACAATCCTGATCTTGCCTATTCCTTTAACCTTGCTCATGGTATTGTTTCCCATGAGAACATTTGCTCCATCGACTTCCTTGAAGTCAAACAAACAGCTTCTGTCTGGGGTGATGTGAAAGGTACAGCCTGAGTCAAACACCCATTCATTCTTAGAATACTCAGTGCTGGCAGTGAGAATCATGGGAAAGTCCTTTGCCTTAGAGACAGTAGCCACTGCTACATTAGCTGCTCCATTTGGCTTAGAAGATTTAAAATCAGGACAGTCTCGTCTATAGTGTCCTTCTTTGTTACAATGCCAGCATTCCTTGCCTTTAGCAGATCCTTTTGGCCTAGACTTCGACCTCTTATCTCTGCTCTTAGACCTGCCTTTACCATTTCCAAAACTTCTCTTCTCAGTTCTGCCTCTACCCACAAACAACCCTTCGCCTTAGACTTATTCAATAAACCAGCTTCTCTGAGATCAGTCTCTTTAGAATAAGCTGATTCAGTTACCTCAGCTAAAGTCAGGGTTTCTTTGCTATTTCCATACTTCAAAGTATGAACAAGTGACTCATACTGTTTAGGTAGACTGGACAACACTTGTATAGCCTGATCCTCATCACTGATGTTGATATTCAAACTGGCTAGATCATCAACTAACCGTAAGAACCCATCCATGTTTTCTTCAATGGATTTAGACTCATCCATCTTGTAGCTAGCAAACCTTTGCTTAAGATAGATTCTATTAGGCAAGGACTTAGTCTGATAATCCTTCTCAAGAGCATGCCACACACCTAGAGCAGTTTTCTCTTTCATTACTTTCCTGAGCACCATGTTCCCAAGACATGAGCAGATGAGATTCTTAGCTTTAAGATCTCTATCTTTCTTTTGCTCATCTGTATAACCAGTGGAGGTGATAGGTCTTCTAGGTGTTGTTGTTTCTTCCCCAGATACAGTTGGGGTTGCACTTAGAGTTGCAAGACCTGACTCCTCTTCTCTCCTTCTAGGTGAAGGAATAAAGATACCTCCACTGGGTGCCGAAGAACCAATCCTCTCTTCACCAGTGATAATCTTGTGCAGACCTTGCAGCTCAAGCTGCATCAACATCTTGAACTTCCACATACCAAAATCCCCTTTACCATCAAACCTTTCCATATCAAACTTTACTACCACTGGTTCCATCTTGAAACCTCAAGAACCACCTGTACCTGCAAAACAACCCAAGAACCTAACTATGAAGAATACAGCTTCTTCCCAGCTGATCAACCAAGCAACCTGACTGAACCACTTCAATCCCTCTTGCTTCTTGAACACAGCTCTGATACCACTTGTTAGGAAATCGATTCCACAATTCTGATTCTTTAGCTCTATTCACTTAGATTCTTTTGGATTTTTCTATGCAGTAAGTAAAGAACACAAGCACTCGAGCTTCGGGGTTTAGTGCCTCTCCTAACTCGCCGGTGATCTAGTCACCGGAATCACTATAATCCGGCGTTAACAAGCCGATCAATGTTACAACTTACAATTAGATTCTCTTTAGCACTTATCTAATTGCTTAGTGATTATTCTTTGCAGCTTCTACAGGAACCTTCAAGCTTCGATTTCAAGAGAAGACTTCTTCAATGGCCGTTCTGAGACTGGAGATTTCGGATCAACTCGAAGACGAAGACAATCAACCACTGAGACCAGACGCAAGAACCGATCTGGCTCTCGCCGTTAGCAATCGGAGGAGAAGAGCTTAGGATTCCGATACACCGGAGCTCTCTCTTATCTCTGAATCTTCTTTCTTTCTCTCTGTCTCTGAATTCCGTTGTAACAACTCTCGGATTCTCCAATCAGAGACGACGACGTTGACTTCTTCTTAATCCACTTTGACCAAAACAAACTGATCTCGTAATGGGCTTTATTAGACACAGCCCAATAACTCGAAATAGCCCACTAGCTGAAACGACAACACTCCACATGTAATGTTTATAGTGAATTGGATAGACAGATCATTTCATAAAGACAAGCTATCATTTTGTCACTCTTTTAGATTGTCTCATCAAAATTCAAAATAAAATTCTATATATAAAAGAAAAATTATAATGAGATTTTATTTAAAGGTATTAGAGTTTGTCTTTTAGCCTTTATGTACAGTGGATCTTATGATAATATTTGAAAATAAGTATTATATATTTTCGTTTGGTTTGGATTAATTAAAACCAAAAAAATAACAAATACCTTTTCCACAGCTTGTATCATTAGTTAGTACAGTTTCATCTTTGAAAATTTTAGGCCATTATAGTAAAAATTGTTCAGCTGCTAAAACTTTTTTCACTCATTTACAACTTACAAGTCTATTACGACGCGATGCAGATTGTTCTGAAAAACATAAATTAATATCAAAGGACCCCAAGAACCTACTATAACAGCTTATAACTTCTATAAGAACATCAAAGGGCCTACAAGTCTACATCTTTCTTTCTCTAAATATTTTTAAATAAGATTTATACTCACATGGCCATGTCTTTTCACCAGTTTTATTATGATCCACAACTTGATGAGCAGACATGATTGCTTACTAACTTGAGGCCCTTTATGATCACAACAAGGAAGACAAAATCATGTGTTGTGTTGTGTTCGGCTTGGTTGCTCTAAATTTATCTGAACTCAAGTAATAGTTTTCCCTTATATATAATGCAACAAGAAGCCTATTGGATTATTCACAACCCAGAAGTACCACTCAAAGAGTTCTACAAAACACAACTTAAAAGTCTCATATCCTTTCCGATCTAAGAATCTATAATCCTGAAAACAATGATGAACACAAAGAAACTCATGAAGATGGCCAAGAAATGGCAACAGAGAGCAGCTCTCAAGAGGAGAAGAATCTCATTTCAGAGTTCAATTGTTACCACTAGACCACTTTCGGTAGAAAAGGGATGTTTCGTGGTTTACACAGCGGATAAAGCCCGCTTTGCTTTTCCGATAAGTTACCTCAGCAACTCTGTTTTTCAAGAGCTTTTGAAGATATCTGAAGAAGAGTTTGGTCTCCCAAGCGGCGGACCAATCAGGTTGCCCTTCGATTCAGTTTTCATGGAGTATTTAATCAAATTGATCAAACGACGAATGGATGGAGATACAGAAAAGGCTCTGCTGATGTCAATCTCTAGTGCTAGATGTTCGTTGCAACTACAAGAACAACAGAGTAGTAGTCAACAAGTTCTTCTATATTAAAAAGTAGCAAATTTTTTTTTGTGTTTGTAAAATTTATAGTTTAGATAGACAGATTATTTCAGAAAATACAAAATAATATTTTTTTTCTATATTCTCTCCTCATGAAAATCAACTTCACTGTTACTTGTGACCACACTAAACAAAAGAGACTACTAATTTACTCTACAAATCTCTAGTTTTGCACAAAGCATATTACTGACGTAAAGAGTAAAGCCGGATCAAAACTGATTCACCAAGAACGATTAGTAAAGATAAAGACTTTGATGAACTGGCAATCAATAAGCTAGTGGACTTGTGTGCCGTTTATTTAGGGAGAAAAACATGTATACGGTTTGTCATGACATGGAGAGCAAAGTTGCGACGTTTGAATTTTTTTTTTTTAAAGGAACGAAGGATTCGAACCGGGAAACAACAACCATCAGTCAAATAGGTGCATTAGCTTTTGTGCTACAACGGATCTTTTGCTTTGTTATGAATTAAATATATATATGTAAGGAGAATAAAGTTGTGAAGAAAAAAAAATATTCCGCTGCCGGGATTCGAACCCGGAAACAACAACCATCAGTCAGATAGATGCATTAGCCTTTGTGCTACAACGGATCTTTTGCTTTGTTATGAATTAAATATATATATATATATATATATATATATATATATATATATATATATATATATAAGGAGAATAAAGTTGTGAAGAAAAAAAAAATTTTGCTGCCAGGATTCGAACTCGGAAACAACAACCATCAGTCAGATAGGTGCATTATTTGTGCTACAACGGATCTTTTGCTTTGTTATAAATTAAGTATATATATATATGGTAAGGGATTCTGGTAAACTTTTCGTATTCAGAAATCAGTTATGCTTTCGAGGATAAGTCTTCATCAGAAACAAAGACGATTCCAAAGGCTATTACTAAACCAATTGATGAAATATTGAGAATCAAGGTCGTTGTAGTTTGAGAGATTTGCAAAGGTTTATGAGTGTCACTACAAGAAAACACCGTTAATTCCGACGGCCAAAACCGTCGGAATTCCTTCGGAATAGACCTTTTCCGACGTAATTCCGACGGTTTTGGTCCGTCGTTTCTATCTCGTCGGAAATTAAAAACCGTCGGAAATTCGTCGATCACTTGCGACGGAACCCCGACGTAAAACGGATACCCGGATTTCGTCGACCTTCCGTCGTTATAACGTCGGAAGTACAATTGGCGACGGAGTTCCGACGGTTTCGGACTTCCGGCGATTCCGAAGGATTTCCGACGAAACAAAAATTCCGACGAAATAGCGAGGGACAGAGGAACCGAGGGAATTCCGACTGTGGTTGCACACGACGGATTTCTGACGGCATAGAATTCCGAAGGAATTCCGACGGTTTTCGTAATTTTTTAACAAAAATTAATAATAATGAAATAATTTTAAATAAATAAAATATATTAAAAACATTTAAAAATATATTATAACTTAAAAATAAAAACTGATTAAATTAAAATTGTTTTAAAAGTATTTTAAATTTTTACATTAAATTTTAAAACTTGAAAAGGCCTATTCCGGCCTACGGGTTCTGAAGAAGTCGGTCATCTTATCTTCCAACGCTCGAAATCGTGCCTCGGCCTCCGCCTTATCTTTCTCTCTCGCTTCCTCTACTGCCTTAAGCCGCTCGGTCAGCAATCGGTTTTCTGCCTCCAATCTGCTACCACCGCCATATCGAACCGACGTTACGGACGAGCAACTATCTTCAGGGAGGCCGAATACACGGCCTCTGGTCTTGGGAGTCGCCTACGATAAAAAAGAAATTAAATCTTAGAACTTAATTGTATTAAAGGTTATTTTGAAATTTGTTTAAAAGTGACTCGGTTACTAACCTCGTAGGTGAACTCGTTGATCTTCTCGTATGGAACTTCGGTGGGCGCCGGAGTTCCTTCCTCGATCGGTTGCGATTGGATGTACTGCTCCGCGCGCCTCTCCACGGTTTCCACGATTTCACGAGCAATCGGATCTTGAATTTCACCGGTCTTCTTGTTGGTGTGCGTAGCTTTGAGCAAAACAAGATTCGAAAGAAACACACCGGTCTCCTGAAACTGTTAACATATACAATTTTGTTAGCAAATTTAAAAAAATTATGAATTATTTAAATATTTACCATTTTGTCTGCAAGTGAAGCCTTGTTCCTTGCTCCGAGGTTGTGGGTCGCGGGTCCCTTCCCCTTCCGGTCGCTATTGCGGTTACTTGAGTTTTCCTCTGAGGTCGTCCGAGTTGCCTCCAGTTCCCAATGTGCAACTAGTGCAGCCCAACATGTGTCTTTATGTTTCATAACCCGAGGCACCCTCCCGTGTTTGAACCACCCATCTTTCCATTCGTTCATCTTCCACGAGTACTTCCTCGCAGCCTTTTTGTCGAATCTCTTTCGGACCAACGAAGTGAGCTGTGGGTCCCACGTAAAATCTTGCTGCAAAAACACCAAATTCCCGCAATAGTAATTAAAATATGAGTCATATAAGAAATAAATTTTAAATTTATAAAATAAAATCATACTGCAAATTGCCGGAACCAAGTGTCCCGGTCCTCCACTGGCATATCATAGTATGTGGGATACGGTTTAGTTACCAAGCAATTCATCATTGCGTTGATAGAACCGATAATCCCGTTTCCCGAGTATTGGAACCTATTATAATATTTAGTTAAATATTTTACTAAAATAATTTAATCCAATACATATTTAAATAAGACTTACCAGGTCGTGTTAGGTGGCGTGTCGGGATCTAGACGAGTCAACCTATCACGTCCGGGTTGCGACACAAACTGCTCGATGGTCATGGATGTGGGAGCTGAGAAGGTTGTACCCGGGGGCTGAGACATGTGTGGGGTCTCTAAGTCGGGAGTACTGTCGGGGATATGCGTCTCACTCACACTCCGACCTCCCCTACTGGAAGTCCCAACTCCTCTAGAGTGATGATATCGCGGATAGTCCCTACGATTTCCAAAATTCTAAGAGTTTGAGATTTCGAGATTTATGGAATATGGAATTTATAGGAATTTGGGATTTTCAGATTTTGCGATTTAGTTATTTGGAAATCCCGGATTTAGGGATATAAGGAAATTGGGAATTAGGGTTTTTTGCAATATAGAGATTAACGGAATTTAGTTTTCGGACTATTTGTTATTTAGGGACATAGGGATTGATGGGAATTTAAGATTTTTGTAATAAATGAATTTATTGAATTTGGGATTATGTGGTTTTGTGATTTATGGACTTAGGAATTTAGGGAAATTGGAAATTTAAAATTTAAGTAATCACGGCTTGTTTGTATATTGTATATTCAGAAACCGAAGTTCATGGATTTATGTTTTGTTGGAAAATTGACATTTATAATTTGACAAATTTTATTAATGTTAATAAATTTTTAAATTTGAAGAATTTAAAGGTTTAAATTGCTAAATTTATAAATTTTTAAATTTAAAGGATTTAAAGTTTTAAATTTTATTATTTTTAAATAGGTTAAAAATTTTAAAGGTTTAAATTGTTTTATTAATGTTAAAAAAATTTTAAATTTGAAGGATTTAAAGGTTTAAATTGTTAAAGTTATATATTTTAAAATTTTTAAACTTTTCAATTTAAAGGATTTAAAGGATTTAAAGTTTTAAATTTTATTATTTTTCAATTGGTTTAAAATTTTAAAGGTTTAAATTGTTTTATTAATGTTATAAAAGTTTTAAATTTTAACGATTTTAAATGATTATCTTAAAATATTCTATATAGGATATTTAGAAATTTAAAATTTTACATATTAATCATACATTAAATTATAAAAAATCCCTAAAAATCACAAAAACATATGAAAATCAAATTCTTAAAATTGGAAAAATTTATAAAATTAGGATTGTCTAAAAATCCCTAAATTGGTAAATTCCTAAAATTATCAAAATACCTAAATCTCTTAATCTTTAAATCCTTAAATTCCCCAAAATTCCTAAATTCAAAAATTTATCTACAAACCTAATTTCTTAAAATTCTAAAATCCTCATGAACCCTAACATCCTTAATTCCTAAATTCGTTAATTCCTAATTTACTAAAATTCTCTTAATCGAAAACGAAACCATGTTCAACAATCTTTGCAATTCCACATTTAACCAATCCCAAATTACTAACCTACAATTTCAAGAACAAATTCGCAAAAACTCTATTAAATTATGTAAAACTTACATATGGGTTTTGATTTGGTGAAAGATGAACGGAGGAGAAACGGCGGCAAATCAGCGGCAAATCGGCGGTAAACCGGCGGAGAAACGGAGGAGAAGTTTTGGAGAAAAAAAAATTTTGGATATGTTTTCGGGGAAGACGAAGACTGTGGATTTAATAGAGTGCCCGACGGATTTCAAACGGAATTCCGACGGACTCCTAAAACTCCGACGGTAATTCCGACGGTTTTCCCGCTTTGACGATAATCACGAAGTTGTTTGGCGGCAAGTCAAATTAGGGTTTTCGTCGGTATTCCGTCGGAAAATAAGACGGAAATTGATTTTTTGATACATATTTTTAAGGTTTTACGCCGAAATAAATTTGGTAATAAAATAAATCTCTCTTCGGAACACCCTCGGAAATGAAGACAGCATCCCGACGGAAATTCTCTAGAGTGATGATATCGCGGATAGTCCCTACGATTTCCAAAATTTTAAGAGTTTGATATTTCGGGATTTATGGAATATGGAATTTATAGGAATATAGGATTTTGAGATTTAGGTATTTCGAAAATTCGGATTTTGGAATATAAGGATATTGGGAATTAGGGTTTTTTGGAATATAGATATTAAAGGGATTTAGTTTTCGGACATTTTGTGAATTAGGGACATAGGGAGTGATGGGAATTTAAGATTTTTGTAATAAATGAATTTTTACATTTATAAAATTTATAATAAAATTCAAGAGCCGTCGGAACTCCGTCGGAAATGAAGACGGAATTCCGACGGATATTGAATTTTTGATACATATTTTTAAGGTTTTACGCCGAAATAAATTTGGCAATAAAATAAAACTACCGTCGGGACACCCTCGGATATCAAGACGGAATTCCGACGGATATTGATTTTTTGATACATATTTTTAAGGTTTTACGCCGAAATAAATTTGGCAATAAAATAAAACTCCCGTCGGGACACCCTCGGAAATTAAGACGGAATTCCGACGGGTGTTAATTTTTATTACCTATTTTTACTTTTTCCGGCGGTAACAAATACTTGAAATAAAATTACGTCGACAATGTGAACGAGTTTGAGATTTATTAAAAGCAAGACAACATAGATAAAACTTGTGAGCTTCACGGGCTTGGCTCTTCGATTGGCAGAACGATTGAAGGCAATTTTGATTTGATGACTTTTCACTATATAGAAAAAATATCCAAATCAAAATTGGCTTTAATCGTTCTGCCAATCGAATTGTCAAACCCGTGAATCCCACAAGTTCTATCTATGTTGCCTTGGTTTTCATAAATCTTACATTACACATACAATATAAATTTAAATACCAAACTAGTAAATATTACACCTTACAACATTATGCGGATAAACGCGTACAATAGCTAGTAGGAAATTATTGAACATAAAACCAACATAAAGCCGTAACCACAAAATAATTCTTAATCATGGACGAGTTAGATATTTATTCTTCATCGGAGTCTGGAACTGTTTCATATTCGTACCCAGTAGTTCCTTCATCTTCCTCCTCGATGGTGCATACTTCTGTTGGATGGTATTCAGCAATCATCGTATTAGCACCGATTATCTGTTTGAAAACTGAATTTAGTTATCCCTTCCCAAAAATATTTATAAACGTATGGTGTATGTACCTTAACAATGTTCCGCTCTGTGATGTTTAGGTACTTTGGGTTCCTATAAAAACGGCAAACGGTAACATTCTTCAGGATTACCACCACACCTACACCAGTCGTGAGTCTGTACTCGTCATTCTTGAAGATGTTATGGTGCATGGTTCCCTCGATTTTTCCCGACGGATCTTTTAAGGTTACAAGCAGATCTCCCTGGTCATTGGGGGTCAAACTAGAGAGCATAGCCACAATCTGATAATTAAATAGAATATACTTGTCAGATAAATTGTTTCTGTAAATGTTAATAAAAATGGCCGGAAAAGTAAACCTTTTTTATTTTAACAAATTGTGAACGCGGGGATTGAATTTCTGCAACCTGGGTCCAGAATGGTGTGGTCATATTGCGATAAGAACCTACATTTATGAATGATAGATTTTGTATTTGTCAGCTACAATCATTATTGTAAAAATGAAAACGGTAATTATATATATACCTTCACGGATTATGTAATCGATAGTAGAAGTCCACGAAGGACTACTAAAATCGTGGTCGGCTTGTGGTGCCTCGTTAATGACTTCACAAATAAAATCTTGTGTTGGGCGAGTTTGAAAACTTTCACCTCGCACCACCCTTGCATCATGAGCCCTCTTGCGGAAAATTCCTCGTCTTACGACTTGGCCAGGTCCCGGTATTTCGGGCGTTTGGTTCAGGGATCGTTGAGTTGTGTGGAGTGAAATTGTCGGTTGAGCATCTATGACATTTAAGTTATCGTAAGGAGGGCTTGAAGGATCAAGGGTTGTGTTTGGAGGGTTTTGACAGGCGTCTCGGTTTTGCATATAGTAATTCCATAGATCTCTATTTGCCATTCTCGGTTTTGCATATAGTAGTATTTTTGTGTTATGATTTTGTGCAAATTTTTTTATGAAGGAATGAGAAAATGTGGAAACATATGTAGGACGGATAACCGTCGGATTTCCGTCGGAAAACCGTTAATACACTCCGACATAACACCCCACCCATCCCTTAGGCCACTGCAGACGATTTTTTAACCACTCAAACTTTGCCGACATCGGAAACCGTCAAAAATCCGTCGCAAATCTGTTACATAATTCCGACAACATAGTTCCGTCGCAAATCCGTCAGTACTGCTGACTAATCAAAATTTGCCGACATCGTGTAGTCTGAATTCCGTCAGATTTCTGACGGAAAACCGTCAAAACACTCCGACATAACACCCCACCAATCCCTTCGGCCACTGCAGACGCTTAATTAACCACTCAAACTTTGCCGACATCCGAAACTATCGGAATTCCGTCGCAAATCCGTTACATAATTCCCACGACATAGTTCCGTCGCAAATCCGTTAGTACAGCTGACCAATCAAACATTGCCGACATCGTGTATTCTGAGTTCCGTTGGTATTCCGTAACTTCTACTATAAATACACATGATGGAGTGTATATCTTCTACACCTTTCAATACCACAGAAAAATGTCTTCTACCTCTCCTAATGAAGACGCAAAAACAACATCTGAGGCTAATTTTTTTTATATTCCAAAATACTCGTGGGAAACCCCTGGTGATTGCGACGAGTTCACTCAAGAGATTCCCACTTACTCGTGGGAATTTGATACGTGCTCACCAATCCATAAAGAAGATTCCACATCAACAATAGTAACTTACAGCCAGTGCTCGCCAAACATCGTCCACATTCCAAAATTGTCATGGGAATCGGCATCTCAGTGCGACAAATACACTAAAGATATGCCCACATACTCGTGGGAAGATGATTCATGCACTCCAAAAATTGAAGATGGGTTTGGTTTTCCTAATCACAAATACGATAACCAGGTAGAATGTCCTGACCAGAAGCGGGTTGTCAAAGCCGTCCAACCATATCAATTCACTGAACCGTCATATACTTACGGTGAAAGTACTTCAAATGAATGTAAGGATCAGTACTATGATTTTGAATTCGCCCAAAGCCTAGAAAAGTCAAACTTAAATTTAGATGTTGATGCAATTAAAAGTGAATTGTGCGACGGATTTTTAGATTCTCTACCAAAGGATCATTACTATGATTTCGAATTTGCCCAAAGCCCAGACAAGCCAAACATAAATCTAGATGTTGATGCAATCAAAAGCGAATTGTGCGACGGATTTGTAGATTCTCCAGAAAAGAAAAAAAAAAGGAAAGAACATCACTAAATGGTTCTAACAAATGGTAAGTTCGGAGTGGAAACCGACATATGATTGTAAAATGAGGAGTTTATTATGTACTTGTACCATAACCGTTGTGTGTTAAATATTTTCAAGTCTCTAATGTACCGGTTTAAGAATGTGTTTTAAATTTTATGTTTCATTAAATGTCAGGTTTTAGTGGAGTTGCAATACCAATATTTATCGTTTATTAGTCATCGAACATGATTATATATATATATATACTATTAAATAATATGATATACAAGATTTGGGATAATGAAATGAAAAATATTATAGGGAACGCATCGATGTGAGAGTACAACATGAATAAGCAAACATTTATTCACAAATTAGTAATCTGAATCTTCTGATCCACTTTCACTAGGGATGGAGTCTGAATCGTCGTCAAATTCTCCACGTGTTTCCTCTTCGTCCGAATGCACTAGATCATCCCCGACATGTGTGACATCAACGACAAGGCCAATGTTATCCATCTCCTCAACAGGTGTCATTGGTATACTTCTTGATGGTTGTAGAGCATCATGTTCTGGAACTCCATAGATTTTTCCTCTCGGGTTTATTGGAGTTATTGTGATCCACGGATCTGTACGGTAGGCAACTCGAGGATATGGAATGTAGCAAACCTATTAATAATTAGTGGATATTGTTAATATACATGGACAAGACACCTTACCTATGAGTACGTAGGTAAACATATTAGTGTATTGATACCTGGTCTGCTTGAGACGCAAGGATAAATGGATCGTAATACGGTAGTTTCTGGCTTAAATTTAACGAAATAACACCAAGAGGGTCAACTCGAACCCCTCGACCATCGGTTGGGTCATACCAATCGCATATAAACACAATGCACCTCAAGTTCAACATTCCTGGATAGTGGATTTCCAAGATTTCTTTTAAAATCCCATAGTACATGGTATCACCGGATTGCGCCGAAATACCATAGTCCAAAGTTGACCTTTGACGTCCTTCCTCACGGATACTGAACGAATATCCCCTAGTGCAAAACTTGGGATATGAAGTCGCGGTGCTGCGTAAACCATGAATAAACTCCACTAACCACGTCGGGATTGATCGACCACTTGCTAAACTTTCGGAAACCTACAAATGATATAAGTAAGATATAAGTAACATATGAACGTGAAAACATGGAAAAGTAAGAGTAAGTAATCATATTAAACTTACATAACATTTCAACCACCCCTCAAATTCTTCATCTTTTAAGACAGCAAGTTCGGCATCTGTCTTATCATAATGGTAATCACGTGCGAGAGACATGTAGATCCTGTAACATAACAGTCGTTAGTAGATGAAGGCAAATAATTCCATAAATTTATTTTAATAACTAATATACCTTTCGTACTCCAAAATTTCGTCACAATTTCTGAGGATATAAGTATGCAAATGTGTGACCTCTTGTGATGATAGTCTGCGTTTCTTTGCTTTTCCACTTACTCGACCAACTTTGGCAAACAACTCGGGTACAACCACGTCATACGTTGCTTTCTCACCTCTATCATCATGTCGCGCCGGACGTCTCGCCTTAGTCCGAACTCCCGATGGAAAGTAATATTCAACCAAGTGTGGGACTTCCTCGTTTAGGCTTTGTGCGACAATAGATCCCTCCACCTTGCTCAAATTTTTAACTTTTTTCTTCAGGTGGAACATGTAACGCTCAAACGGATACATCCATCGGTATTGAACAGGGCCGCCTAAGGCTGCTTCTCGTGGGAGGTGAATAGTAAGGTGTTCCATAACGTCAAAAAAAGACGGTGGAAATATCTTCTCCAGATTACAAAGGAGAACCGGGATATTGGCCTCCAAGTTACGTATCCCGTGGACGGTAAGCGTTCTTGAACATAAATCTTGGAAGAATGCACCAACTCCTATAAACAAAAATTAAACAAGTTACTACATATATAGTAATATTATGGTAGTAAGAAACAAAGGGGAGTAAGAAATATACCTCCAATTGCTTGGTGGATTGGTTCTGGAAGAAGATATGCAAATGCAAATGGAAGAAGACGCTGCATCACGACATGACAATCATGACTCTTCATTCCTATAAACTTCTCTTCCGTCGAATCCACGCAATTACGTAGATTAGATGCGTAGCCGTCTGGAAATTTTACAAATTTTTTGAACCATTCAAAAATACTTCTTTCTGCCCAGCGTCTAACCGGTACGCAGGCATCGGCAATCTACCATTAGCCGAAACATGAAGAGATGGCCTAGAACAAATCAATGGCAAGTCGAATCTAGACTTCCAGTTGTCTTTGGTCTTTCCTGGGACGTTTAACATGCATGACATCTAGATTATGCCGCAGTAGATGGTCTTTCCAGTAAGGCAAATCCCAGAAAATACTCTTCTTGTGCCAATTGTGATATTCCCCACAACCGTTGACGGGATGATGGCCATTACCCCCACATTCAGGAGTTCGCTCTGCACCAAAATCACGTAACTGTTCCAATATGTTGCGACCATCTATCTCAGGAGGTGGACCATAGAACACTTGTACATTCTTCCTGAAATGTCTTTTCGAACGACGATATGGATGATTTGCCGGTAAAAAACACCTATGACAATCAAACCATGAAGTCTTCCTTCCTTGCTGCAATTGGAATGCTGTGGTATTGTCTTGGCAATAAGGACAAGCCAATCTTCCATGCGTTGTCCATCCAAATAACATACCGTATGCGGGAAAATCGCTTATGGTCCACATAAGAACCGCACGCATGTTGAAATTCTGCCGGACTGAAACATCAAATGCCTCGACACCATGCTCCCACAACATCTACAACTCATAGATCAATGGTTGGAGGAATATATCGAGTGACCGTCTTGGATGATCAGGCCCGAGAACTAGAATTGAGAGAAAGAGGAACTCTCGCCGCATGCACATAGTTGGAGGCAAATTGTAAGGTGTTACGATGACCGGCCACAATGAGTATTTTCTGCCATGCTTTCCAAATGGGTTGAAACCATCAGTGGATAAGCCGATGTATACATTCCGTGGTTCGTATGCAAAATCTGGATATACGGATTGAAAGTGTTTCCACGCTTCCGCGTCAGAAGGATGCGTGATATCTCCATCTTGACTATGCTCTGCATGCCATCTCATAGCCTTAGCTGTGCGGTCTGATTCGTACAGCCTGTTTAACCTCTCCGTTAAGGGTAAATACCAGATCCGTTTGAATGGAAGCTTCACCCTGCCACTTGACTCCTGGAACCGTGGTTTCCGGCAAAATTTACATTTCTTTCGGTTCTCGTCTTCTCTCCAGTATATCATACAGTTGTCGATGCACACATCTATAACCTGGTAGGGCAAACCAAGACCGGCGACAAGTTTTTGGACCTCGTCGTATGATCCTGGGGCCAGATTATCTTCTGGCAAAACATCTTTCACGAACTCGGCGAATGCATCAACACATTCTTCGGACAAATTATAATCAGTCTTCAGGTTCATCATCCTACTAGCAGAAGATAGCGGTGAATGACCATCCCTACAACCGCTGTATAGTGGTTGCTTTGATGCGTCTAACATATCAAAAAACCTTCGAGATTCTAAATTAGGTTCTTCAACCCTATCACCCTCATACCCACCCGACTGCAAATTCTCTCTAAACGCATCGTTAACCATCTGAACCGTACTTAACCCAACCTCTACATTTGTTGTACGTTCTTCTACGCTATCCGGAAAATAAGGTTGATTGCTACTAGTACTACCATATTCATAATTGGTTTCTCCATGTAAAAACCAAACCTTATATCCCGGCCTAAAACCATATCTATATAAGTGAGTCCAACATTATGAACGGCAACACTAATTCTATTACAGCAATTGGAACAAGGACATTTGATATCTTGACCTTTTTTGGCTGCTTCTAGATTACTGGGTAGATTCATGAACTCGCATATTCCTTGAGCGTACTCGTTCCTTAATAAGTCCGAGCCCACATCCATCATTGGCTCGTCCATCCATGCCCGAAAATATGAACTCATCTTTATAATTTTTTTTCGAAGTTTATGAATTTTTGTTCTGATGGAATGAAGAATTGTGCAAACGTATTTATGGACATCGGAAACCGTCGGAAATCCGATGGAATTCCGTCAATACCTCCGACATAACACCCCACCAATCACGTCATCCACCGCAGACGATATGGCAACCACTCAAACTTTGCCGACATCGGAAACTGTCGGAATTCCTTCACTCATTCCGAAGGATTTAGTCCGTCGGAAATACGTCCCTACACGCTGACCAATCAAACTTTGCCGACATCGGAAAGTCCGAATTCCGTCGCAATGTTGTCGGAAAATAACGACAGATCAGAGCTGTCTGTAAACCGTCGGTAGTTTCCGACGGTTTCCCAACGCTAACCCGACAGTCTGTCTTTCCGTCTGAATACCGTCGAAATAATGTGACGGAATTTCGACGGAATCAGTTTGCTCGGCAGATCGTAGGAAGTCCGTCAGAATTGTCCGACGGAGAAAAAAATTCCGTCGGAATTAACGGTGTTTTCTTGTTGTGTGTTTTAGCTTCTCAGCAAATATACTTGTATTTTAGAATTTAGCTTTTTCAAAAATCAAGAAGAAACAAACCTTCTCAACGTTACCTTGTCATCATCGATTCAACACTTTCCATAATCATTAGATTCTCTCCTTAAGAATAGAACAAATTCAAAGCAGACGTAGAATATTTATGCCACAATGAACAGAGACAAATTGGTTGATATCCAAACTAATTCAGGACTATACAACAAATCCTGAGACTTTTCAAATCCAAAAGTTACATTTTTTCCTAAGTTTTGTAGTCTAGATGGATATGCGAGCCGTTTATTTATGAAATGTTATTGTTACAAATAACAAAACGAGCAAAAAATAACAAAACATCATCTGCTATCAATTTAATATTAACCAATGTGCTACAGCGAAACTTTTGTCTATCAATCAGTTTTATATGTATATATAATAATAAATCTAAGAGTTTTTGGGTTTTTACATCTTGTTGTTTCCTAGGGTTTAAGTTGAAGAACCAAACTCGTTTCAGATTTTCCTCAAATCAGATTCAATGAAAGAGACGGAATTGTCGCCGGAGCTAGTAACGCCGGGAGATGTACTCGGAGATTCGACTGAGCTTAAACCCGGTAAAGGAGCTTACGTCAATGACACCACCGTCTTCGCTTCCCTCACCGGAATTCGCCGGATTGTTCCTCCTCTACCCCAATCCCTTGACCAGGTTTCTCCTTTTGATTCCTTCTGTTTCGTTTATACGTCTGATTCTGGATGTGTGTATGATTTTCTTCAATGGAAAAAGCTCAATTTTATAGCTCCTTGTGTTTGTGTGATTTATATACAGAGAGCCACTGTTGAAGTTACAGGTCACAAGGCACATGGTCTTATTCCTGAGCCTGGTTCTGTTGTACTAGCAAGAGTGAGTCTGTTATTATTCAATTTTGATGCCAATAATCATGCCACAGTTACAAAGTTTTGATCTTTATGTATTCTCTGTGTGATTTTTGTTAGGTGACTAAAGTTATGGCTAGAATGGCTACTGTTGATATCCTCTGTGTTGGTTCGAAGGCAGTTTGTGAGAAATTTGCTGGTATAATCAGGTGATTTTCTCCTGCTCTTGAGGGTATTTGATTTCAAGGGTTTGTGTGTGTTGATTCTAACTAACTTGTGGGTTTGATCTTTCACAGGCAACAAGATGTGAGAGCAACAGAGATTGACAAAGTTGAAATGCATTCGTCTTTCCGTCCTGGTGACATCGTTAGAGCTATGGTTGTATCCTTTCTGCATTTAACATTTTTACTTATTCTTTAGAATCTCTGTGTTACTATCTTTGGTGTTTGGGTTATAAATGCTTTTAGAGCAAAGGCATTTCTTAGATTTGTTACATTATGCAATCTTGTTTTCTCTTCTAGAGTTTAATCTGAATGGATATTAGTTTGTAGTCTATAATAATACATCTCATATAGCATCTTAATTTGGCTTAACTTGGAGTTTCAAAGCTGTCTCTTGGTGATGCACGGGCGTACTATCTTTCAACTGCTAAGAATGAACTTGGTGTGGTCTCAGCAGAAAGTGCTGCAGGTATATCTTGTTTCCTGCTCTTGGAAATTATTAAAGAAGCCAAGAGTATATAGAGAGAGTCTATAACCAATCTGTTAAATCTCCTGCTGTTTTTCTTGTCAAAGTGTAGTACATAGTTGTTTCTGCATCTAACTTGTACTTGTCATTGTGGAACTATGAGTATTAACCCTGGAATTGGAGTATGTAGAAGCTTTTGATATTCATACGTTATAGTGTGTATTTCCGTTTTGAGTAATGATCAAAGTTACGGGCAATTGCGCAGGTGAGACAATGGTTCCGATAAGTTGGACAGAGATGCAGTGCCCCTTGTCGGGCCAAACCGAGCAGAGAAAAGTTGCCAAGGTGGGCAGTTGAGTTCAAGAAGATATGTTGGCGTCTCTCGGAGACTTAGGTGTGGTCTCTGCAATAAGAAAGACCTGTGAGATTACTACTACAATTTTGTGCTCTAATGACATCCTTAAACGTCAGTCTCTGTTGTCTGATTATCAGGTGTAGAGATAAGTTTTAGAGTAATTGAACTTATTCCTACTACATTAATGTGGGCATATTTTAGGATAATTAATTAGTCTTGCATGATTTTAAACTCGAAAAGAGATTTTCTTTGTTAAATTTTACCTTGTGGTCATCAATTCGATACTTTCCAACCACCATCGCAAATTTTACCTTGTGTTAATTTTATAGTTATAAACATTGGTAGCAATATACATTCAAAGAGTTGTACAAACAAAACTTACAAGATGTTAATCAAATTTCTCCTTCTCAAATTAAATTTCTCCTTGCACACAAAAAAGCTAATCAAGATGCCCAAGAAATGGCAAACGTTAAGGAAGAAAAGAATCTGCAGACCACAAGCTTATTGATGCCAGTTTGTCGTGCCATCGGGAGCAAAGTTGTGACGTTTTAATTTTTTTTTTTTTTTAAGGAAAAAAGGAAAAAACAATATTCCGCTGCCGGGTTTGAACCTGGAAACAACAACCATTTTCTTGATAGGTGCATTAGCCTTTGTGCTACAGCGGATCTTTTGCTTTGTTATGAATTATAAATACATATATATATATATATATATATATATATATATATAATTAAAATTATGTAAGGAGAGCAAAGTTAAAAAAATACTCCGCGGAGGTTTGAACCCATAAACAACATCCATAGATGCATTAGCCTTTGTGCTACAACGGATCTTCTGCTATGTTATGAATTATCTGTATATATGGACAATTCAAACAAATCATGAGACTTCTTAAATCCAAAAGTTACAATTTTCCAAGGATTCTTATTAGAAATCTCACACAGAACAAACCAGAGCTGGAATTCTAGTCGGATGTGCGTCGTTTATTTAGAAGAGGAAAAACATGTATGTTAAAAAATATACATGTTTTAAGTTTCAAAAAAAAAAAATATAAACATGTTTTTAACCCGGAAAACATGTATATATAGAGTCTTTAACCAATCTGTTACATAGTTGTTTCTACTTCTAACTTGTACTTGTCATTTTGTAAAAGCATGGAATTGGAGTAGTATTAGTATGTAGAAGCATGTGCTTCTTTTGACACTCATACGTTGTAACGAGTATTTTCTTTTGAGTAATGAAAATCGTTACTGATGATTGTGCAGGAGAGACAATGGTTCCGATAATTTGGACAGAGGACGATATATAACAAAGTATCTATAAAACGGATCTGGCATGCATAAAAAACAAAACCCTTGATCTTGATGATGGCTAGTATAACAAAACAAAAACCAATAAAATACATAAACCCTTTAAAAATACATGGCTAGTAAAGCGTCATATGCCTTACCTCGATCGGAAAAAGGTTTCGATAGAAAAGATTCAAAAGGGCTGAGCTTAATTACATGTACAATCATATATATGTTTTGATGCGGCTTGTTTTCTTACGTGAAAAGAAAAAAAAACATAAGATCAATACTAATTTCAATAAAATATGTAAAAAGAATTGTTAGGGTCAATATAATTTAGTAAAGGATATAAGACCAAACAAAATAACATAAAGTCTTTTATAAAAGAGAAGAGAAACGTTAACTCAAAGAAGAAGAAGGAAAAAAAAGTATTAAAATCAAACTTAATCGATGAATCAAAACCCTTGACACTATCCAACCACAACAAAGTAAGAGAAAGTGAATTTAGAGCTTAAGAGAAAGAAAGGCACATATGATCAATCATGATGAACATGCATGTATGCTGCAAGAAGACTGTCACGATGAACCAAAGTAAGAGAAAGTGAATTTAGAGCTTAAGAGAAAGAAAACCCCAATTTCAAAAAACCCTGATTTTTTTCTTTCCCGTGTTTATGTTCTTTCTTCCAATCAGATGATGCCACGTCGACATGTCTAAAGACCGAAAATAAATCCTATACTAGACACTTTTAATCAGTTCTGGATCTGTAATCTTAAGGTTTATTGTTTTAATATTGTTTAGACAAGCTTATTAGATATCTCAAAGGGTGGAATGCACATGCCCTTACAGGTATTTCCGGAGACCATTATTGAAGAATCTTATGTTTTCTACTTTCTTTCTTTTTAATAATTTCTTAGCTTCTGGTCTTTCAGGTATTCTCTCTCTCTCTCTCTCTCTAGATCTTGTGCAGCAATGGGAGGCTGTTTCTCTGTCTCGTTGTCATGTGATCAAGTGGTGAATCAATGCTCTCAGTGGTTATGCCTCAAGGTGAGTTATATTCACAACCTCTCCGAGAATCTAGCAGCTATGAAGAAAGCCATGGAAGATCTCAAGGCGAAGCGAGATGATGTTCAAGGAAGAGTAGACAGAGAAGAGTTTACAGGGCGTCGTCGAAGGCTTGCTCAAGTCCAGGTATGGCTTACGAGAATCCCAGACGTTGAAAAGGAATTTAATGATCTCCTTAGTACTAGTGAGATTGAGCTCCAAAGGTTGTGTCTCTGTGGTGTTTGCTCTAAAAATGTGAAATTGAGTTATGATTATGGGAAAAGTGTTATTCTGATGTTGAGGGAGATTGAGAGTCTTATTACTTCTCAAGGAGAATTTGATGCGGTGACTGAGGAAACTCCAAGAGCCGAGGTCGAAGAGTTGCCTATTCAACCCACAATTGTTGGTCAGGAAACAATGCTCGAAAAAGTATGGAACCGTCTCACGGAAGATAGAGTTGGGATTGTTGGTCTGTATGGTATGGGTGGAGTAGGCAAAACCACCCTTCTCACGCAGATCAACAATAAGTTTTCTCATATTGGTTGCGGATTTGATGTCGTTATATGGGTTGTTGTGTCTAAAAATGCAACGGTCCATAAGATTCAAGGAAGCATTGGGGAAAAACTAGGCCTTGAGGGGAAAGAATGGGACGAGAAAGCCGAAAGCCAAAGATCCCTCGACATCCACAACGTTCTTCGGAGGAAGAAGTTTGTGTTGATGTTGGATGATATATGGGAGAAAGTGAACTTGGATGCAATTGGAATCCCGCATCCGAAGAGAGAAAACGGATGCAAAGTAGCATTTACCACCCGCTCTCGAGATGTGTGTGGGCGCATGGGGGTTGATGACCCCATCCAAGTCAGTTGTCTGGACACGGAAAAAGCCTCGGATTTGTTCAAAAAGAAAGTCGGGGAAAACACGTTGGGAAGCCACCCAGACATTCCCAAACTCGCAAGAAAAGTCGCTGGAAAATGCCGTGGCCTACCGTTGGCACTCAGTGTCATCGGGGAAACTATGGCGTGCAAAACCACTGTACAAGAGTGGCATCGAGCAGTTCATGTTCTAAATTCTTCTGCCACAGAATTTGCAGGTGTGGTTGATGAGATTCTTCCGATTTTGAAGTATAGCTATGATAGTTTAAATGGTGAGGAGGTGAAATTGTGTTTCCTCTATTGCTCTCTGTTTCCTGAAGATTATCAAATTCATAAAGAGGGCTTGGTAGAGTACTGGATAGGCGAGGGATTCATAGATGAGAAGGAAGGCAGAGAGAAAGCATTAAATCATGGTTATGAGATACTTGGCATCCTTGTTCGCGCATGTTTATTGATGGAGGGAGCAAAACATAAATCGAAAGTGAGTATGCATGATGTGGTTCGTGAGATGGCCCAGTGGATAGCATCTGATCTCGGAAAGCATAAAGAGAGATTAATTGTGCAAGCTGGTGTTGGATTACATGCCATATCGAAAGTCGAGAATTGGAGGCTTGCGAGAAGGATTTCACTGATGGACAATCAGATTGAAAAGATATCTGAGATCCCCGACTGTCCGGAACTTACAACTCTCCTCCTTAGGGGAAACGGAAACTCGTTAGCAACTATCTCAGGTGAATTCTTTCGGTCTATGCCTAGGCTACTCGTTTTGGATTTATCAGATAATTATGACCTCCAAGGTTTGCCAGAGCAAATATCAGGATTGGTTTCTTTGAGATATCTTGACTTGTCATGGACAAGAATAAAGCGACTACCTGTTGGTTTACAAGAGTTGAAAATGCTAATACATTTGAATTTGGAGGGGACGGAAGAACTTGAGAGTTTAGATGGGATATCAAAATTGTCGAGTTTGAGGACATTGAAACTAGAAGGTTCTAAAGTGTGGCTAGATATGAGGCTAATGAAGGAGCTGCAGCTCTTAGAACATTTAGAATACATAAGCATAAGTATCTCGTCAAGTTTAGCTGGGGAGGTGTTGGTATATGATCGTAGAGTGGGGAGATGTATTCAATGCCTTGATATTAGAGAGGGTGGGGAAGAATCAGTAAGAGTATTAGTTTTGCCAGCAATGGATAATCTCTTTGAGTTAGAAATCTCCTTACTATTCAAACGTTTGAGGGAGATAAAGATAGAGAAAAGTCTAACAAGGCCATGTTTCTCAAACCTCTCTATTCTGCATATAGAAAGGTGTGACGGTTTAAAGGATTTGACGTGGCTGGTGTTCGCTCCAAACCTTGTTCGTCTTACACTTGACGGGTTAAAGCAAGTGGAGGAGATAATAAGCAAAGAGAAAGCTGCGAGCCTTTTAGAGAAGGAAACATGTAATAATATTATTCCTTTCCAGAAACTAGAAGTCCTTCACTTGGTGGAGTTGCCAGAGCTGAAGAGCATATACTGGAATGCTCTGCCTTTCCAACGTCTGAGAGAGCTTTACGTATCCGACGATTGTCCAAAGCTGAGAAAGCTTCCATTGGATTCTAAAAGCGTCTTAAAGGTTGAAGAACTTGCCATACAATACACAGAGGAAGAATGGATGCGAGGGATTGAATGGGAGGATGAAGCCACACGACAACGTTTCTCACCTTCTTGCAGGCTCAGTGTTGAGTAGCCACACGACCCAAGCTATTCTTCTGTTTCTGTCCTTCCTCTGAAATTGCATCGAATATCTCTGTTTCTGCTAAGACTCAAAACCAATTGTATTGAATAAAAGCTTAAAAACCTATTGTCACATCAGCTTTTCTGAATCAGACTTCTTCCTCTTCCTATACAATGGCTTATCAGTTTCTTTTGTGTTTGGCTTGATTTTTGTCAAAAGTTATTCCAAAGTGTTTTGCTCTGTGAATCTCTTTATCTCTGTCTAGTGACTCAGTGTCTAGTAATTAGCTTCTCTATGTATTGGCAAAATCACACCTTTGACACAGATCAAAACAATAATTGAATAATATGGACAAAGTGGTTGATATTCAAATCAATTCATGCCACTAATTGAATAATATCACAAAGAGTTTTTGGCTTTTGGCATCTTCTTGTTACCTAGGGTTTAAGTTCAACAACCAAACTCGTTAATGATTTTCCTCAATCAAACCCTCTCTAATAGATTCAATGACAAAGCCGGAGGTACAAAAAAAAGGCTTTGTTGATCTCAATCTCTAATGCAAAATGTTCTTTACAAGAACAGAGTCCTACTCTTCAACAATTTGCTTGTATTTTAGAGTCCACAACAATTTTATTTGTATGTATGTTTGTAGTTAAATTCCACTCTCTCATTCAATAAGCTAAAAATGAAATTAAGTTGATGCTCTTTTACACAAAAGCTAAGAAAGAGACTCATAACCATTCTTAAGATAGAAGATTTACAATAAACAACATCTTAACACAAATCGAAGCAACTAAAGATAGAACAAAGTTCTTTAAACAACTGTAAATGAATTCTTCCAAGTAACCAAACTGATCAAGATGAGAATCCACTGCCAGTTCAAGACCACAAACCTGCACAAGATCAAAACAAAAGACACAAGATGTGATATTGTAAACTAAAAGTCTAAAACATCAAATTAGATTACCCCCAAAGAAAAAAAGATTTACACAATAAACAAAACAGAGGAAAATTTGAAGAATCAGACGAAAATAGTCAATCACCATGTTGCATCCATTGTAAAAATGCAAGTAAGACTGGGGCGACAATTTCTTATCATCAGCTCCACTCAAAAGGTAACCAAACAAATACTACAAGATCAATAAAGACCAAAAGACAAAAGGCCAAATAAGCTAAACATGAGAAAAGATGTAAACAGGGCTAAATAGTAACAAGTAGCTTATGTAATGAGAAGCTAGCAGTGTCGCAAATCCTGTTTTATCATTCATTTTCTGCCTCTGAAAAACGAAATGTCCAACTACCATTTTTAAACTTTGGACATCAGATACCATAGGCATTGTTTATTCACCATAAAAACAAAAAAACACAATTATAGAATGATCAATCTGCAATCTCAGTCGAAAGATGGTGATCTATTGATTAATAATCACTTAAAAATCATTAAAATTGACAAAATTTACATCACTGATTGCAGATTTCACAAATAGAAAAAGTTTCGAAAACAAAAACAATTGGAAACAAGAAAGAGGTCAGATGGTAGTGCATTAGTCTTAGAATCAACACTTTGTTTCAGATTTACTGACGTATGGATATTTTATCCTCACTCCTCTTTTCTTTAAATTCAAGAAAATCACAATTTAAAAAAAAACATAAAAATCGGAATTAAATAAAAAGATCAGAGAATGGCAAATCAATCATTATGATCAGACTGGGTGTCACAAAACATTATGCCATTTCATCATCTCTAAAGATTAGACCAAAAAACAAAACAAAACAATTAAGTAAGATTTAGAGAATCAGACGAAATTAGTCAATCACCATATTGAAAATGCTAATACATTTGAATTTGGAGTCGACGAGTGACCTTGAGAGTTTAGATGGGATATCAAAATTGTCGAGTTTGAGGACATTGAAACTACGATTTTCCAAAGTGTGGCTAGATATGAGGCTAATGAAGGAGCTGCAGCTCTTAGAACATTTAGAATACATAAGTATCTCGTCAAGTTTAGCTGGGGAGGTGTTGGTATATGATCGTAGAGTGGGGAGATGTATTCAACGCCTTTTTATAGAGGGTGAAGAATCAGTAAGAGTATTAGTTTTGCCAGCTATGGATAATCTCTTTGAAATCTCCATATGGAATTATGGAATGAGGGAGATAGAGATAGAGAAGACACCGTGGGATAAAAGTCTAGCAAGGCCATGTTTCTCAAACCTCTCTATTCTGAGTTTAAGAAGTTGTGACGGTTTAAAGGATTTGACGTGGCTGGTGTTCGCTCCAAACCTTGTTCGTCTTAACCTTCTGGGGTTAAAGCAAGTGGAGGAGATAATAAGCAAAGAGAAAGCTGCGAGCCTTTTAGAGAAGGAAACATGTAATCATATTATTCTTTTCCAGAAACTAGAAAGCCTTATCTTGGTGGAGTTGCCAGAGCTGAAGAGCATATACTGGAATGCTCTGCCTTTCCAACGTCTGAGAGAGCTTTACGTATCCGACGATTGTCCAAAGCTGAGAAAGCTTCCATTGGATTCTAAAAGCGTCTTAAAGGTTGAAGAACTTGCCATACAATACACAGAGGAAGAATGGATGCGAGGGATTGAATGGGAGGATGAAGCCACACGACAACGTTTCTCACCTTCTTGCAGGCTCAGTGTTGAGTAGCCACACGACCCAAGCTATTCTTCTGTTTCTGTCCTTCCTCTGAAATTGCATCGAATATCTCTGTTTCTGCTAAGACTCAAAACCAATTGTATTGAATAAAAGCTTAAAAACCTATTGTCACATCAGCTTTTCTGAATCAGACTTCTTCCTCTTCCTATACAATGGCTTATCAGTTTCTTTTGTGTTTGGCTTGATTTTTGTCAAAAGTTATTCGAAATAGCTTAAAGTGTTTTGCTCTGTGAATCTCTTTATCTCTGTCTAGTGATGAGAGGTTATTTCTATGTCTCAAATTAGATTGTAAAAATGCAAGTAAGACTGGGGCGACAATTTCTTATCATCACTTTCAAATAAAAAAGGTTTTTACTTTTAAGAAAGAAAATAAAAAAGCAGATTTTTGGTTTTAGGAAAAAAACAAAATAAACTTTGTAGTGGAGAGGGATCAGATGATATGATAATTGGAGCGCCCAATTGTCGTAACAGGCTTTGAGCGGAACGCTCTTCACGCATTAAGCGAGATTAAACCCATTCCTCATTTCCCCTTTAACTTGCCTGAAGGATCATACCTTTCAAAAGATACAGCTATTTCTTTTTTATACACACGTCACTACCCTCCTCTCTCTCCACCTTACCGATGTGGGACAATTGAAAATATTAGTATTTGCCTTATTAGGCTCAAATAAAGCCGGGTGGGACAAATGAAAATATTAGTATTTGCTTTTTAAAGAAACATCAAAGGACCTACAATTTGTACATCTTCCATTCATTTGCACATGTCTTTGTACCTAAATATTGTTATCAAGTTTTTTTTATTTAAGATTCATACCCACATGGTCATCAGGTCATGTCTTCTCACCAGATGTGTTAAAATCCACAATTTGATTAGCAAATAGGATTGATACTAACTTGGGACCCTTATGATCAGAGCAAGAAATACAAAAGCATGTGTTTATGTCTGGTTTGGTTGCTCTAAGATTTTGTGAAAAGCTTATTCTAAAATAATTTCTCATTATATATACAACGCAACAAGCCTATTGGAGTCCTCATCAACCACAACTTACATTCAAAGAATTATACAAACAAATCTTCTTGTTTTCTTTCTCCTCGCTTTCTTATCTAATTCTTTTCCTTGAAAAAAATGATGAACGCAAAGAAGTTAATCAAGATGGCTAAGAAATGGCAACAAAGAGCAGCCTTGAGCAGGAAAAGAATCTCTTTTCAAAGATCCAATACTGCTACTTCTACTAGCTCACCAATAGTAGAAAAGGGCTGTTTTGTGGTCTACACAACGGATAAAGCGCGCTTTGCTTTTCCGATAAGTTACCTTAGCAGCTCTGTTTTCCAAGAGCTCTTGAAGATCTCTGAAGAAGAGTTTGGCCTCTCCACGGAAGGACCAATTACGTTGCCTTTCGATTCGGTTTTCTTGGAGTATCTTATTCGATTGATCGAACGACGAATGGATGGAGATACAGAGAAGGCTTTGTTGTTGTCAATCTCTAGTGCTAGATGTTGTTTGCAACTACAAGAACATAGTAGTACTCAACAATTGCTTGTATTCTGAAGTGTAGCAATTTATGAGCTTGTAAATTCTATAGTTTATTAGATTTAGATAAACAGATCATTTAAGAAAATACAAAACTATTTTTTTTTTTTATCTCTCTTCTTCAAAATCAATTCATATTGAAAATAAGGAAAATGTGAGCAACTTCAATATTAATAAAAAGAGACTAAGATATTCAAACTAAATTTAAAAGCTCCACTCCATATACTTTCTACGAATTCAAGTAATGATGAGATGTGTATTACTAAGTTATTATTGACGTTCTCAAACTAGAGGAAACTTCCTGAATATGAATGTGACGACAATCACTGGTTTTTTTATAATTACATTTGCTTAATAACCTGCTTTCTTAGGGGGTGGTATGCAAATATTGTATGCTTGATATCGTGTGTGAAGAAAACCCTTGAAGGCCTTTGTACGTAATGGTTTATCACTCGTTCTTCTTCACACAATCGAATCGCACTAGAAAATAAGTCAAAACTCAAATTACGTCTCTTCTTGCTATATTACATACATAATCATCTCACTCATCATACACTTGCACCTAAATTTCATCTAAAATATTTGTTTGTCTCCTTTAACATTGTTTTTTTCACTCACATTTAGTTTAGCTGATGGATTACTTACTTCTTTGGGACCCTTATGCTAACAAACATAGCACTACGTACAAAAGCTTGAGCTGTCTTTAATTTCACAAAAATATATTGTGACTCACATTTGATTTAGCTGATGGATTTCATACTTATTTGGGACCCTTATAGTCTTACACTAACAAACAAAGCTATACAGAAGCATGTGTTTGTTTGTTTTTGGGCTTCTCTTGTCTATCTACTTGAAAAATTCTCAACTTCTCATTTTTAATAAAAGTAATGCAACAACAGTCTCTTGCATTCTTCAGCAATGTTTTAGTACCTAGCTAACTCTTGTCATATAAATGTTAATGTAGAAGGATTCATTGTCATACCCACATGATTGTGTCTTCTCACCGCAAGTTTTTAGTCCACAAGTTGATTTGCATACACAATTGATTACTAACTTGGGACCATGATAATTAAAAAGAAACATAAGCATGTGTTGTGTCTGGTTAGATTGCTCAAGAGCTTGCCAAAGCCTTTCTCAATCTAAAAGTTTGTCCGTATATATAATGTAACAAGCCTATTACATTCATCATCAATTACAACTTCCATCAATTCAAAGAGTTTCTAAAAAACTTACAAATAGATCTTTTTTGTTTTTCAGTTTAAAAACAAAATTCTCCGTGAAAATGATGATGAGCACAAAGAAGCTCATAAAGATGGTCAAGAAATGGCAACAGAGAGTAGCCTTAAGCAGGAAAAGGATCTCATTCCCAAGATCAAGTGTGGCTACTAGCAGCTCAACTGCTGTACATAAGGGATGTTTTGTGGTCTACACAATGGATAAAGCGCGCTTTGCTTTTCCGATAAGTTACCTAAGCAGCTCTGTTTTCCAAGAGCTCTTGAAGATCTCTGAAGAAGAGTTTGGCCTCTCCACGGAAGGACCAATTACGTTGCCTTTCGATTCGGTTTTCTTGGAGTATCTTATTCGATTGATCGAACGACGAATGGATGGAGATACAGAGAAGGCTCTTTTAATGTCAATTAATAGTGCTAAATGTTCTTTACAATGCTCTTTGCAACTACAAGAACATAGTAGTACTCAGCAACAACTTGTATTTTAGAATGTAGCAATTTCTTTATTAGGTAGAGAGATCATTTCAGATAAAAACAAAATATGATTTTTGATTCTCTTTTAGAATTGTCTCATCAATTCTACACAAATAAAAACGAGATAACTTTAACATCCATTCTTTATTCAAAACTATTTTGCTCTGAAACTGTCCAATCTCGTGACAAAAAAAAAAAAAAAAAAAAACTGTCCAATCTCCATCATGAAAATGATGTAGTAGCTTAAAATTTCATTCACCGCTTTTAATACAAGACTGCACAATTTGTAATATAAACAAGAAATGCTCTCAACTTGAAGTTAATCTTTTTTCAAGTAAATAGTTGCGTAAAAGGGTAATTCAGATGAATTATTTGTCAAGCAACAAATTCTGTGTAATAACTGAAATTAGGCTAACTGTAATAACTCAATAAACACAAAAGAAGGCCTTGTCAAGCCCAAATTATTAAATTCTCTTCTACGCTTTTTATTTCCCCACATCGGTAAAACATGGTAGCAAATGGATGGTTTATATATCGGATGAGTCGATACAATGATTGTCACCTGCTAAAATTGGAACGAGACAGAGAAGATTAGCATGGCCCCTGTGCAAGGATGACACGCATGAATCGAGAAATGGTCCAAATTTTTTTTGCAATTTCTCCCTAAATCGAATTCCATGTCCAATTCTCTTATTTGCTGTCTTTATTTCACCGAAAGATTTGTTGTTCACTGAACAACTACTTGATCTATTATTTTTCTGACTCACATGTGATTAAGCTGATGGATCTTGACAAGTTCTTAACTTGTCATATATGTAACAACATGCATTCTGCATCAATGCCTTAGTACCTAAATCTTGTCATATAAATGTTAATATAATATTTATTATCATTACCTACATGATCATATCTTCTAACCAGAATTCTTTAGTCCACATGTTTGATTTGCACACATAATTGGGTACTAACTTGGGGACCCTATGATCATATATAATTAAGTACTATTGTGTCTGGTTAGGTTGCTCCAGAGCTTGTCACAAAGCCTATCTAAATCTAATAATTTTTGTATCTTTATATATAACACAGCGAGCCTATTGCATTCAATCATCAATCATACCCTCGATCTAAATCTCTTTTGCTTTCCGATCTAAATCTTTGCCACGAAAATGATTACAAACACAAAGAGGATCCTCAAGATAGCCAAGAAATGGCACCAAAGACAAGCTCTCAAGAGGAAAAGAATCTCCTATCATAGATCAGTTTCTACTACGAGCAACTCAACCGCTGCAGCGAATGGCTGTTTTGGGGTTTACACCACTTTGCTTTTCCGATAAGCTATCTGAGTAACTCTGTTTTTCAAGAGCTATTGAAGATCTCTGAAGAGAACAGTTCGGCTTCCCCACTGTTAGTGGACCAATCACGTTCCATTCGATTCAATTTTCTACGCTCTTTACATTGTTCGTTGCAACTACAAAGTACCCAACATTTGCTTTTGCTTGTAATTTAGAGTTAGGAATTTTTGTTTGTTTATAATGTTTATAGTGTATTAGATAGACAGATCATTTCATAAAGACAAGCTATCATTTTGTCACTCTTTTAGATTGTCTCATCAAAATTCAAAATAAAATTCTATATATAAAAGAAAAATTATAATGAGATTTTATTTAAAGGTATTAGAGTTTGTCTTTTAGCCTTTATGTACAGTGGATCTTATGATAATATTTGAAAATAAGTCTTATATATTTTCGTTTGGTTTGGATTAAAACCAAAAAAATGACAAATACCTTTTCCACAGCTTGTATCATTAGTTAGTACAGTTTCATCTTTGAAAATTTTAGGCCATTTTAGTAAAAATTGTTCAGCTGCTAAAACTTTTTTCACTCATTTACAACTTACAAGTCTATTACGACGCGATGCAGATTGTTCTGAAAAACATAAATTAATATCAAAGGACCCCAAGAACCTACTATAACAGCTTATAACTTCTATAAGAACATCAAAGGGCCTACAAGTCTACATCTTTCTTTCTCTAAATATTTTTAAATAAGATTCATACTCACATGGCCATGTCTTTTCACCAGTTTTATTATGATCCACAAGTTGATGAGCAGACATGATTGCTTACTAACTTGAGGCCCTTTATGATCACAACAAGGAAGACAAAATCATGTGTTGTGTTGTGTTCGGCTTGGTTGCTCTAAATTTATCTGAACTCAAGTAATAGTTTTCCCTTATATATAATGCAACAAGAAGCCTATTGGATTATTCACAACCCAGAAGTACCACTCAAAGAGTTCTACAAAACACAACTTAAAAGTCTCATATCCTTTCCGATCTAAGAATCTATAATCCTGAAAACAATGATGAACACAAAGAAACTCATGAAGATGGCCAAGAAATGGCAACAGAGAGCAGCTCTCAAGAGGAGAAGAATCTCATTTCAGAGTTCAATTGTTACCACTAGACCACTTTCGGTAGAAAAGGGATGTTTCGTGGTTTACACAGCGGATAAAGCCCGCTTTGCTTTTCCGATAAGTTACCTCAGCAACTCTGTTTTTCAAGAGCTTTTGAAGATATCTGAAGAAGAGTGTGGTCTCCCAAGCGGCGGACCAATCAGGTTGCCCTTCGATTCAGTTTTCATGGAGTATTTAATCAAATTGATCAAACGACGAATGGATGGAGATACAGAAAAGGCTCTGCTGATGTCAATCTCTAGTGCTAGATGTTCGTTGCAACTACAAGAACAACAGAGTAGTAGTCAACAAGTTCTTGTATATTAAAAAGTAGCAATTTTTTTTGTGTTTGTAAAATTTATAGTTTAGATAGACAGATTATTTCAAACTTTTCGTATTCAGAAATCTGTTATGCTTTCGAGGATAAGTCTTCATCAGAAAACAAAGACGATTCCAAAGGCTATTATTACTAAACCAATTGATGAAATATTGAGAATCAAGGTCGTTGTAGTTTGAGAGATTTGCAAAGGTTTATGAGTGTTTTAGCTTCTCAGCAAATATACTTGTATTTTAGAATTTAGCTTTTTCAAAAATCAAGAAGAAACAAACCTTCTCAACGTTACCTTGTCATCATCGATTCAACACTTTCCATAAATAATCATTAGATTCTCTCGTTAAGAATAGAACAAATTCAAAGCAGACGTAGAATATTTTTGCCACAATCAACAGAGACAAATTGGTTGAGATATCTAAACTAATTCAGGACTATACAACAAATCCTGAGACTTTTCAAATCCAAAAGTTACATTTTTTCCTAAGTTTTGTAGTCTAGATGGATATGCGAGCCGTTTATTTATGAAATGTTATTGTTACAAATAACAAAACGAGCAAAAAATAACAAAATATCATCTGCTGCCAGGCTTCGAACCCGGATGTCTAATAATAATAAATCTAAGAGTTTTTGGGTTTTTACATCTTGTTGTTTCCTAGGGTTTAAGTTGAAGAACCAAACTCGTTTCAGATTTTCCTCAAATCAGATTCAATGAAAGAGACGGAATTGTCGCCGGAGCTAGTAACGCCGGGAGATGTACTCGGAGATTCGACTGAGCTTAAACCCGGTAAAGGAGCTTACGTCAATGACACCACCGTCTTCGCTTCCCTCACCGGAATTCGCCGGATTGTTCCTCCTCTTCCCCAATCCCTTGACCAGGTTTCTCCTTTTGATTCCTTCTGTTTCGTTTATACGTCTGATTCTGGATGTGTGTATGATTTTCTTCAATGGAAAAAGCTCAATTTTATAGCTCCTTGTGTTTGTGTGATTTATATACAGAGAGCCACTGTTGAAGTTACAGGTCACAAGGCACATGGTCTTATTCCTGAGCCTGGTTCTGTTGTACTAGCAAGAGTGAGTCTATTATTATTCAATTTTGATGCCAATAATCATGCCACAGTTACAAAGTTTTGATCTTTATGTATTCTCTGTGTGATTTTTGTTAGGTGACTAAAGTTATGGCTAGAATGGCTACTGTTGATATCCTCTGTGTTGGTTCGAAGGCAGTTTGTGAGAAATTTGCTGGTATAATCAGGTGATTTTCTCCTGCTCTTGAGGGTATTTGATTTCAAGGGTTTGTGTGTGTTGATTCTAACTAACTTGTGGGTTTGATCTTTCACAGGCAACAAGATGTGAGAGCAACAGAGATTGACAAAGTTGAAATGCATTCGTCTTTCCGTCCTGGTGACATCGTTAGAGCTATGGTTGTATCCTTTCTGCATTTAACATTTTTACTTATTCTTTAGAATCTCTGTGTTACTATCTTTGGTGTTTGGGTTATAAATGCTTTTAGAGCAAAGGCATTTCTTAGATTTGTTACATTATGCAATCTTGTTTTCTCTTCTAGAGTTTAATCTGAATGGATATTAGTTTGTAGTCTATAATAATACATCTCATATAGCATCTTAATTTGGCTTAACTTGGAGTTTCAAAGCTGTCTCTTGGTGATGCACGGGCGTACTATCTTTCAACTGCTAAGAATGAACTTGGTGTGGTCTCAGCAGAAAGTGCTGCAGGTATATCTTGTTTCCTGCTCTTGGAAATTATTAAAGAAGCCAAGAGTATATAGAGAGAGTCTATAACCAATCTGTTAAATCTCCTGCTGTTTTTCTTGTCAAAGTGTAGTACATAGTTGTTTCTGCATCTAACTTGTACTTGTCATTGTGGAACTATGAGTATTAACCCTGGAATTGGAGTATGTAGAAGCTTTTGATATTCATACGTTATAGTGTGTATTTCCGTTTTGAGTAATGATCAAAGTTACGGGCAATTGCGCAGGTGAGACAATGGTTCCGATAAGTTGGACAGAGATGCAGTGCCCCTTGTCGGGCCAAACCGAGCAGAGAAAAGTTGCCAAGGTGGGCAGTTGAGTTCAAGAAGATATGTTGGCGTCTCTCAGAGACTGAGGTGGGTCTCTGCAATAAGAAAGACCTGTGAGATTACTACAATTTTGTGCTCTAATCACATCCTTAAACGTCAGTCTCTGTTGTCTGATTATCAGGTGTAGAGATAAGTTTTAGAGTAATTTACCTTATTCCTACTACATTAATGTGGGCATATTTTAGGATAATTAATTAGTCTTGCTTGATTTTAAACTCGAAAAGAGATTTTCTTTGTTAAATTTGTTAAATTTTACCTTGTGTTAATTTTATAGTTATAAACATTGGTAGCAATATACATTCAAAGAGTTGTACAAACAAAACTTACAAGATGTTAATCAAATTTCTCCTTCTCAAATTAAATTTCTCACATAGAACCAAGTGTGGTCTCTGCAGCAGTGAGATTACTACAGTTTTGGGCTCTTTTAACATCCTTAAACATCAGACTGTTTTCTTGTTCTCAGGTGTAGAGATAAGTTTTAGTGTAACTTGACCTTATTCCTACATCAATGTGGTCATATTTTAGTATACTTATATTCATTAGGATTCTTGCATGTTCTTAAAACTCTAAAAACAGATTTTCTTTGTTATATTTTACCTTGTGATCATCAATTCCACACTTTCCAACAACCATTGCAAAGTTAGGGCACTCAGAGCTGATTAAACAAGCAAACAAAACAGAGAATTAGAACATATGAAGAATATACAAGAGGCAAGTCAGATCAAAACTGATTCATGAAGACTTTGAATATGGCAATCAATTACTTACCTTTGTTGCTTTGCAAATTCCCAAGTGAAGTGCTACTTTTTATCTTTTGGAAGCTGCAAATTCAAATCATAAAGATTGAAACAAATCTGTGTCAAAACAAAAAAAAGATGGAAACAAATCTCGAGACTTTTCCAACCCAAAAGTTACAAATTCTCCAAGGATTGACAAAAATATATTTTCCGCTGGCTTCAAACCCGGAAATTTCTTAGTTGAGAGTTTGTTTTAGCCTTTGTGCTACAGCGGATCTTATGACAATTTTTGAATTATAATTATTATATATTTTGGGTTTGTTTGGTTGAAAACAAAAAACAACAAAAATATAATCCGCTGCCGGGCTTCGAACCCGAAAATTTCTTTGTTGAGAGTTCATTTAGCCTTTGTGCTACAACGGATCCTATGGCAACTTTTGAATTATAATTATTATATATTTTGGGTTGGTTTCGTGAAAAAACTTTAACAAGAATATTTTCCGCTGCGGGGCTTCGAAAATATTTTGGGTTGTTTTAGCCTTTGTGCTACAGCGAATCTTATGATAAAAGTTTCTTCATTCATTATAAGTTTCTCACCAGGCTACACCGTTAATTTGTAGCTCATCGGTTAAGTGTAATTTGAAAGCGAAAGAAAATTTTTGACCAACAAAATTACATGACCCAACCATAACCATTGAAATTTTCTGAGAACATCAAAGGACCTACAATTTGTATATCTTCCATTCATTTGCACATGCCTTTGTACCTAAATATTGTTTTCAAGATTTTTTATTTAAGATTCATACCCGCATGGTCATGTATTCTCAACATATGTGTTTAAATCCACAACTTGATTAGCAAATAATATTGATTACTAACCTCTCACCAGATGGACCCTTATGATCCACATACAAGACATACATCGGCATGTGTTTCTGTCTGGTTTAGTTGCTCTTCAATTTATCTAAACTCTAAACACTTCCTCCTTATATATAATGCAACAAGCATGTTACATTTTTCATCAACCAAAACTTGCATTCAAAGAATTATACAAACATAACTTAATTATAAATCTTCTGCTTGAAAAAGATGATGAACACAAAGAAGCTAATGAAGATGGCCAAGAAATGGCAACAAAGAGCAGCTTTAAGCAGGGAAAGAATCTCATTCCCAAGCTCAAGTACTAGCACCTGAACAACTCTGTCTTCCAAGAGCTCTTGAAAATCTTTGAAGAAGAATTTGGCCTCTCCACGGAAGGACCAATCACATTACCATTCGATTCGGTTTTTGTGGAGTATCTCATCAGATTGATCCAAAGACGAATGGACGGAGATACAGAGAAGGCTCTGCTAATGTTACTGCAAGAACAGAGTAGTACTCAGCAATTGCTTGTATGCTAGAATGTTGCAATTTTTTGTGTTTGTAAAGATTCTCTTGTATTAGGTAGACACATCATTTAAGAGAAAATACAACTTATTGTTTTTCTCTCTCCTTTTAATTGTCTCATCCAAATCAACTTATTATTCTCACCTTGATCTATATAGTGAGTCTCCAACTTCTGTTACAAGTGTTTCTTTGTTATCAATCTCTCTGATCATTTCTTTTAACTAGATTTGCCGTCTTTAATTTCACCGAAAGATTTGTTGTCCATCTATAACTTACCGTAGTAACTCAATAAAATACAAAAGAAGGCCATGTCAAGCCCAAATTGTTAAATGTCTTTTCTACTTTCTTTTTGTTCCCACATCGGTAAAACATGGAAACAAATAGATGGTTTATATATCGATGGAGTCGATACAATGATTGTCACCTGCTAATATTGGAATGATACAGAGAAGATTAGCATGGCCCCTGTGCAAGGATGACACGCATTAATTGAGAAATGGTCCAAATTTTTTTTGCTATTTTTCGTCAAATCGAATCTCAATCCAAGGACCTTTTACATGCTTTAACTTGACTTAGCATTTTCATGACCTATTATTTTTTGTGACTGACATTTAATTTAGCTGATGAATCTTGACAAGTTCTTAACTTGCATTCTGCATCTTTGACAAGTACCTAACTTCCTTTCTGCATCAATGTCTTAGTACCTAACTCTTAATGTGATTCATTAGCATACCTACATAATCATGTCTTCTCATAAGAAGTCTTTAGTGCACATGTTGATTGGCCGACATAATTTGGTACTGACTTATCATATATAATAAGTTCATGTTGTACTGTTGAGTCAGGTAGGTTGCTCTAGAACTTGTCACAAAGCCTATCTAAATCTGATACTTTTTTTTCTAACGTTTATATATAACATAGCGAGCCTATTGCATTCGATTATCAATCATACCCTCGATCTAAATCTCTTTTGCTTTTCGATCTAAATTTTTTGCTACGACGAAATTGATTATGAACACAAAGAGGCTCCTCAAGATAGCCAAGAAATGGCACCAGAAACAAGCTCTCAAGAGGAAAAGAATCTCATTTCAGCGATCAATTTCTACTACGAGCAATTCAACCGCTGCAGCGAATGGCTGTTTTGGGGTTTACACCGCTTTGCTTTTCCGATAAGTTATCTGAGCAACTCTGTTTCAAAAGCTATTGAACATCTCTGAAGAACAGCTCGGCGTTTCAACCGGCAGTCCAATCATTGCCATTCCATTCAGTTTTAGGGGAGTATCAAATCAAATCGAGTGCTAGTTGCTCGTTACATTGTTCTTTGCAACTACAAGAACAACTATTTACAGTTAGCAATTTCTGTGTTTGTAATGTTGTATAAGATAGACAGGTCATTTCAGAATTACACTATTACTTCGTCTCTTATTTAGATTGTCTCATCAAACTTATAAAAAAATCAAATTCCATATCAAAGAAAAATGATCTAAGTTCATGTATCACTTTGCTGTTACAGTTTCAACTCTGAAATATTTAGGCCATTTTTGTAAAAATAGTTCAGCTGCTGAAAGTTTTCTTCACATCGATTCATCGAAAACGCTGTAAAGGCACACAAAACTGCAAACCAACACGGTTAACTGATCTTACAAAGTTCTAATAAGTTCTAATAATGAGTGAAATCTATAAAAAAAATTCACTCATTATGACGCGAAAGCAGATTGTTCTGAAAAAACAGAATTAATATCAAAGGATACGCTTTCAAGAATACGTCTTCATCACGAAACAAGGCCAATTGAGAAACAAGGTCGTAGTAGTTTGAGAGACTTGCAAAGGTTTCACGTGTTTTAGCTTGTCTAGATATTCTTCACAATGCATTGTGCAACTAGAAGAATAGAGTAATAGTAATCAGCAAATGCTTCTTTATTTCAAACCCATAAAGACGCAAACCTTGGGATTTATGTGTAATACTCTTTTTTGTTGCTCTCACAAGAATTAACAAGAAGAAAACAGAGTTTTGCAAGAATAATTGAACTGAAAACTAGGCCTGGGCATATTATACGAACCCGAAAACCGAACCCGAACCCAAACCGAAAAAATCGGGTTCGGGTCGGGTTCGGGTTTAGCCTATTACACGAATCTGTTCTATAGTCCTCGGGTTTCGGTTTCGGTTTCGGGTTCGGGTAAACCCGCGTTACCCGCGGGTACCCGAATTACCCGATTTTTTTTTTTTTTTAATGAAATGCATGTTTATGTAAAAAATGCATGTTTTTACAAAAAAATGATTTCCCGAATCAAGTTTTTAAAACAAAAATGCATGTTTAAAACGAATGTTAAATTTTATTCACACAAAAAACAATTTTTTTACATAAACATGCATTTTCAAAAAAAAAAAAATTTCGGGTAATTCGGGTAACCGCGGGTTCGGGTCTATGCTTCCCTTTCGGTTTGTTTTGGAGATAATTTGTGGTTAATTTGGAATTGGATTTTGACTCGATCTTGATTTTGTTTCTAATTTGCTCCATTTTGATTTTGTTTGTAAATTTGATTTTGATTTCCATAATTTATGGTCGATTTGATTTTGTTTCTTTATTTGATTTTGAATTTTGTGTTTATTTAAAAAAATGCATGCTTAAAAAAAAAAATAGATTTCCCGAATCATGTTTTTAAAAACAAAAATGCATGCTTAAAATGAATGTTAAATTTTATTCACACAAAAAAACCTTTTTTTTACATAAACATGCATTTTCAACAAAAAAAAAAAAATTCGGGTAACCGCGGGTAACGCGGGTTTACCCGAACCCGAACCCGAAAATTTACAGTTTTTTCGGGTTTTTCGGTTTAAAAACCCAAAAATACCCGTAACCCGATTACCATAAACCGAACCCAAATATCCCGCGGGTTTTTATGGGTTTTAACCTCCAACACGAAAACCGAACCGAACCCGAGTGTACCCGAACCGAAACCGAACCGATAATTTAAAAAATCCGAATGGGTTTCATATTCATCAAACCGAAAACCCGAATACCGAATAACCCGACCCGAAACCCGAACGGGAAACCGAATGCCCAGACCTACTGAAAACTCTTGAATTGCAAATTAAATCTAGATGGCCTTTATAGACCTTACAACTGGAAAGCACGAAACTTACGCACTACTTCTACTCTTACTTGAATCAAATAACTATGACCTAGTCTTTCTCCTTCAAACCAAGAGACTTATTCAAACCACGAACAGAACACGAAACAGAGTAAAACAAAGCTTTGGGCCTTTATTCTTCCATCCTTCCCTTAAACTAAAACTGCATAGCTTCAGTTTACTCCTCCTCAAGTGTTACTCCCATTCTTCCTCTAAGATCTTCAAACACCTCCAGTTTCACCGCTTTTGCCATAATGTCAGCTACTTGATCTTGTGTAGCACAATACTCCAACGGTATTGTTCATTCTTTCACTAACTCTCTCAGAAAGTGAAACCTCACGTGAATTTGTTTGCTTCTTTCGTGCAAAACAGGGTTCTTCGACAATTTTATGGTAGAACTGTTATCACACAACACAATTGTACCTTCTTCTTGTCTGCAACTAACTTCTTCCAACACATTTCTAAGCCACACGGCTTGACAAGCTCCATATGCAGCAGAGACAAATTCAGCTTTTGTTGTGGAGAGTATCACAATCGGTTGCTTCTTTGATGACCAAGAGATTCCTAGCCCTTTTGTTCCCTGAACATACCTCATGATTCTCTTCACCGCCAACATATATTGTTCATTTGGATTCTCCATGTATCTACTAACCAAATTCACAGAGTAAATAAGATCAGGTCTTGTAGTAGTTAAGTACCTTAGACTCCCAATGAGCTGCTTGAATTCGGTTGAATCAACAAGGTCTCCATTTCCAGCTTTTGTTAACCTTTGACCTAGCACTATGGGGTTTCTCACTGAGTTACACTCTTCCATTCCGTATCTCTTCATAATTTCCTCTGCATACTTTCTCTGGTTGATAAATATACCCTTCTCATCTTGTATAACCTCAACACCTAAGAAGTATTTCATTTTTCCTAAGTCAGTCATTGAGAACTCTTTCATCATCAATTTCTGGAATTCTTCAACCATAGACAGCGAGCTGCCAGTGTAGATGAGATCGTACACATAGAGACTTACTATCAAGACTTCACTTCCCTCCTTCTTTATGAACAAGGTGTGTTCACAATAACATTTCTGAAATCCTTCTCTCAGAAAGTATCCTTCTATCCGGCTATACCAAGCTCTTGGAGCTTGTTTCAACCCGTATAGTGCCTTCTTCAGTTTGTAAACCTTCCATGCCTCATCTTCTACTTCAAAACCTTCCGGTTGTTCCACAAAGACATCCTCTTTTAGATCCCCTTGTAAGAAGGCACTCTTGACATCAAGTTGAAAAACTTTCCACTCATTATCCGCAGCCAAGGCAAGTATTAACCTTATGGTATCCCACTTGGCCACCGGAGCAAAAACTTCATAAAAGTCTATCCCGTACCTTTGATGATAGCCTTTTGCAACTAATCTAGTTTTGAACTTATCCACCTCACCCTTCTCATTGAAATTTGTTTTGAAAATCCACTTTAAACCAATCACTTTTGCTCCTTCAGGTAACTCAATAAACTCCCAAGTGTTGTTTCCTTCTATTGAGTTTTATCTTAGCTTCCATTGCCTTTCTCCATACTTCTAGCTGAACTGCATCTTCAAAGCAGCTTGGATCATCTAAATCTATAAACATGGCCATAATCTCACCTTCTTCTTCTTCTGCCATGAGAATGCTTGCATTTCCGCTGACATAATCCTTCATCCAAACTGGTTTATGTCTTGGTCTTGCAGTTCTCACCTCAGTATTTCCTTCATTGACCACCGCTTCTTCTGATTTTTGGTTTTCTTCTTGCAATTGTTCCTCATCATGAGTGACTTCCTGACCTTCTTCTTCTTCTGCAGGTTGGGACTCCTCTTCATTCAAACTCAGTTCCTGTTCCAGTGCCTTATCCTCCCATTCCCAACCTCTGCTCTTGTCAAAATTCACATCTCTGGTGATCAAGATCTTCCGTGTCTCGGGTTTATAGAGTCGGTATGCCTTTGACTCTCTGCTAACCCCAAACATTACGCATTTTATGCTCTTCTCATCGAGTTTAATTCTTCTTTGATAGGGCACAAGTGCGTATGCTAAACTCCCAAATACCTTCAGGTGTTCCACAGATGGCTTCCAATTACTCCATTTCTCCTCTGGTGTTACATCATCCAAGGCATTTGATGGACTTCGATTCAATATGTATACTGCAAATTGTACTCCTTTTGGCCAAAACCTCCTTGGTACGTTCATCTCCATCAACATACATCTCGTCATATTCATGACATTTCGATTCTTTCTCTCAGCTATCCCGTTTTGTTGCGGAGTATAGGCTGCAGTGAGTTGTCTTTTGATGCCAAATTCTTTGCAGTATTCTTCCAATTCCTTTGAATTGTATTCTCCTCTTCTGTCTGACCTCAAGCACACCAGTTGGTGTCCACTTTCTCTCTCTGTTCAGCCTTGAACTCCTTGAAGAACTGAAATGTTTCTGATTTTTCCGATAGAAAGTAGGTCCAACACTTTCTACTAAAATCATCTATGAAATTGAGAATGTACATTTTCCCACTTTCAGATGTTGGATTGATTGGTCCACATATGTTTGTGTGAACCAGCTGCAGGACTTGAGTTGATTTCCATACACTCTCCTTTGGAATTGAATCTCTGCTTACCCTTCAAGCATGTCTCACACACAGTTCCTTCTCCTCCATGAATGAATTTAGGTAATCCATTCACCATTCCTTTCTCAGCCAAAGATCTCAAACCCGTGTGATTGAGATGTCCAAATCTCTTATGCCACAAGTTGTTTGATGTTTCGATTACTTGCAGACATCTATCTCCTTCCATTTCTCTTATCTTTCTAATGGTTGCAAGTATCACAAACATTCTATTATTGGTCATGGTTGAATACATTACCATCTTCTTCTCTTGTATGTGCCACACTTCACATGAATCATCTTCAATAATGATCCTTAATCCTTGCTGCTGCAACTGACCCACACTAAAAAGGCCAGGAACAAAGTAAACATCAGATATAACTTGTGTTCTTCCATTGATCTCTAGGCGCAGCTTTCCTCTTCCTTCTACCGCCATTTTCTTGTCATCTCCCAACTAGACATTCTGCTTGAAGTCCTTTGTACCACACATGTGGTTGCTGCATCCTGAGTCGAGGAACCAGATTTGCCTCTCTTCCATTTTTTCTTGTTCCACATAAGCCATGAGAATTAAATCTTCCTCCATCTCCACATAATTTGCTTCTCTCTCCCAGCTTGGACACTCTGACTTGTAATGCTCGCATTTAAAGCATTCAACCATGTCTCTGCTTGTGCTTCCACGTCCTCTTCCTTGGTAACTTCCTCTTCCTCTTCCTCTATTTAAGTTACCTCCTCTGCCTCTACCTCCATCAGATCGCCAATTCAACTTTCAAGACCTTTTCTTCTGCATCATCTTTGGTGAGATTGAGTTCATGAACTGTCAGTGAGCTTTGTAACCCATCAACGGTCAAGGTCTTGACATCATTCGACTCTTCAATTGCACATACTACATGTGTGAACTTGGGCGTAAGAGTTGGCAGAAATTTTTCCACAACCTTGAAATCTGGCATCTCTTCTCCTAGATTTCTCATGTTGTTTGTGATTTCCATCACTCTTGCGACATACTCATCTATCTTCTCTCCTCTTCTCATGAGCACTTTTGACTCTTTCATTCCCTTGATATTTCTTCTTCATCGAATCCCACAAATCTTTCGATGTGTCTTTCTTCATGATTGTTTTTAGAATTGTCTTGTCTATCGGTGCAAACAAGTAATTCTTCACCTTGTGATCCTTCACAATCTTCTCGGCTCGCTCCGTTCTTTGTGAACCATTCAAAATCACGGTTGCTTCCGGTTGCACAATTCCTTCTTCTATGAGATTTCTGTAAGTTTATCCTTATGATTACATACTTGTAATCTATCCCATAATCGCCACTAGAACAAATTGAATCAACAATTTCATATTGATGGACTTTTCGGTTATGAGAAGGAAGAATGTCTAACCTTGATCCATTGCATTGTTAGGCATGATGATGATTCCTTGATGATTGTTTGATCTTCTCCTTCCCTTCCTTACTGCGATCTCCCCTTCGACGGAGCCGGGGTTTTCCGATTCCAATCACAATCTCTAATCTATCTTTTCTGTTTATGTGTTTTCTCTTCTTGTCTCAATTCTGAAAAACAGAACTTGTTTCTGCAATAACTTCCTCCTCTCCCTTATATATGAAGGCCCACGTGATTTGAATGAAAGGGAGGAGGATTTGTGTCTCTTAATGAGACACCCCTTCATTTAATACATATACATTTATATAAGTTAAACCATTATACTTTAATACATATACATTTATATAAGTTAAACCATTATATATAAATGCATATGAACCTTAGATTAGATTCTTTATTGGGTGGAGTAAGAGGGTTGACATCAAACCCATTCCGGTATCTTTTCTTTGATTCGGTCCATCACCGTATCCCGTTACATACCAGAAACTTTAAGCCTTACATTAAACTTAAACTATAATAGTCGGACCGTTAATACTTCGGCCACACTAACGGAAATATTCTTACATTCTCTCCCACTTGGCCGTGTATTAACTTAATGGTTCAACTTTCTTTAAAACGCGCCTTTTCATTAAGCTTAATTATTCTTTAAGTACCATAAAATCAGAACTTATCGAATGAGGCGGTCCCCTATCTTTTACTGCGATAAGTTCCCTTCCATCATCACAAGCAAATTCCAACTTTACTACTTCTTTAATATTTGAGAGGTTACTTAATTCTCAAAAAAAAAAAATTATGTTGAGATATAACCTTATTCTCAACTCATATGTTATCCAAACATTACATGTACATATCATAATGATAACATATTAAGTTTTGCAGAAAACACCTAAAACTTTATAGAATTCATATTAACTTGAGTTAGCAACTTTACAATAGCATAATATCAATACAGCAAGGTCTTATCAATTATTCCCATCCTCTCTACATGGCCAATGAATATACCAGGAGGGAGTCCTTTCGTTAACGGATCCGCTACCATCATATCCGTTCTTATATGCTCAATTGCTACTCTGCGTTTCTGCACTTCTTTTTTTACAGACAAGTATTTTATCTCCATGTGCTTAGCACCTTTCGAATACTTGTCATTCTTTGAGAAGAAGACTGCTGCGGAATTATCACAATAAATTCTCAGCGGCTTGGAAATACTATCAATAAGTCCAAGTCCTGAGACAAAGTTCCGCAGCCACAATGCTTGAACTGTGGCCTCATAGCATGCCACAAATTCTGCTTCCATGGTGGAAGTAGCAATGACGGACTACTTTCCACTTTTCCATGATACTGCTCCCCCAGCTAATAGGAACAGATAGCCAAACGTCGATTTTCGAGTATCGACGCACCCGACATAGTCTGAATCAGAGTATCCGATTACTTCTAGATTATCGGATCTCCTGTACGTAAGCATAAACTCTTTGGTGCCTTGCAAGTACCTGAAATCTTTCTTTGCAGCCATCTAGTGGTCCATTCCAGGATTACTTTGATATCGACCCAAGACACCAACCGCAAAACTGATGTCTAGTCGAGTACATGTTTGAATATAATTCAACCTTCCTACCACTGATAGGTAAGGGATCATCTCCATTTCTTTCCTCTCTAGTTCATTCTTCGGACATTGACCTTTATTAAATTTGTCCCCTTTCTGAACTGGAGCTTTGCTTAACTTGCACTTTTCCATCCCATATCTCTTCAAGACTTTATCTATGTATCCTTTCTGAGACAAACTCAATAATCCTTGTGATCTTTCCCGGATTATTTCAATCCCTATCACATAGTTTGCCTCACCCATATCCTTCATTTCGAAGTTCTTGGAGAGATATTTCTTTACATCACTCAACATACTCATATCATTTGTAGCCAACAATATATCGTCAACATACAATACTAGAATGACAAACTTGCTCCCACTGACTTTCATATAAATACATCGATCAACGATGACCTCTATGAAACCGTATGATAAAATGGTATCATTGAACTTTAAATACCATCGTCGGGAGGCCTGTTTCAATCCATATATTGACTTCCTCAGCCTGCACACAAGATTTTCTTTCCCTGCAGCCACAAACCTTCCGGCTGGTCCATGTAAACTTCTTCCTCAAGTTCTCCATTAAGAAAGGCAGTTTTAACATCCATTTGAAGAAGCTCTAAATCATAATGAGCTACCAATCCCATGACAATTCTTAAGGAATCCTTCTTTGAAACTGGAGAGAAGGTATCTGTATAGTCAATGCCTTCCTTTTGAGTGAACCCTTTAGCAACAAGGCGAGCCTTGTACCTTTCTATGTTACCTTTAGAGTTTCGTTTGGTCGTAAAGATCCATTTACACCCAACGGTTTTGAAACCATCAGGTAACTCTACTAGGTCCCACACTCGGTTCACGTTCATAGAAGACATTTCTTCATCTGAAGCATTCGACCACTTTTCAGAATTTTCACTTTCCATGGCTTTTCTGAATGTTCTCGGTTCTTCATCAAGACTAAGGTCACATTCATATTCAACATCATAAACCACATAGTCATCAGTAATGGCGGATCTCCTTTCCCTTACAGATCGCCTTAATTGCTCTTGTGGTACAACGTTCGGTTCTTGAATGACGACATGTTAGTTTTCGGTTTCCTGAACTAGTGGGTCCGTATGTTCCTCATTCTGTTGTTCTGTTTCGATATTAGGTTGTACACCGACAACAGGAACAACAACTTGGGTCGGAACTACGGGTGAAGAATCTTTTACCCGAATTTCTTTAATGTTCACTCCCCTAGATTCTGAACTCCCTCTAGATTCACCATTTTCAATGAACCTAGCATTACCAGTCTCGATAATTCTCGTACTGTGGTTAGGACAGTAGAAAACGAACCCCTTAGACTTTTCTGGATAGCCAATGAAAAATCCACTGACCGTCCTAGAGTCCAATTTCTTTTCATGCGGATTATACGGCTTTACTTCAGCTGGACATCCCCAGACACGTAAGTGTCTAAAACTGGGTTTCCTTCCCGTAAATAGTTCAAATGGAGTCATTGGAACCGCTTTACTAGGAACCCGGTTTAAAATATATGTCGCAGTCCTTAATGCGTATGTCCACATTGACATTGGTAGTTTGCAATTACTTAACATGCTCCTAACCATTTCCATTAAAGTACGGTTACGCCTTTCAGCTACACCGTTCTGCTGAGGTGTTCCAGGCATTGTGTATTGAGCACAAATGCCCTTACTTTCCAGAAATTTAGCAAATGGACCTGGACATTGTCCACTTTCGGTGAATCGACCATAATATTCACCACCTCTATCAGACCTCACAACTTTTACTTTTTTTTCAAGTTGCCTTTCTATTTCATCAATGAACACTTTCAATACGTCCACCGAATGAGTCTTTTCATGCAACAAATAAGTATATCCATACCGTGAGTAATCATCAATAAAAGTGATGAAATACTTCTCACCACTCCATGACGGAGCATCTATAGGGCCACAAATGTCTGTGTATTAACTCTAAGAGTTCATTACTTTTTGTGGCTTGTTTCTTTGTGATGTGTTTGGTTTGCTTTCCTTTAATGCATTCTATACACACATCCAAGTCACTAAAATCCAATTGAGGTAATAATTATTTCTTTATTAACCTCACCATCCTTTCTTTGGATATGTGACCTAATCTTTTATGCCACAAAAATGTTGAGTTTTCACTAGTTGCACTACGTTTAATTCCTTGATACTCAATATTAAACAAAGATTCAGAGAAGGCTTTATCAAGATTGAACTTATAAAGTGAATCACATAATGTACCATTACCATAAAAATATCTGTTACGGTACAAAAAAAACACACCATTACCAATCTTAAAGTTAAAACCTACATCATCCAACCTACTTACTGAAACAAGGTTTCTAGCACACTCAGGTACAAAGAGACAATTTTCAAGATCTACAAAACATCCAGTGTTAAAGATCAATCTATACGTCTCAATGCCTTCTATTTGCGCCTTCATCCTGTTTCCCATGAACAAGTACCTTTCAGTTCCTTTTAAAGGTTGGATCGAACTGAATCCCTGTTCAATATGAAATACATGAGTAGAAGCTCCAGAATCAAGCCACCAAGTATTTCTAGGCACTTCTACAAGATTCAATTCCGAACAAACATATAAATGTTCTGTACCTTTCTTGTCGAACCATGCCTTCCTTTTAGGACATTCTTTCTTTATGTGTCCCTCCTTCTTGCAGAAGAAACACTTGACAGCCTTACGGATTTTGCTTTCAGGAGTCTTAAAGACAGCCTTATTCTTTTTTTTGCCCTTGCATGGTTTCTTGGAGCTGCTCATGGTACTGTTTAGTCCAGCAATTAGTGCAATGTCGCCCTTCTGTTTTTTTAATCTCGCTTCCTCCTAAACGAGCATGGCCTTCAATTCCTGAAAGTTCCACTTATCCTAAATGGTGTTGTAATTCACCTGGAACTGACCATACTCTATAGGCAGAGAGTTCATAATGAACTGAACCAAGAAGGACTCATGCACTTCCATCCCCATGGACGTTAACTTTGATGCCAAGTTTGACATGTGAGTGACATGGTCATGGATTGTCTGAGACCAATCGAACCTCTTCGTAGTTAGCTCACTCATGAGACTACCTACAATTGATTTGTCAGCGACATCCGATTGGGATTGTTCTTTGATTTTTAAGATGAATTCCCTTGCTTTCTCTGTCTTAGGCATGGATGGCTTAATACTGTCCGCCATCGACATCCTAAGTAAATTCAGGCACAGCCGGTTAGAGCGCTCCCAAGACTCATAACGAGACTTGTCCACTTCGGAGCTCTCATCCGTAATGGCTGCTGGCTCCTCATCTGTGAGTATAGCCTGGTCAAGAGACATTACACCCAAAGAGAACCTTATCTGTTCAGACCATTCCTCATAGTTGAGCCCATTGAACTTCACGACAGAGTTTGCTGAAGCAAACGGAGCTGCAAAAAAAAAATTATATATGCTTACCATTAGTGCTTTGAGACTTTAATAGATTCATCGACAACAAATAATCTCAACACTTTCATTTGTATGTATTCAAGCAACCTTTGGGCAATACTTTAAACACATACACTTAACTTAAATTGATGCTTGTTTAGATTTTTCTTTAATAATTAACCAATTCATAGTCACAGTTGATAGCAATGCTACCTTAGGGTATACACACCATCAACCCCAGTACGGGTGATTAATACTTTAGTTGTTATTTAATACACCCAATGATCCACCTTTGGTGATCTCCTAGGATATACTAAGTAAGCAATTGATCAATCAATAAACTTTTCATGTCATTTAGCATCCTTTAATCATGATCAATTATGAATCTTTACTTTACCGTCACATTAAATATAACCAGACCACTTTGGTGATTAACAAGTTATACGTAATATGAACTTTTTTTTTATATAGACTTTTATTAAAAGGTTTTATATGTATGTATTAACATTTCATAATACATTAGTCTTTCACATTTCAGAAAGTAGCGGAAACGGTTTACGATTTAAAAAAAAAAAAATGTCTTCTTTCCGGGACGTGGACCGGCCGGTCCAATACATGGACCGACCGGTAAGGCACAAGGACCGACCGGTCCAGGACGTGGATCGACCGGTCCAGATTCCAGAGACCCTATGCTGCTCACGGACCGACCGGTCCGGGACATGGACCGACCGTCCAGATTCCAGAGCCCTTCACGTGGCTCATGGACCGACCGATCCGGGACATAGACCGACCGGTCCCGATTCCAGAGCCCTTTCTGCGCCTTATGGACCGACCGGTCCAGTCTCCAGAATCGGTTATTGTTCATCGCGACTGTTCATCGCGAAATTTAGTTTCAAATCTTTTAAAAAACCCATAACTTTTGATTTACTTAATGGATTTTAATGAATTTTATACCGTTGGATAGATAATTTCATCCTCTACACACTGATATAACTTTTAGACAATTTTAAGATTTAATGCGTTGATGAATTTCTAAGAGAAAAAAAAAATGAGTTTTCGGTTTTATCCATCAATATGCTTTAAAGCGAAACAAATGTTTCTAGGATGGCTCTGCTACCACATGTAAGTTTATCCTTATGATTACATACTTGTAATCTATCCCATAATCGCCACTAGAACAAATTGAATCAACAATTTCATATTGATGGACTTTTCGGTTATGAGAAGGAAGAATGCCTAACCTTGATCCATTGCATTGTTAGGCATGATGATGATTCCTTGATGATTGTTTGATCTTCTCCTTCCCTTCCTTACTGCGATCTCCCCTTCGACGGAGCCGGGGTTTTCCGATTCCAATCACAATCTCTAATCTATCTTTTCTGTTTATGTGTTTTCTCTTCTTGTCTCAATTCTGAAAAACAGAACTTGTTTCTGCAATAACTTCCTCCTCTCCCTTATATATGAAGGCCCACGTGATTTGAATGAAAGGGAGGAGGATTTGTGTCTCTTAATGAGACACCCCTTCATTTAATACATATACATTTATATAAGTTAAACCATTATACTTTAATACATATACATTTATATAAGTTAAACCATTATATATAAATGCATATGAACCTTAGATTGGATTCTTTATTGGGTGGAGTAAGAGGGTTGACATCAAACCCATTCCGGTATCTTTTCTTTGATTCGGTCCATCACCGTATCCCGTTACATACCGGAAACTTTAAGCCTTACATTAAACTTAAACTATAATAGTCGGACCATTAATACTTCGGCCACACTAACGGAAATATTCTTACAATTTCACCATTCCTTGGATCTCAACAGGTTCTCCATGAGCATAATCTCCATCAAACTTTGGTATGATTACTGAATCTTTGTCACTCATCTTTTTAGCACCAGGCTCGTGTTGAGCTCTGATACCACTTGTTGCTCTCACAGGAAAACTCTTGAATTGAAAATTAAATTTAGATGGCCTTTATAGACCTTACAACTGGAAAGCACGAAACTTACGCACTACTAGTACTACTCTTACTTGAATCAAATAACTATGACCTAGTCTTTCTCCTACAAACCAGGAGACTTAATCAAACCACGAACAGAACACGAAACAGAGTAAAACAAAGCTTTGGGCCTAAACCGCATTGGGCCTTTAAGTGTTATTGGATTACCGTTAAAAGGAAACGGCCATAAATTAAATACTGATGGATTGTGATGGTGTTTATGTTTCCGTTGATTTGATTTGTCTGTGTAGAGCTGTAATGGATACTCACATTGATCTGATCGCTCAGGAGATTGAGTTCGAGTTGGATTGGTTAGGGTAAGTTAGTGGAACTGAGTGCACACCACTTGTTTGATGAATTATCTATGTGAAGAATTTCTGGAGCTTTTTATTTCTTTCTTCTTCAAGTGGTTCGTTTTTTTGTTGTTGTAAGAAAGTGTAATTTTTTCTCAGTGAATTATGTCCATTATGTCCAGTACCTAAGATCAAGATGATTCCTCTCTTTATGTTGCTTGCAAAAGTCTAATGATAAATTGCAGACTGAGCCTATTTATGATGGCTACAAGAAGCGTCTCCAAGGGATATAAAATCTGAACCCCTAAATACTTTGAGGTTTGTTAAAATGATTTTTAAACTATTCTGCTTATGTTTTCAAGTTGTTGTGTACGATTAATCCATATTCCTCATAGTCATATAAACCAAGTTTCCCGGTTTGCCTATAACCGGAGTTATGTTTAGGAAGGAGTTTCACCAAATTCGTGTTAAGCTAAATTCGTGTTAAGATAAGCTAAAGTTGTCTGGGTATATTGTGAATAGGGATGTTGTAGGAAGGGTTCTGGCCCATCTTAGCCCATGATAATATAAGCCCAGCCCTATTTTAATCCTAGTCCATTATTAGCCCTATAATTTATATAAGTATGGGCTTAATTAGGATTAGCCCATTAACCCTTTTCTATAAATCAAAGAACAATACTCCAATTTTTTTTTTTTTTTTACGGCACAATACACCAAATCCAATCTAACTCCATCTGAATTTAGGCTCTCCATTTTACTGTCCTTCGACATTAAGAAGAATCTCTAATATTACTGATCCATAATCATAGGGCAACAAATTTGATAATAACGATGTCCAATAATTTTTTATCTTAATTCTTAAACATAAATAAAAGTGGGTGAGAGGTAGAAGCGATGTGTGCTATCTTTATGACCAAATTGATGTATCTTTATCAAATTATATCTACAACTTTATTTAAAGCTTGTCGTTTTTGCTTAAAGATCAAAGAAACCCAGAAATCAAACAAATCTAAAATTCCCAGAAATGAAAGTGATTAACCCAAAATCACAATCACCGAAAAATTAGTTTCCAATAGTGACTTAGCCAGTGAAATGACAACACTAGAGACCCTAAGAAGTGAAATTAGAAGCAAAATCGCAAAGGAAATCACAAAATCCATTAGAATTGAAGATACCCAATATTAGCCCTATAATTTATATAAGTATGGGCTTAATTAGGATTAGCCCATTAACCCTTTTCTATAAATCAAAGAACAATACTCCAATTTTTTTTTTTTTTTTACGGCACAATACACCAAATCCAATCTAACTCCATCTGAATTTAGGCTCTCCATTTTACTGTCCTTCGACATTAAGAAGAATCTCTAATATTACTGATCCATAATCATAGGGCAACAAATTTGATAATAACGATGTCCAATAATTTTTTATCTTAATTCTTAAACATAAATAAAAGTGGGTGAGAGGTAGAAGCGATGTGTGCTATCTTTATGACCAAATTGATGTATCTTTATCAAATTATATCTACAACTTTATTTAAAGCTTGTCGTTTTTGCTTAAAGATCAAAGAAACCCAGAAATCAAACAAATCTAAAATTCCCAGAAATGAAAGTGATTAACCCAAAATCACAATCACCGAAAAATTAGTTTCCAATAGTGACTTAGCCAGTGAAATGACAACACTAGAGACCCTAAGAAGTGAAATTAGAAGCAAAATCGCAAAGGAAATCACAAAATCCATTAGAATTGAAGATACCCAATACTCAATTGATGAAAGCACACAACAAAACGAGACGATGATGATTGTGAGTAAGAAACAGCAACTTCACACAGAAAACAAAAATACGAGAAAATCGAAGCAAGGAAACTTACAGAGAGAGAAAGAAGATTCGAGAAATGGAAGAATGAGAAAGGTAGAAGACGAAGTGTAGTAGGATTTCTTCAAGCGGTGATCGAGATTTAGGGATGTTAAATGTCGTTGATACAGACTAAAAAAAGGCCACATGGGCTAACCCTTTAATCCAAGGGTTAATTAAGTTGGGCCCAGTTTTAGCCCTTTATCAAAATTAATCAAAATTTAGGGTTTTAGACTTTTGATTTTAATATAGACTATTTTAACATCCCTAATTGTGAAACGTGGAATAATAGGAAAGGATATGGGGTTGTTTACAGGTATATGTAATAAAGTGGGGACCATTTAAACTGAAGGAAATTAAAGGCAGGCAAACATGCCCTGATATCATCTAGGATCCCATGGATCGACAGCAAGCTTGAATTTGTCTTGATTGTTTTTATCAGAATTTGGGAATCCGAGAAGAAAGCGACGGACTTGAAGCCAAGATTTGTCGCTGAGATCACCGCTGCTCTTAAGGCGAGGGCTTCGCCGATCAGACGTGTGGAATCACAGCGGGAGATGAGGTGTGAATCGGTGAAGATCCAACCTGCTCCGGCCATTCGGTGCTCTGCAGACCACGCTGCATCAGTGCAGCATTTGATTGTCCCATCCCTAGGAATTGGGGGACGTTTTGGGGTGGACTTTTGTTTCCGGAGAGGACCGATCTCCGATTGGTAGGATTTCCATTCTTTCGCCGATTGGATTGCTTTTAGGATCGTTTACTCTCGGTTGTTGAAAATCAGTTGGTTGCGAGCAACCCAAATGATCGACGGGGTGAGAATACCATTGTCCAGACCCGTTGGTGGTAGGGATCGAAGGGTTGTTACCTGATGGAAGCCCATGGTGATGCTTGTGATTGCGTTGAGATCGATGGCTGTGTCCAGAGGGGCGATCTCCCAGACTTGGCGAGCAAAAGGGCAGTGAAAAAGCAGGTGGAGCAACGATTCCTCTTCCTGGCATCTTGGGCATTGAGAGGAGGTGGAGATTTGGCGATAAACTAGTTGTTCTCCTACAGGTAATGCTCCTTGCATAGCTCTCCAAAGAAAGACTTTAATCTTTGGAGCAGTTTGTAGTTTCCATATCTTTGAGTTCCATTCAAAAGCTGCATTTTGGTGGTTTGGTTGATTGCCTTCACTTGCTTTTGATGCAGCATAGTATCCTGTCCTGGTTGTGTATTCACCTGAAGGATGATAGAGCCATTTGAGCGTGTCCGGAGCATTGAACAGGCTAGGCTTCAAGGCTAAGATTTGCTCCTTGTGAAAAGGTAAGATTTGATCTATAAGCTCCACGTTCCAGTCCTTTGATTGTTGATTGAGTAGGTGTGAGACTTTGAGTTGTTGAGTTTCCTCTGTTTGTGGTCCTATTGGCCTGGTCTGTTCAGTAGTTGAGAGCCAGGGGTCAGTCCAGATGTTGATTGAGTCTCCATTTCCCATGATCCATCCTAGCTGGGTTTTCATTAGGTCTCTTCCAATAAGGATGCTGCGCCATCCATGAGAGGTAGTTGTAGGAGCTGAACAGTCTAGGAAAGATTCTGATGTGCAGTATTTTCCTTTCAAAATTCTTGCTAGAAGACATGAGGGGTTAGAATATATACGCCAACTGAGCTTTGCTAGGAGGGCATCATTGAAGAGATCAATGTCCTTGAAACCTAATCCTCCTAGGCTCTTAGGTTTTGCCAGTCTATTCCATGCTACCCAGCTAATCTTTCTTTTGTCAGTTGAGGAGTCCCACCAAAATCTAGTAAGGGCAGACTGGATTCTTGCACACAGGGATTTTGGCAATTTGAAGCAGGACATAGCATAAGTAGGCATAGAAGAAAGCACACTTTTGAGCATTACCATTTTTCCTGCACCTGAGAGGAATCTGGTGGACCAATTCACTGCCTTGTGCTTTATGCGGTCTACTATAGATGTAAAAAGATCCTTCTTCTTTCTTCCAAAGTGCTCTGGTAGTCCCAGGCTGAGTTCTTCTTAAAACTACAATTTTGTCTTGTAAAGGATATTTAAAATTATAATTTGCTAAATGTATATTTTTTTCACCACATGAAGCAGTAATTCAAAAAAAAAAAAAAAAAAAGTAATATGAAGCAAAAAAGAAGTTAATTTGTAAATTAACCAAAAGAATATATATATAATTAAGATACTAACTTAAATTATCCTATGTGACATAATTATAGTCATTAAATCTATTAATCTAGGACAATTGGTTAGTTTTGTAATTATAGAATTCTTGTTGGTTATACATGATAATTTCCCAACAAAAAGCCCACTAAACCATTTTATTTCTATAATCACTAAACCATCTTATAAAAAAAACTCCTTCTGTTTACGAAAGAGTGTCATTTTGCCACTTTAATTTAGTGTATTAATAAAAGGTAAAATTGAACTTTTATTACTTTTTTTAATTTGCATGAATATAGTTAAATGACACTCTTTTAGAGACAGAGGGAGTATGTATCAAAATGTCTTTCATTTTACGAGGTGAGAAAAATATGGAAAGTTGTGATGTGAAGACATTATTATTTACTTAAGAGTGATATTATCCAAAGTATGGTCACCGCATCAGCTAATAATGATGCCTTTCACGTTCGTTAAGTTTCATGTGCGGTTTTATTTTATTTTCAGTCTCTCACCAATTAACGATTCTAATAGTACTACAATTTTCCAAGTGGGAATTCTTATATTTTCGTTTAATTACAACTAAACGTTGACGTTTCACCTTTTTCTTTTGATCGCAATATGCATGAACTATGCTCTTCCAAAAAAAAATTTCTTTCCAATTTCCATTAGTATATATAAATACGTTGCTTAATGTGTTTGATCGATAATAATTCTAGAAACAAAACATCTCTATAATAATCATCTGAAGCAAATCAATCCTCTCCATGGCTTTATCTCCTTTGTAAGAAGATTCTCGGTTTCATCGTGATTTTCATTGAATTTTGTGAGGTTTTTCTGGATTAATATAAAGTCGATTCTATATTTCTAACGTTACAATCTAAACATTTTTTTCTCCTTTAATGTTGTTTCTGTATCGAGAAAAGTGTGGTAGAAGAACGTCAAGTTCCGATTGATGCTTCCTCTGATCCACCAGTAGGTTTGTTCGACGGAACCACGAGGTTTCTTTAGTGTTTTTAAATAGTTAATTTAAGCTTCAAAAATTAGTTATACTATATGCTAATGAGCTTTTGTTGTATTATTATATTAACCTTTGGTTTGTTATTACTTGAAACAAAAAAGGTTGTACATAAGCTACACCTGCCCATTTTCACAACGTGTTTGGATTACCAGAAACCTCAAGGTACTTGTTTTTTCTTATTCTTTTCTCTTATTTAATTTTCTGTCAATGATCATTTGAAATTTCCTCCATAATTGTAAAATGTTTAATTTTATAGAAATTTACTCCATTTTCTGATTCACACAAAGTGGAAACAAAATTATATTGGCTTTGTGTTTTAAAAGTTGGTTATAGTCTAAAAATGGTTTCGAATGGATCACTTCCACTCAAGATTATTTCGAGTTTTATTCAACAAGAACCAAATTTTCGAAATTCGTGATTTACCACGGCCTTATAGGCTCTGAATGGTAATCCGTTTTCAGTGCGATTGCGATTTAAGTGCGGAAACAATGCGATTCAGGAGCGATGCGATTAGCTAAAATTGTGAATGGATATGCGATTCGGAAGCGGTGCGATTACTCTTATTTTTGAATGGCAATGCGATTTGAAAACATTTTGGGAGCGATTCAAAAACAAAATTACCAAAAGGACATTAGTTGTATTCTCATTAGTTTATTTATTTTATTTAATTTTTTATTATTAAACTTTAATTAGTTTTATAGAATTTGATTTACTAATAACAAAATGATTTTAAATATCATATCTATTAAAATATAAATGTTAAAAACATTGTGGCTAATTGTAATAACACTTAAATACATAAAAAATATTTATTTTTTACAAAATCTATAACTATCCACGAAGGTACCATAAACATTGAACGATATCATTTCGAGTATCTAACAATTTTTTTAAAAAAATTACGATGTTTAATTAGTTTTATGGATATATGATTTAATAATAATATGAATTCTTGTTATTTGTGTTTCCAATAACGTACCAGATCAATAAACAAGTCAATTAGGGCTTAAATAAAGACTAGATTAAACAAAAATAAAAGACCGAGAAAAATCAATTGCCATTTGTAACTTTAAAGCTCATCAAGACATTTCATCAAACACTTGGTGTGCAAAGTTTATCTACAAATCTAACCCAAGTTTTTTATATGTAATCAGCTCATACAAGTCACCAATTCTGAAATCAATAGACTCTCAGCAAAGTTATCAATAGACTCTCAGCAAAGAATAACTCTATTTGGATGAAGTAATTTTAGCACCCTCCAAAAAATTATGAGATATGCCAAGGAACGATGATTGAAAAAAGTGGTGACAGTGATGATTCCGGTGAGGAACATGACGACGATGATTCCGGTGAGGAACATGACGACGATGATTCCGGTGAGAAACGTGACGGCGATGATTCCGGTGTGATTCCGGTGAAAGTTACGGACGACGTGATGGATAAAATTTTCCGCTGTATATAAAAATTGGTTGATTAAGGAGAAAATGACGGAGGATATAATTGTAAATACGCATATATAACTTATTTGCCGCATCCGAATCGCATGCATCAAGGCCGTTTGTGGAGCGATTAAGTTTAGAGTAAAACGGAGGGAACTAATCGCTTCCCAAGTACAGCTGAATCACACCACACCCTAATCGACTTGCCATTCGGTGGTGAGCTACGACTAGCATCACCGCATCGTTGCCGAAACGCGTTCCCATTCAGAGCCATAAACTTAGATTGTCATCTCATTTCATAGTAGGATTTCATAATATGAGAAAATTGCAATGTGTTTTTGTTGTACTTGTATATATGATTAATATGAAAATGCCTTGCTATTGGGAAAACTAGTCTAATCGATTGCGGAGTTTTAGGGTCTGCAAGAGAAGATCAAATTACTTCCTATAGACCTTGCTAATAAGCCAGCTTGGTTTAAGGAGAAAGTAAATCCTGAGAATAAGGTATAAAGAACCTTTATTTTCACTTATGATTTACACACAAAATTCGGCTATTCAATCATATAATATATATATATATATATATATTCATTTCAAGCCACGTATATATGGAATCCTTATAAATCAAGGTTCCTTCATAAGTGACAATAAAAGTCAAAGATTGTAATAATGATATGTAGGTTCCAGCACTTGAACACAATGGAAAAATTATCGGAGATAGTCTCGATTTAATCAATTATATTGATAGCAATTTCGACGGTCCTTCACTTTATACCGAGGTAAGACCGTGTTCGAATTTCCTTCATGTATGTATTTAATATTTTAGAGCTTAATTTGTTATTGTCATGTTATGTAATAATCCTTCGATGGAACCCTTTCTTTTGTCTAGGATCCTCTAAAGAAAGATGTTGGTGAAGACTTGTTAAAATATGTTGATTCAACATTCGTTAAAATCGTGTTTGGGTCTTTCAAAGGTGATCCGGCTAAAGAAACGGGTAAGATTGGTTTTTCTATAGCTCGTCAATTGTATTAGGCCTTCAATTGTTAGTTTACATAAACATATTAAACAAAATTTTATGTTAATTATGAATCAATCGCAAGCAGCACGTTTGCAATTTGCGGAAATTTTCATAACTGAAAAAATGTTTATATTTCAAATATGCGATTTATATTTGCGGTTATGTAAACACGGGCACAAACACATTAATTATTACGTTTATAGCAATAGAAGTCTTATACAGTAACCTAAAGAACATTTCCATTGATAGTTTCTCAGTAGGGTTCTAACTTTTGAAAAGAAAAAAATATTGTAATGGCTGTTCTAAGTAACTAGAAGTTGAAACTTGTGTGTGTGTGTGTGTGTGTTTTTATGCAGCAGTTTGATGATGGTCCATTCTTCCTCGGCGAGCTTAGCTTGGTATAAGTCTTAATAGATGCAAAATGTGAACGTTTAGTTTCAGAATGATAAAAAAATTCTTGATTTTTTTTCCTAGGTTGATATTGCATATATTCCATTTATCCAACGATTTCAAGTCTTCCTCGACGAGGTTTTCAAGTACGATATTGTTGCCGGACGTCCAAGACTAGCTTCTTGGATTGAGGTATATATATACACATACGCATATGGCAAGGTTTTTCTATGAGATTAAGCAATCTAATTCCTCAAATGTATAATTTTTTGCTGTTGTTGTAGGAAATGAACATGATGGTTCCATATGAAACCGAAATGTTTCGGTTCGGTTTATAGAAATCCATATACTGTATATACACCAAAATTCCTAATATTTTTCGGTTTTTCGGTTTCGGTTCGGTTTTTTTGGGTTTCGGTTCGGTTTTTCGGTTTTTCGGGTTTTCGGTTTTCGATAAAATTAGTCCATTTGAAACCGAAATTATTTCGGTTCGGTTTCGGTTTCGGTTTTTTTGGTTCGGTTTCGGTTCGGTTTTCGGTTATAGGTTTTTTTGCCCACCCCTAGTTTGACCCAGGAAAAAAAGGTCCGAATGGTGACATTGAATTATGCGGGGCGGATCAAATTTGCGTAATGCGGTTTGGTACAAGTGCGGTTCGTACAGAAAAATATATTACGCGGAACAAGTGCGGTTTATGTAAAAAAGGCGGAACAAAACTATAATTGATTGGAATATAGTGCAAGACAATGGTTTGATTGGTGAAAAATGATAAATGCGGTTTATATATATATTAAAATAATAATTGTAGAAAATAAAATTAAATAATTTGCATAATTTTTTTTTTTTGATTCAGTAATTAATGACAAATTTTCAGATACATATATTGATTATAAAACATAATTTTGATAAGTAAATAATTAGAATTTCAAAAAGACAAAAAGGTATTAATTAACAAGGTTAATACAATAAATTTTATGTAAAAAACAATACAACATAAAAAAAATTAATAACGTCTACGATCATTTATCCATATCATTACTGTAATATTGTCTCTTCATAAAAATAGATTAATGATATTAATATTAATATTTTTTTTTAAAACAAGTATTAGTATTTGTTGAGGATAAAATATTCCTTCTAAGCAATATTTCTGTAAGATTTCCAGCGACCAAAAATATATTTTCAAAAGATATATTATTTTTCGGTTGATAAACATTTTTTTTTTCATAAGAAAAAGTAGAATAATTGAAGTGGAACGCACCTTAACATCTTAAACGCACCTAAAGTTGTGCACATCAATAATCAAGAGCGGTTTTCAAATTTCCTTCATGCAAAGGAACCGCATGCGTATTTTCTTATTTTTGTAATTTTTTTTTTAATTGATGTGATATGGCGTATGTAAATTGTGCTGATTGGTGATGTCAAATGCGTTTTTTTCTAAATCCACTAAAAATCCGTCCCGCATACGTTCTTCAATCATAGCCTAAGAAAGAGGTGGAGTGTGGGGGCCATGCGCCATTTAGGTGGAAGTCTCTCCACTTCATATTTACTTTTTGAGGGGAAGTCAAAATCCACACCTACGCCTGAAAACTAAAGTGTTCGTGGTTGGGATGGTCGTAGTTAGGGTTGGCAAATTCTGTAGATCCCATAATAATTTTCGTGCATCTACAATATCTCTCATACAAATACAATGATAATCTTTTTTTTTTTTTATATAGCTCATATAGTATAGGAAAGTAATTGAGTCAAATTAAACGCAACCGTTTTTGAAAATCTCTCAGGCGTGACAATCGAGACAACTTCATCTCCTCCTCCTCCCGGCGCCGGTAGAGCTCTGGCTCACCGGCGTCGGAGGGAGATCTCTCACGCCTGCCACAATCTTGTTCTGTTGCTTCTTTTTGTTACGTTTTTTTGTTCGGAGAGTTCATCGGAGAGGTTCATCGAAGCTTCCGCCATACTCCTCTCTTTCACCGTCACCCGCCACTGCCACCTCCCCCAACTCGATTCTCGTCCTACTGCTAACCGCCGGACATGTCCTATGCTCCGGTTGGGTCTTCAACATGGATCCGGCGAATATGAACACGACGGCTCTTCCGCTAGCTTCAGTCCCGGCCGGCCAAGTCCTCGATTTGGTTTGGTGCAGAATCCGAGTCCAAACCCCAGTCCATGGCTCCTACGGCTCCATGGGTTGCAAGTTCATCCCCGGCGCTCCTCCGTCCATCAACCACCACCTCACCGCCGCCGAGTTCTCAAAGTCGAGATCCCCTTCTATGCTAAACCTAATTTTCAAATGGGCTGGGCCCAATCTACACATTATCTGCTCGGCCCAGTATTTAAGCAAGTTGGGTTTTTTGAAGAAGGCCCAATCCCAGAGCCCAAACGCCAAAACAGGTACAAAAAGACCTCCCTTCTAATTACGCCTGAGATTTCTTCCATCAGCATTGTTAGTCTCGGGACTTCGCCACAAGGCCAGCTCACTTAATGGGTCACCTCCTGGCCCTATCGGAGATTCTAATAGACAAACTAGGTTGCTACGGCGGAGAAACTCGAACCACTCCGAAGACACACGCGTTCCAATCTTCTCCATTACCTCATTATGAGGATATAAAACCATCTTTTTGTCTTCCTTTACCTCTATATGAGGTTATTACGGTGGTTGTTAGCTTTAATCTACCTCGTCTTGAGGTTCACTTACCTCTGTATGAGGGTTTTATTCCCGCTAATCGGGATCTATCGGACAGCCACTGTCCATCTTTCTCCTTTATGGAGTTTGATTGCCTCTTGTTTCCACTTGCTTTGTGTGATGTTGAATGGCTCTTAGGGAACATGGGGAAAGCTCGGATCCAACTGCTAGTTACCTCTGCGGATGAGGCTGTCCTTTGGTTCTCTGATGCTTCTTGGATTACTGCAACTCGTGAATGCGGTTTAGGTTGGTGCTTCAAAGACATAAGACTAAGGATCATAAACCAAGCATCGATAACAAGGAGTATTGTGGCTTCGGCCTTGGTTGGTGAAGCTTTAGCTTTGGAAGCTGACTTAATTGCAGCTATAACTGCGAGTAGCCGAATACTCAACGTATTCTCGGACTCTCTCTCGCTTGTTACACTAGTCAACATGAACAGTGTTATCAACGCGTTGAAATCGATCCTTTTTGATATCCATTGTCTTAGGGAGGGTTTCACTACTATCTTTTTCGCTTTTATTCCTCGCTCGGTAAATGTTTTACCGAGCGCGTTTGCTAAATTATGTATTGTATCTTTGGACGACTGCTCCTAGTTTGGAGTACTAAAATATAATACAATCGGTTTGATAAAAAAAAAGCTCATATAGTATAGGTATATGATGATCAATACTAGATATCTGAATTTTTCTAATCCGATTCAAGAATTCGCTTAGACTCTTTTAAAATTTACCAAGTCTATTGTTTCATATATGTATAGTAACTATATTTTTGTCCTGCGAGATCAAATATTTGAAAAAAAAATCAAACGGTATATTTTCCATATTGATAAATATAATTTTTTTACAAATTTTAACGTGTATGACACTTAAATAGAATGTAAATGTTTTTAATGTAAATCGAATACGTTTGAGATTATGAGTTCAGTAAAACTTATTTGAGCTCTCCAAACCCAAATAATAATTAAAAAATGATGATTTTCAAAATTCAACCATTAATGTTTGATTTTTGAAGTTGTTCGTTTATAACAATAACAAAACTTTAGTTAGAGTAATATGGATACAATTAAACGATATAAAAGAAAATAATTGTATGATCAAATGGACATAAATATAATTTTTATAAAATAATTAAAAGAGGTGAAACATTATGTTTTATAATGTTTAAATATTAAAATGTTCAATAGGTATAGATAGGGCCCGTATAGATAATGTGGGTATATGATATAGTATTATAGTGTATCCCTAACGATGGATAATGATAACCAGTCATTAATATTTCGCATATACATTTGACTTCAATGAATCTGTTTTTCTATATAAACAAATATTTGTTTTTCCAATGAAAATACTATATACATGAACTTAATATGCAAGATATATTATTGATTGATACGTATAATATGTTTGGTTGCAATACAACTCAGAAGCGCGTACTGATTGTTGTTCTTGTTCTCCGTCCCCACCGTCATCACCGACATGTCCTTCTAGTCGCAGCAATTTCCAAATTTTTCTTTCAAATATCATATTAACCATTCTCTTTCGTTTGTATTTGTACAAGATGGAAAAATTAAATAGCCTGTGTTTGAAATTTAAGCATACAATAATTATATACCCGCTTCCTATAATTCAATTCATGTATACATGATTCGATTAAATACACCAAAATTTGGAAATTCGAAAGAAAAAGAAAAAAAACTCAAACGAGGAAGGACTAAATGTTGATTACAAGAAATTGGGGCATAATATAAAAAAAAAACATTATAAAGTACGGGGACCAATTTGCTATTCAAGAAAATCAAGTTCCTTTTGTTATGCTCTCTTTGAAATTTAAGCATACAATAATTATATACCCGCTTCCTATAATTCAATTCATGTATACATGATTCGATTAAATACACCAAAATTTGGAAATTCGAAAGGAAAAGAAAAAAAAAAAATCAAACGAGGAAGGACTAAATATAGAATACAAGAAATTGGGGCATAATATAAAAACATTATAAAGTACGGGGACCAATTTGCTATTCAAGAAAATCAAGTTCCTTAAGCTTCTGCATTTTAGTGTGTAATTTACAATTAAAAATTGATTAATGATATAGATATTAGGGATAATTGTAAAAATGCCACTTTTAGTGTGTTAATTTTTAATAATACCACTATACATTGTTCATTTGCAAAAATGCCACTAATTAAGAATTTTTAAATTTTAAATCTTGAAATTTCAAACCCTAAAAACAATTGAGAAATTTTGAGAAATGTATCACTTTTTTTTAAATGCCACTTTTTCAAAATCTTTGCAAAAATACTACTTTTTAAAAATTATTTATTCAATAGTATATCATTAATGTTTGAGTTACCTTTGCTGTAATATGATTTAATTTTTATGGGTTAAAGTTTGCTAAGGGTCAATAAAATTTCAATTTTTTTGAGACACTCATTTAACACATGTCTTTATGTGATTGGTCTAGATTTTTATCATCGTTTGAAAATTAAATAATAATAATATAAATAAATAATAATCACATTTTTGTCATATTTTAATAATATAAATAAATATTATAAAGTATAGGGTCCAATTTACAATTCAAGAAAATCAAGTTCCCTTTTTTTTTTTTGTTGCTAAACTTTTTCAATTAAAAAATCAAGTTCCTTGTTGCTCTGCATTGGCATTTGGCAGCAGCAACACATCTTTGGTCCAAGAACTGAGCAATATTGCAAATGGAAAATCCTCTCTGCAGCATCTCATCGTGAAACCGAAACCATTGATCAAAGAACTATACGAAGACCAGGGCCGGCCCTAAAGAATTTGCTGCCAGAAGCGAAACAAAATTTTGATGCCCCCATACATAAAATTTCTTTCAACTCAAATAACAGAAACATCATTATAAAAAAAAAACATAGACATCAATTTTCTTTCGTATGAAAGATAATTCTTCTTGCTTCCTTTCTAGCAAACTCGTTCATTAACTTTGAATAATCAAGCTTCTCAATTAGATCTTGTTCAATAGATATCATCGCCAAGCCGTTCAATCGCTCTTGAGACATAGTCGAACGTAGATAATTCTTTATGAGCTTCAACTTTGAAAAGGTTCTTTCCGCTGAGGCAACTGAAATCGGAATCGTCAATAATATACGATAAGCGATCCATGTGTTTGGATAGCAACCTTCCATTGTTTTCAAATATTCCAACATCTCTAGCGGCTTTGTAATATTTTTTGGCAACACGTCTTTTAGAAGCTTAAGTTCTACAAAAAGATCTTCACCATCTACATCTGAATGCACATCATGCTTTAGGGAAGCTTCAAGCTTGATACAAGATGTCTTCAACTCATCATCTGCTGTTGTCTTTAACTTTTTTAAGCCAAACAAAAATCCAAAGATTTCCTCATAATGTTGAAATTGCTCAAATCTTACCTCAAGAGACATTATAGCTTGATCCAATATGTTGATGAAGTAATCAATTCTAAAACTCTCATCCGCCGTTAACGTGTTACTTTCATCAACTTTCTCAATATCTTCACCATAGTGCATTTTCCTTCTTATCAAACGTTTCGGTTTCGTAGGAAAGACCGGTTCAATTTGCATCTCAATGGCAATTTTTGTAGCCTCAGCTTTTGCCTTCTCAAAACCTGTTTCTCTATAGTTTTTCAAATGTTCAATAAGCCCTCTTAACTGAGAAATAGCAGCCTCAAGATCCATATCCTCCAATTGTAGAGTTTTGCTCACTATATTGACAACAGAGAGCAAATCATACCAAATTACCATTCCAAATAGGAATTCAAATCCTCTAATTCCATGTGTTTCACTCACAGCAAGAGACTCAGCATCACTCCGATGTCCTGGATTATCGTTGTATTCAGCCAAATAAAACAATGCATCTCGTATCTTTGAAGCTTGAAATCTTATCGGTTTGACACTATCAATGCGACTTTCCCAACGGGTTTGAGACAATGGCTTAAGTGTAATACCATTCACCATGTCTCTGAATACTTCCCAATTATTCGTTGAAGCTGCAAATAGACAATATATTCGTTGAATAATGCCAAAAAAAGAAACAGCTTTCTTTGATGACGAAGCCATATCACAAAGTGCAAGGTTGAGACTATGACATCCACATGGAGTGTAAAATGCCCTTGGATTTATATCAAGCAATCTTTTCTGAACTCCTTTATGTTTTCCTTTCATATTTTGTCCATTGTCATAACATTGTCCTCTTATGTCGTTGATATTGAGCTTAAGATCGATCAATGCATCTTGAAGAGTCTTAAAAACTCCTTCTCCTCTCTTATCTTTGATTTCTAAAAAGTTTAAAAAGAACTCCTCAATCTTAGGTGAACTCGCTGAAACATCAACACATCGAATTAAGAACGTCATCTGCTCTTTACGACTAATATCCGGAGTAGAATCGAGAATGACTGAGAAATACTTGGCTTCTTTAATCTTCTTTAAGATCATCAGCTTGATCTCATTAGCAAGCAATTCTATTAACTCGTTCTGGATCTTATGGCTGAGATAATGGTAATGCGTTTCACTATTATTAATCCGCCGAATGTGTTCCTTCATTACTGAATCAAAGCCTCCAATCATCCTAACAAGTGCCAAAAAATTTCCACTGTTTGGATCATTAATCTTCTCATTATCTCCACGAAAGCTAAATTTTGCTCAGCTAGAGTTTTTACCACTGCAATTATTCTTAGCATTACATCTTTCCAGTGCTTTTTCTCCTTCTTTATTGCCTCTTGAACATGCTTATCAATAGTTTGATTTTTTTGCAATCTCACTTCTAGCTCTATCCAACGACTCATGCAAGCTATATGATGATGAGTTCTCTCATGTCTATTGAGCCTTTGCCAAGCGTTTCTCCAGTCATTAAACCCAGTACTTGCCAATTGAGGAGGACTTGTTTCTTGGTTGAATAATTTACAACAAAAGCAAAAGACCATTTTTTAAGCTTTTGAGTAAACTAACCATCTTCTGTCTTGTTTCTCTCCATTATCCAGCTTCATTGTATAAGATGAATAAGTGAAACATCTATCATTACCATCTCTTGGAAAACGATAGTCTCTCGGCGGTCTTGTAGGTGGCCCTTTCTCAACCAAAAAATCTCTCATTTTTTGATCAATTGTCTCCCAATTTCCAATATCATTCATATCCACATTCTCATAGAAATCCTCTTCTATGTCTTCATTCTCAAACTGTTCTTTATTCTCATTCATACAAGCATCATCTTCCTTATCAAGTTCTTCTATGCTTTTCTCCTCTGCATCCTTTTCAATAGTAACAAGTTCTTCGTAATTCTCATTTATCTCATCTCTAGCATTCTCATTACCAGCTCTATCATTCTCATTACCAGCTCTCGCAGTATCACTACTTCCAAGATTCCGAGTTGTTGTTACATACCTTAGCATAGCATTAGTTTGAGATCTCACCAAGTCATCTCGTCTTTTCCTCTTCTTTCTATTTGCAGTTCCACTTGGCTGGCTTCTAATTCCCGGCGGCATTGTTCTACAAATAAAAATAAGTAGATTTTGAAAACAAACATAGAAACTGTTTCGAATAAACAAACAAATTAGCACATAAAAAATCATACAAGTAACCAACGCTTTGTAAAATCCTAAATTCCTAATCCTTAAGTTGTTTCAATGAAATAGCTTGGTTTATACAATTGTTTGTATTCAATTGAGTTACAGAGCCAATTGACAAAACTAATAAAAACTTGATGCAGAAGAAAAGAAGGAGAAGAGACGTACATGGGGAATATGAAGAAATTGGCAAAGACTGAAAGTGAAGGACAGAAGGAGACACAACACCGGAAATTGGATTGAAAGTGGAAGAGAAGCCGTTGAAGGTGAATTTTTGTTTTGGTGGTGATGTCGATGTCGATGTTGAAGAAACTGAAACGTCGAACAAAACAGAGCTTTATTTTTTAGCTCAATTGTTAATTAATTGACTTTTAATGTTTAGGTAATTAGGTATTTTATGTTTTAAACATAGGAAGAAATCACATCACGCCAAAAGAAAAGGAAAAAAAATCTGGGTTACAGGGCAAAAAAAATAAAAAACGTACATAGGACTCGATCCCTTGACCAAGAAGGAAAACTATTATTCACCTTAACCACTGGACCAAACATATATTACAGAAATTGATGCTCCTAAAATCTCTTATATAATTTGATGCCAGAAGCCCTTGCTTCTTGCGCTTCTGGTGAGGGCCGGCCCTGACGAAGACTTTATCAGGATTTACACCTCTCTCAATCATCTTTCTTAGTACAACCTCAGCTTCTTTCATCTGATTATGTTTGCAAAACCCGTGTAAGATCGAATTGTACGTAAAGACATCAGCCATTACTAATCCTCCTTGCTTCTCCTCCATCTTCTTCAGTAAACCAAAAGCTCTGCTCATGTTTTCTTCTTTAACATAAGTTACATAACCATGTATCAATGTGTTGTAACTGATTGTTAATATAATGTAAGTTACCACCTAAACCATTTGCTTAAAATAATAATTAATGCATAACGAAGTAAAAATCTCTTGGGGCGGGCCGAAGAGAGCATAATAAAATGGGCCGCTAAAAAGCCCATCAGGTCCATATATATATATATATACACGGAGGCTAGGGTTAGCAGATTCCCAGAGTGTATTGTGGAGCAGAAAGCGGCAGAGCAAAAATGGCGAGAGCTCGTGGTCCGACAGAGAAAAAATGGCGTGATCGTTTTCGTCCATCTCGTCCCGATACTGAACGCCGCCGATGGGCTTCTCTTTGTACTCATCCGCCCATCCTCCAGGAGGGATGGGCTGGGCGTATTCAGGCCTTATTTCATCGTATTGGGGTTGTTTGATTTTACTCTCTTCTATCTATATTGAGGCTTAATTATTCATTCAAAGATTTTGTTTTGTTTTTTTTTCTTACAAGCAGTGTGGTTTTATGTTTGTTACAGCAAGAGTGTCCGGCTAATCTTACTAGGGCTGATTTTCTTAAGGCTGTTCGTACTAAGCCGCCTCCAAGGTATCCAATTCGTTCCTTTTCCACTTAGTTAGCTATGGATGGTGATGGTTGTTGTTGTTTAAGCTCATTCATTTTTCTGGATTGTTGTTTTTCACCTGAGCCAGCTATTATGCTGAGATATACGGAGACGCAAAGGCAAAAGAAGTTGCAAGCAAGTTGAAAGAGAAACAACTTCCAACCAAGTTCAAAGATGATGCGATGACCACCGGTGCGACTCCTCGTAAAAAGAAGAAAAAGAAGACTAAGACTAAGATTAAGATGCTGGCGATGAAGCACATCTCCACAGATACGTTGATGAAGCACAAAGCCGACTCCGACTAAAGCCACCAACTCCACCTAGGGTGCGTCTTTCTCTTTGTTTTCTTTCCCAATGTAATGTTTCCTTCTGCTTGTAAAACTTGAACCTGCAATGCTTTATGTTGTAATAATGCTTTGCTATGACTTGAACCATGAATATAATTTATTTTGCTCCTAGAGAGGATACTTCAATCTTCTTACCAATCCAATCAAACTGAGTCTAAAATGTTCCACTGAAGAGATGGAATATTTTCTGTTTTGGTGTATAACCACTGAACAAGTCATGGGATAGTCAGCAGTGAATAATATTGACGGCTTTTTCAGAAATCTCGCATCTACCAAAATTTCCCCCCAAGCTCTTCATCTCGCAAAAAGCTTCTTCGTTGTTTGCATATGAGCTCACAACTAATGCGCATGTGAACTCAGTAGGTGGCCCTATCACTTTCTCATGGAGTGATTTCTTCTCAAGAGATGAGAGCATGAAATACACAGCGGCAGAGAGGTTTATTCACCTTTCTTGAACAGCTTCGCAGGGGCATTATGGCTTCCCATCTGGCATATGTGCACCACAGGCTACTGCATCTGGTTCACATCCCACTTGGTGTGCAGGTTTTCTCACCCAGCTTTATCTTCCCGTTTTGTCCAAGTATATCGTGCTCCTTCCAAGTATGCTATTGTACAGAATACAACTACAAAGATACAAATCCTCAATCATGAATAAGGAAAGGTTGAAATCAGAGGATCTAAATGTCACAAAACCACCAAGCTATAAGGTTGGGTCAGATAAGGCTTTTTTTTTTTTTTTTGGTGAATGACGGGGACGAGTCCCCCACTTTTTATTTCGAAAATTAACAAATTACACGCATACTTGCCTTAACCGAGGAAAACCAGATTTATCCTCTTGCAAGATCGAAACAACACTTAAAGGTACAAACTCCAAATTCTGAAAACCTAACTGCAGAGAAAACGCATAGTTCGCTAATCCATCAGCGAGACGATTAGCTTCCCTATACACATGAGAAATTCGGACACTCCAGTCCTTCGAAATAAAGCCATGGCACAAGCGTACCAGGAAGGAGAGCGGATGAGAATCCCCAATCCCATTCTTCAAGAACCCAACTACTAGCTCTGAGTCCACTTCCAGCTCTAGACACGTAATTCGTCGTTCCCATGCGATATACAAGCCATAATACACACCCCATAACTCTGCTAACGGCGCGGAGCATCGACCAATATTCAAAGCAAAACCACATATCCATTCTCCCATTCCATCTCTAACCACACCACCCGCTGTTGCCGGTCCAGGATTTCCCTGAGACGCTCCGTCCGTATTCAATTTAAACCAACCCTCACTCAGCCTCTTCCAAACAATCTCCCTCTCTACCCGAATTCTACTTCCACATCCTTCACTCTCTATCTCATTCGCCTTCACCACTTCTTGAGCTAAGTCTTTGAGGAATCTTACTTTATCCCTGCATCCTCTAGTCTCGCCAAAAACATACCCACACCTCCATTTCCATGCCCACCAAACTGTTAAAGCAAAAGTTATTGACCAGGGAACCGATTCCTTATTTGTCTCCACACTTAAATTTGCATACAACCACTCAAGTAGACTCTGATCAAAGAACACCCTTTGTTTCCGAATCTGAACCAATCTTGTCCATAAACCAACCGACGCCGGACAGTCACGAAGAGCATGGATGATCGTCTCGACATCTCCTTTACACAGCGGACAAGTGCTAGTCTCTGACAAATGTCTTTGAAACCTCTCAGAATTCGTCATAATAACCTGATGAGCAACCAACCAGAGAAAGACTCTAACCCTTTCTGGAACCCGAACTCGCCAAATACGGCGATATAGAGCCTCCATATTCGGTCTAGGGGTTACATTCATAACCAGCAGCCGATGAGCCGAGCCAACCGTGAACTGACCATTTGCAGTCTCTCCCCAAGCCATTCGGTCTTTAGCTCCGGTTACATTATCAACCACTCTCGACGCCAATTCCAGCCTCTGGTTCTCGGTGATGTATGGTGCAATTTTGTGCCACTCCCATCCTATTCCATTAGTCCAGAGATCACCTACTCTGACATCTACATACCCTGCTGGTACTGAAACTGTTGTTGCCTCCAAAAGTGGTAAATGTGAAGCCCATCGGTCTTTCCAAAACCGAATGCCATTACCATTCCCCAGCACCCAGCTGTATCCTTTCATGATTACTTCTCGCACGCCAACTCCAATACTTCTCCAAGTCGGTGACCATGTATTCTTGATAAAGCGCATTAAGGCTTAAAATAAAATAATCAAAGAAAAAAATATATATTTTCCCGCTTCTCTCGTCTGTTCATCTTCCTCGCGACGAAGAAGTGTCTAAGAAAAGCCCTAAATCCTCTGTCTCTAGAGAACGATTGTCTAGTTCACTGTGAAATCGAAAGCTAAATCAGTCAAAAAGGTAAGATCTTTCGTATCATATAACGCTCTAAAGTGTACGTGTAGGTTTGTAGACAAAGATCAAGTGACAAGAAGCTATGGTTATTAGCTAAGAGGAAGGAGAAGCTCAAGTTTACGGAGGCTTCAAAGAAGATTCAACACAAGTGTGAAGTTTTAGTTGAAAGCTTTAAGTGTTGGAGAGACTCTCTTGCATTGAGAGGGTTTCGAGTCAAAGTCCATTAGTCATATGCCTTAGTCTCTGTGCTTTCTCGGTTATGTTGCATTCTTTTTTGGTCTGTGTAAAAGAAACGGGAAACACAAGAACTAGAATATCAAGAAAGAACACAGAGAGAGAGAGAGAGAGAGAGAGAGAGAGAGAGAGAGAGAGAGAGAGAGCAAAATCTGTAACTGATTCCGGCGAGTATTAACGCCGTGTTCTAGTGGATTCCGGTGACGTCGATCACCGGCGAGTTAGGGGCCGGTACTAAGCCCCGAAGCTCGAGTCTCGTGTGTTCTTTACTTTATGCTCAATCGATCGATTAGAACTCCTAGGATTCGCGATTCCGAGTCATTCCGAGTAGGATTAGTCTTATAAATCCTAACAAATTGGTATCAGAGCCGAGGTTAAAGGCTTTACGGAAGAAGGGAGAATCGCGAATCGAGAACCGGAATCCGAAGATGTTGAGAACGGAGAAAGAAGATGATCGAGTTTGTTCTTGGTAGAAGACACCAAAATTGGAGGAAGGAAGATTCACGAAGGAAAATCCAATCGTATTGGATAAGTTCAAGTTTATGAACGAGGTTGAATCTGTAAGTTACTAGCTCTCTCTCTCTCTCTCTCTCTCGGAATTTTAAATCACAAGGAGAATAGGATCGTTGCTGTTTTGGGTCGAAGTTTATCGGAACCGGAGGAAGAAAGTTTTTTTGCGGTGAGATGTCATCGTTAGTAGAACTACAAGAAAACTTCAAGTTTCTGAAATTGTGAAGTTGTTAGTTGATTTCTCCATGGTTTTGTATCTGCGTGTTTGCGAGAAGACATGAAAATATTCGCAGGTTACGTTTATTGCAAGGACTCGAAAGAATCGATCCATATTCAAGAAATAAAAATCGAAGAAGAATGGTACTACAAGCTAAGAATCGTTTTTTGAGACAGATGAAGACAGTTTGATGATGGGATAGGTGGAGGAGTTTCTCACCATCAAGGAGTTTGATTTCTGATTCAAGAAGTGTGTGAGTTCAAGTATTGAATCTCAAGACAAGTAATCAGTTTTTCATCACCATCATGAAGGCTCCATTCTTGGTAAATTCAAGTTTGGATCCGCTGCAAGTCACAAGGTTAATTGTGAGGTTCTGAAATTGTAAGTTCTGCAAAGAAAGGAGTCAAGATTGTTAAAGCACAAGCTTGTATGTACACTATGCAAGGTTTTAGCAAAGATTCACTACTAGGAGTTAGTGTGTTTCGGGTTAAGGCAGTGTGTACGTTTTTTTGGTGCAAGCTTGTGTTGATGATGAGTAAAGAACAGCTATTGGAAGCTCATAAAGGTCTAAGGACTAGGGGACGCCTTGGTTGTTTGATTGGTATATGGGTTAGTGGTTGTTTGGATATCATCAGTTAAGGCTCGGTGTTGAAAGAGAAGAAGTGCAGGACAGTTCAAGGATAATCAAGAGGTCTACTTAATCTAAGTAGGTTGATGATACAGTGGTTTTTCAAGGTATTTATAAGAGTTTTGAGGAAGGGCTGTCAACGGTTCAGTTTCAGTGGTAGTTATCAAGTTCTTAAGGAATCTAAAGGATTCAAAGCTTGTGATGGAAGAAGTTTGAAGGTTGTTCATCAGTGAGTCAGTAGCAGCTAGGGAAATCCAAGGGAACGGATTAAAGTTGCATCATCTATCGTGTCGGTTGTTTGGTGGCAGAAGTGCTTTAAGTGATTGAAACGTATATGCAAGGTTTGTGTTCTGTTTAAACAGACAAGGATAGATAGAGACTTAAGATGGAATAAGTCAAGGTAAGACTGGTATAAACCAGTAAGTATGAAGCCACGGAAACAAGAGTTGGTTTCTGGTTCTAAGCTCAGAACAAAGGATTAAAGAAGAGGATTGGCCGGCTATAGAGTAAGATCAAGACATGAGGTTTCAAGTTTCAGAATCTGCTTGGTATGACTAAAGACATGGATTAATGTGATGTTTCCAAGATGATTTTTTCAAATCGGCTTGTGAAACTGGTAACGTAGAAAGGTGGAGCATTGTGGTAGATGCTCATTGCATCATTTCTAATAAGGAGAAGTCAAAGAAACATGCAGAAGATATTTATTCTTGTGGAATAAATTCAGAATGGGAGTTTGAAGAATGTGTATTTCTAAAGCTATGGCGAGTTAACGGCTGATCATTTGGTCATACAACAATGGTATTTAATCTGATATAAGAAATCAGATTAAGAGCTTCATGAGAAGCAAGTGGTTCTTGGAGAGTCTTCTAGGGAATAAAATGACTGTTGGTGTAGCTACAAGGTGAAAGAAAATATGTCATAAGGTCTGACATATGGATTTATCAAATGATAAGGAGGATACAGTCTAACACACATGAGGTTTTGTGAGATTGAATCAAAGAGAAACAGTGAGTAAGAAAGTGTGATCTCAGAAAGATGGAACAAAAGAACAACAAAAGATTGAGAAAGTGACAGCTTCGAAGGATTAAAGGTTCTAGGTGGAGTCATTGGTGCACGTTTAAGATAAACGGTGGATTATGATTCCAGGTGGAGCTATACAGTTAAAGTGCGTCTCGGTTATCTTAAGTGTTGAGACATGGTCTGGGTGAACAAGTTTATCATCTCTTCGAGTGTGAGTTACGAGAAGAAATCGTCTACTGTTTGAGTATGATTCAAGTTCGTCATGGTGGAATGAAGACAGAGGTTCAAGAAGAGGTTAAGATGTCATAACAGTTCAAGCATAATCAGGTTGCAACAAGAGTGAAAAGGAAAGTTTTAAGGTTTGAAGAATGCTTGATAGTGGAGAAGACATCTAGTTTTTCAGTTGCTGGCTTTATAAGTTCCGTGAAACTGAAGTGTGAGCTCAAGATGAAGTTACATTGAAGGGATTTCAGTGGATTCTCTTTGGAGAAGAGTGGTACAGCGAGACTCATCATAAGAGCTGGTATTAGCAACTGAGAAGCTATCAAAGAAAGGTTGAGAATTGCAGAGGGTTTAAACTGCATTGAGAAAGAAGAACGAGTAAAGTTCTGGTTCACCTATTTTGCATCATAAGAAGATCAAATTTATGAATCTTCTCAAGGTGTTCACTTACGGGAACAAGAACAAGAAGTCATTGGTAACAAGATGAAAATTCAGAAACATTAGACTACATGGAGAGTGAAGATCAAGTAAGGTAGACTTGAATATTTGCAGCATCACAAGGAAGAAGATATGGAGATATCTTCTCGTGGAAAAGCCACTCACAAGAAATCGAAGTGAGGTATCATTAGTCTTTCAAAGTATGCTAAAAGGAAGAGATTGATGGATGATGAGAATATTGGTTTAAGGTCCAGAAAGGCTGGTGTGATGCGGGTACCAAGTTTTTTGGTAAAGGTTGCGTACAAGTCTAAGTATTGCTGAATGGTCTCTACAGCAAGGAAATGACTTCAGAGGTTCTAGAGTGAAGTGTTAAGGGCTGTAAGGCGGAGTCTCAAGACATGTCACAAGATGGTGATTGTGAGACAAGTTTAAAGGAGCTAACAGTGGTTCAAATCTGCTGGTTATAAGGTTCTCGAAAATTCAGAAGAGTTTGAACAAGGTTGAGCAGAAATTATTGCTTCGAAAGTCTTCCTAACTCAGTGAAGCTAGGCGGCGTGTTCTGTTGGTAAAAACAGCGGTGCAAGGTGATGCTCATAGTTCAAATAAATCAGTGAAGAATCGAAGACTGTTTCAGTTTATAAAGCATAATGGAGTCAAAGATTTCTGCATATGATTCAAAGGAGAGTTTGATTCAAAGCTCAGTGCACATGAGATGGATCAAAAGGTTAACAAAGGAATTGATTTGCAGAGGTTAAGAGTATTCAGTTAGTGAAGAAAACAAGAGGATCAAAGTGAGGTTGGTTTTAATACAAGTCGGTGTTGAAGCTGGTTTTACAACTCAAGAAGTGATACTTAGATGTTTGATGGTTCAAGAGTGACAGTGTGATTTATATCACATCACGAATTCATTGATATTTGGTTCATTGGTGGTTTGATCAAGTGGTAAAGATAGGAATTGTCAAGATTATAACCTGAGTTTATAAGGTTATATGAGCAGATTCAAGAAAGTCTTCATGCTGGATCGAGATAGATTGACGAAGATGTTTTGGGGAAACAAGTCTAAAGAAAGGAGTGAGACGTTTTGAGTTTCGGAAATTGGAACGGTGAAGTTCAAGTTGAGCGGTGAAGCTCTGGATGAATGGTGAAGCTCTGTACAAGTTAAGCGGTGAAGCTCAGGTACCGGAGGAGGTTCTAAGAAGTGAAACGAGCAGAAGTTCGGTAAAAGATGGAAGTATCCGGTATAGGATACAAGGAGCTAGCAAGGTAACAATGGTGTGATCTTAGTCTAAGGTGGAGTTTTGTAGGTTTGTAGACAAAGATCAAGTGACAAGAAGCTATGGTTATTAGCTAAGAGGAAGGAGAAGCTCAAGTTTACGGAGGCTTCAAAGAAGATTCAACACAAGTGTGAAGTTTTAGTTGAAAGCTTTAAGTGTTGGAGAGACTCTCTTGCATTGAGAGGGTTTCGAGTCAAAGTCCATTAGTCATATGCCTTAGTCTCTGTGCTTTCTCGGTTATGTTGCATTCTTTTTTGGTCTGTGTAAAAGAAACGGGAAACACAAGAACTAGAATATCAAGAAAGAACACAGAGAGAGAGAGAGAGAGAGAGAGAGAGAGAGAGAGAGCAAAATCTGTAACTGATTCCGGCGAGTATTAACGCCGTGTTCTAGTGGATTCCGGTGACGTCGATCACCGGCGAGTTAGGGGCCGGTACTAAGCCCCGAAGCTCGAGTCTCGTGTGTTCTTTACTTTATGCTCAATCGATCGATTAGAACTCCTAGGATTCGCGATTCCGAGTCATTCCGAGTAGGATTAGTCTTATAAATCCTAACAGTACGTTTTTATCCCATCAGTCTTGCGTTTTCCCACGAATCGATCGGTTTTGTAGTTTCCAATTGAGAAAACCCATTACTGTATCGGCGCCGCCTTGTTCGTTTTTCTGTGTTTTAGCTTATGTTCATGATATATCCGATTAAATATTATAGATTGATCTGGATGTGCAAAAAAAAAATTCCATTTTTAAACTGTATCGATGCAGTTTTTGTCTCAAACTTGGCTGGATTGATCTGTATGTGTGAAATCTTGACTCTTTATTATTTTTTTGATGTCGGATAATTTGGTGATTAACCTTAAAATTGGAGAAAAACAAGGTTGTATTCGCTGAGGCCGGTAAAGATATTCGTTTCGACATTGCCAATGGGAACAATCGCCAATCGACCAAGATACCTATTGGCCCCCCTACGTTAGCAAGTTCCAAGCTTCTCGTAAGCGATCTGTTATTACCAACTTCAAAAGAATGGAATCTACCTGCTATAAGAGCCTTTTTACCTTTGAGTGATTTCAATTGGAAGAGATGCATCTGGAACGTGAAAACAACTCCCAAAATCAAGCCATTCATGTGGAAGATCATGAACAAGGCTCTCCGCAACTTGGCTCTTCGTGGTATCTCAGTCCCATACAATCTGTGTAAGAGATGTGATCAAGATGAGAATGAACTCCATCTGCTTTACACATGTCCGTATGCTACTAAGGTTTGGGACCTTGTTCCGGCTCTGTTTAAACCACAAGCAGGAAGCATTGACTCTCCTGGGAAGCTCTTTTGAAAATGCTTATCTTACCCCCAACCGGAATAGGTTCCACTCCCCTGGTTATTATGGAACCTTTGGAAGGCTCGAAATCAGTTGATTTTCGAGAACCGATCTTTCTCTGAAGAAGAAACAGTGCTGAAATCGATCAAAGAGGCAAAGGAATGGCATGTTTCTCAGATCCAGATCACGAAATCCCCTAAAGCTGCTTCAACTCAACCACTCCATGTAGCTCTCCCTGACGTAACAAAAGGGTTTGTCGACGCGGCTTGGAAATCAGAAACAGGGGACTGCGGAATGGGGTGGTCTTTCATGGATGCAGAACATGTTGCTCTGTTTCAGGGATCGGCCTACCGTAAGCACGTCGAATCAGCTTTGTGTGCAGAAACGCTAGCCATGAAGAGGGCGCTAGAGGAAGCTAAGGCTGCCGACATCCAAGAGTTGAACATGTTTTCCGACTCTCAAGTTCTTATTTCCCTTATTAACTCAGGTTCTTCTACCATCGAGCTAAATGGCATTCTCCACGATATTAGCCTCCTAAGTTCATCTTTTGAAGCTATTTCATTTACTTTCATCTCCCGCTCAAACAATGCTTTAGCTGACTCCTTAGCTAAAGAAGCTCTTTTATCAAGTTGTAATCCCTCTGTTAGTAGAGTGTAACACTGGTTATTTATAAAACTAGTTTGATCCCAAAAAAAAAAAAAAGATTGCTGGCCATGTATCAGAAGTCAGTATCACAGTCAAAAGCCATAGGTTGTTTCAACAATATCTGTGCAAGTGTTGTGAGTATGGGGATGAAGCATTTCGGTACCGAGGCTTGCAAGCAGAATCTAGACGTTTCATTTCGATCTGTTTTCAGACGCGTCATCCTTGTGAATTTGCTTGGAAATGCGTCTGGTTCATTACTACTCTGTTATGTGTGATTTTGGGGAAATGGATTATCTTCTCTTGAGATTGTGATCAATGTTTCTAAATATCTTAAATTGTACTTTCTTTTATATTTTTTTCTTAAAATGCTTTTGGGTGTTCTGTGTTTTTGTGTTGAATCGGATATTGATGTAACTGGTCAAATAAGGCTTTTTGACCATTTATGATTGGAATGAACTAAATCTATAGATCCAATCGATCCAAAGTCCCAAGGCAACTGCTGAATCAAGTGGATTTGTGAAGAGACCAGGATAGGGTTCATGGTGATAGATGGTCTAATCATTACTCCTGAAACAGACCCAAGTGCAAGTGATCAATATGAGAACAAAAGACTACTTGTTTGATCCATTGATGTCAATATCTTTAAGCAAAGGCTAAGATAAGTGGAAACTGAAATACATGGACACTTGTCTTAAAATGGTTTTGTGAATTTAAGTGCAAAAGTGGTTCTGAGAGAGAGAGAGAGGAAAGTGGTGACTTGGCTACTTCTTTTGGCTTCTCTTCTTCTTCTTCTTCTTCTTCTTCTTCATGACAGAAGCCATAGCCATGTAGAAGCTTGAAGACTTGACCATACGACGAAACCTTAAATTCTTCCTCAGCCTAGACGACCAGATACCAATATAAACCATTCGGGAACTTCTTGCCGATCTGAAAATCCGCTTGTACCATTCAAAAAGATGTTCCCTCTCCATTCCAGATACTGCACATTGTACTCCATTGTAGAAATCCTCAAAACGGTACCTAAAAACCAGAAGTTAGTAACAAGAGAAACCCAAAACCAGTTAGGGACAATTACACAGAAATATCAGATCACCTTTGCATTACAATTTCGTCCCACAATGTAGTTCCACTCACATCTTGATGACCTACACCATCTGGGATTTTGGAAGCCAAAGTCTCTTTGAAGTTACCAAAAGTTGTAGGAGTCATACGTTCCTATTTTGAATTAAGGCCAAATTAATAAACCATATCAAACTAAGAAAAAAATCTTAATAAAGAAAGGACTACTTACCAGTTTCTCCCCAAAACACTTTATAAAATCCCATACTCTTTTGGCTAGGTAATAGGGAGTATGGTTTGACGAAAGAACTTGGATGTAGAAACCGTCAACGTTGACTCCATCCATCAGATGAGGGCAACATTCAATGTCATAACCAAGACCCTCACTCCTACACAAAGAGATTTAAATGCATCTTAAAAGATTAAGCACAGCTATAGATTGGGAGTAAAATTATAAGTTCTAAGTTGTAACCTTAGTTGATGAATCAACTTGTTTGTAAAAATGAGATGGAAAAGATACAACTTTGCCCAATCCGCAACTTCTTCTGCCTGTTCGTGCCCTCTGCCAATTTGGAAATAAAGCTACAAATAAAAGCAAAAACAATGCATCCGTTTGATGTGAGAATAACTTATGCATTTCATAAGTGCGAGAAAGAGAGATGCATTGATGATGCATTCATGGCAGATAAAGGCTAAGCCAGAAACAAAACAATGCATCCCTGTGATGTGAGAATGAGGTATGCATTGATGATGCATTCATGGGTGAGAACGAGATTGATTCATGGCAGAGAAAGAGGATCGTGTGAATTATGTGAGAAACAACTAGAGAGACGAGAGAGAGAACATGTGAGAAAATAGCTAGAGAGACGAGAAAGTGAACCTTTGCCAAAGAGTTCGGTTCATTGTTGTTTTCAGCATCGATATCTATTTTTACTCTGCGCCCAAGAGGAACCTGAACTATTCTTCGTCTCCCTCTCAGTTCCTTTGGATCTCTCAATTCCTTCGGATGTGCTTGCATTTGGAAATCTTGGAGAACTTTTACGATTGCAAGTGCTTCATCTTGGTCAATATCACCATAGAATAATCCTTCTATGTATATCTGTAAATTCACAATTGTTAATTCACAGTTTTAAAACAATGTAAACAAAGACAAATTTAATTAGAAATAACAATGTTACCTCAGATAAAAGGGCAATAGATGTGAGATCTACAAAAGATATGGATTCCAATTCTACCAATGTCTTCTCATTTGAAAGAGAAGACATTAACAACTGTACCATCACTTGTTTGGATTGCTGAGCAATACCTAAATGGCTGTTACGGCGCTTGCCAATCATACTCTTTTTAACAATCTGAAATTAAATGTGTTAGTATTAGTAGTAATTTAAGAAAAATGTGTGTTCGAACAGAGTTATAGAAACATACCTCAAAACGATCTTCGCTTGGAAGAAAATCTGTGAATCCCTTCAAAAGGTCTGCTATGTACTCCAAAATCTGTGAATCCCTTCAAAAGGTCTGCTATGTACTCCAAAAGCTTTCCTCGGTAGCCAAAGACTTTAAGACTGAAAGAGTCTCTCCAACACTCAATGCTTGTGTTGAATCTTCCTTGCTTGAGTTTCTTCCGATCTCCTTAAGCTAACCTCCATAGCTTACTTGTCACTTGATCTTTGTCTACAACCCTACACTCTCTGTTTCCTGAAGATTTTCAAATTGATAAAGAGGAGTTGGTAGAGTACTGGATAGGCGAGGGATTCATAGATGAGAAGGAAGGCAGAGAGAAAGCATTAAATCATGGTTATGAGATACTCGGCACCCTTATCCGTGCATGTTTATTGTTGGAGGGAGCAAATGATAAATCGCTAGTGAGTATGCATGATGTGGTAAGGGAGATGGCCCAGTGGATAGCATCTGATCTCGGAAAGCATAAAGAGAGATTAATTGTGCAAGCTGGTGTTGAGAATTGGAGTCTTGCGAGAAGGATTTCACTGATGGACAATCAGATTGAAAAGTTATCTGAGAGCCCCGACTGTCCGGAACTTACAACCCTCCTCCTTGGGGGAAACGGACACTCGTTAGCAACTATCTCTGGTGAATTCTTTCGGTCTATGCCAAGGCTACTCGTTTTGGATTTATCTGGGAATTTTAGCCTCAGTGGATTGCCGGAGGAAATATCAGGGTTGGTTTCTCTGAGATATCTTGACTTGTCATGGACAAGTATAAAGCGACTACCTGTTGGTTTACAAGAGTTGAAAATGCTAATACATTTGAATTTGGAGTCGACGAGTGACCTTGAGAGTTTAGATGGGATATCAAAATTGTCGAGTTTGAGGACATTGAAACTAGAACACTCTAAAGTGTGGCTAGATATGAGGCTAATGAAGGAGCTGCAGCTTTTAGAACATTTAGAATACATAAGCATAAGAATCTCGTCAAGTTTAGCTGGGGAGATGTTGGTATATGCTCGTAGAGTGGGGAGATGTATTCAACGCCTTTTTATAGAGGGTGAAGAATCAGTAAGAGTATTAGTTTTGCCAGCTATGGATAATCTCTTTGAAATCTCCATATGGAATTATGGAATGAGGGAGATAGAGATAGAGAAGACACCGTGGGATAAAAGTCTAGCAAGGCCATGTTTCTCAAACCTCTCTATTCTGAGTTTAAGAAGTTGTGACGGTTTAAAGGATTTGACGTGGCTGGTGTTCGCTCCAAACCTTGTTCGTCTTAACCTTCTGGGGTTAAAGCAAGTGGAGGAGATAATAAGCAAAGAGAAAGCTGCGAGCCTTTTAGAGAAGGAAACATGTAATCATATTATTCTTTTCCAGAAACTAGAAAGCCTTATCTTGGTGGAGTTGCCAGAGCTGAAGAGCATATACTGGAATGCTCTGCCTTTCCAACGTCTGAGAGAGCTTTACGTATCCGACGATTGTCCAAAGCTGAGAAAGCTTCCATTGGATTCTAAAAGCGTCTTAAAGGTTGAAGAACTTGCCATACAATACACAGAGGAAGAATGGATGCGAGGGATTGAATGGGAGGATGAAGCCACACGACAACGTTTCTCACCTTCTTGCAGGCTCAGTGTTGAGTAGCCACACGACCCAAGCTATTCTTCTGTTTCTGTCCTTCCTCTGAAATTGCATCGAATATCTCTGTTTCTGCTAAGACTCAAAACCAATTGTATTGAATAAAAGCTTAAAAACCTATTGTCACATCAGCTTTTCTGAATCAGACTTCTTCCTCTTCCTATACAATGGCTTATCAGTTTCTTTTGTGTTTGGCTTGATTTTTGTCAAAAGTTATTCGAAATAGCTTAAAGTGTTTTGCTCTGTGAATCTCTTTATCTCTGTCTAGTGATGAGAGGTTATTTCTCTGTCTCAGTGTCTAGTAATTAGCTTCTCTATGTATTGGCAAAATCACACCTTTGACACAGATCAAAACAATAATTGAATAATATGGACAAAGTGGTTGATATTCAAATCAATTCAAGCCACTAATTCATGCCACCTAAATATTGTTATCAAGTTTTTCTTATTTAAGATTCATACCCACATGGTCATCAGGTCATGTCTTCTCACCAGATGTGTTAAAATCCACAATTTGATTAGCAAATAGGATTGATACTAACTTGGGACCCTTATGATCAGAGCAAGAAATACAAAAGCATGTGTTTATGTCTGGTTTGGTTGCTCTAAGATTTTGTGAAAAGCTTATTCTAAAATAATTTCTCATTATATATACAACGCAACAAGCCTATTGGAGTCCTCATCAACCACAACTTACATTCAAAGAATTATACAAACAAATCTTCTTGTTTTCTTTCTCCTCGCTTTCTTATCTAATTCTTTTCCTTGAAAAAAATGATGAACGCAAAGAAGTTAATCAAGATGGCTAAGAAATGGCAACAAAGAGCAGCCTTGAGCAGGAAAAGAATCTCTTTTCAAAGATCCAATACTGCTACTTCTACTAGCTCACCAATAGTAGAAAAGGGCTGTTTTGTGGTCTACACAACGGATAAAGCGCGCTTTGCTTTTCCGATAAGTTACCTTAGCAGCTCTGTTTTCCAAGAGCTCTTGAAGATCTCTGAAGAAGAGTTTGGCCTCTCCACGGAAGGACCAATTACGTTGCCTTTCGATTCGGTTTTCTTGGAGTATCTTATTCGATTGATCGAACGACGAATGGATGGAGATACAGAGAAGGCTCTTTTAATGTCAATTAATAGTGCTAAATGTTCTTTACAATGCTCTTTGCAACTACAAGAACATAGTAGTACTCAGCAACAACTTGTATTTTAGAATGTAGCAATTTCTTTATTAGGTAGAGAGATCATTTCAGATAAAAACAAAATATGATTTTTGATTCTCTTTTAGAATTGTCTCATCAATTCTACACAAATAAAAACGAGATAACTTTAACATCCATTCTTTACTCAAAACTATTTTGCTCTGAAACTGTCCAATCTCGTGACAAAAAAAAAAACTGTCCAATCTCCATCATGAAAATGATGTAGTAGCTTAAAATTTCATTCACCGCTTTTAATACAAGACTGCACAATTTGTAATATAAACAAGAAATGCTCTCAACTTGAAGTTAATCTTTTTTCAAGTAAATAGTTGCGTAAAAGGGTAATTCAGATGAATTATTTGTCAAGCAACAAATTCTGTGTAATAACTGAAATTAGGCTAACTGTAATAACTCAATAAACACAAAAGAAGGCCTTGTCAAGCCCAAATTATTAAATTCTCTTCTACGCTTTTTATTTCCCCACATCGGTAAAACATGGTAGCAAATGGATGGTTTATATATCGGATGAGTCGATACAATGATTGTCACCTGCTAAAATTGGAACGATACAGAGAAGATTAGCATGGCCCCTGTGCAAGGATGACACACTTTAATCGAGAAATGGTCTAAATTTTATTTGCAATTTCTCCCTAAATCGAATTCCATGTCCAATTCTCTTATTTGCTGTCTTTATTTCACCGAAAGATTTGTTGTTCACTGAACAACTACTTGATCTATTATTTTTCTGACTCACATGTGATTAAGCTGATGGATCTTGACAAGTTCTTAACTTGTCATATATGTAACAACATGCATTCTGCATCAATGCCTTAGTACCTAAATCTTGTCATATAAATGTTAATATAATATTTATTATCATTACCTACATGATCATATCTTCTAACCAGAATTCTTTAGTCCACATGTTTGATTTGCACACATAATTGGGTACTAACTTGGGGACCCTATGATCATATATAATTAAGTACTATTGTATCTTTATATATAACACAGCGAGCCTATTGCATTCAATCATCAATCATACCCTCGATCTAAATCTCTTTTGCTTTCCGATCTAAATCTTTGCCACGAAAATGATTACAAACACAAAGAGGATCCTCAAGATAGCCAAGAAATGGCACCAAAGACAAGATCTCAAGAGGAAAAGAATCTCCTATCATAGATCAGTTTCTACTACGAGCAACTCAACCGCTGCAGCGAATGGCTGTTTTGGGGTTTACACCACTTTGCTTTTCCGATAAGCTATCTGAGTAACTCTGTTTTTCAAGAGCTATTGAAGATCTCTGAAGAGAACAGTTCGGCTTCCCCACTGTTAGTGGACCAATCACGTTCCATTCGATTCAATTTTCTACGCTCTTTACATTGTTCGTTGCAACTACAAAGTACCCAACATTTGCTTTTGCTTGTAATTTAGAGTTAGGAATTTTTGTTTGTTTGTAATGTTTATAGTGTATTAGATAGACAGATCATTTCATAAAGACAAGCTATCATTTTGTCACTCTTTTAGATTGTCTCATCAAAATTCAAAATAAAATTCTATATATAAAAGAAAAATTATAATGAGATTTTATTTAAAGGTATTAGAGTTTGTCTTTTAGCCTTTATGTACAGTGGATCTTATGATAATATTTGAAAATAAGTATTATATATTTTCGTTTGGTTTGGATTAAAACCAAAAAAATAACAAATACCTTTTCCACAGCTTGTATCATTAGTTAGTACAGTTTCATCTTTGAAAATTTTAGGCCATTTTAGTAAAAATTGTTCAGCTGCTAAAACTTTTTTCACTCATTTACAACTTACAAGTCTATTACGACGCGATGCAGATTGTTCTGAAAAACATAAATTAATATCAAAGGACCCCAAGAACCTACTATAACAGCTTATAACTTCTATAAGAACATCAAAGGGCCTACAAGTCTACATCTTTCTTTCTCTAAATATTTTTAAATAAGATTCATACTCACATGGCCATGTCTTTTCACCAGTTTTATTATGATCCACAAGTTGATGAGCAGACATGATTGCTTACTAACTTGAGGCCCTTTATGATCACAACAAGGAAGACAAAATCATGTGTTGTGTTGTGTTCGGCTTGGTTGCTCTAAATTTATCTGAACTCAAGTAATAGTTTTCCCTTATATATAATGCAACAAGAAGCCTATTGGATTATTCACAACCCAGAAGTACCACTCAAAGAGTTCTACAAAACACAACTTAAAAGTCTCATATCCTTTCCGATCTAAGAATCTATAATCCTGAAAACAATGATGAACACAAAGAAACTCATGAAGATGGCCAAGAAATGGCAACAGAGAGCAGCTCTCAAGAGGAGAAGAATCTCATTTCAGAGTTCAATTGTTACCACTAGACCACTTTCGGTAGAAAAGGGATGTTTCGTGGTTTACACAGCGGATAAAGCCCGCTTTGCTTTTCCGATAAGTTACCTCAGCAACTCTGTTTTTCAAGAGCTTTTGAAGATATCTGAAGAAGAGTTTGGTCTCCCAAGCGGCGGACCAATCAGGTTGCCCTTCGATTCAGTTTTCATGGAGTATTTAATCAAATTGATCAAACGACGAATGGATGGAGATACAGAAAAGGCTCTGCTGATGTCAATCTCTAGTGCTAGATGTTCGTTGCAACTACAAGAACAACAGAGTAGTAGTCAACAAGTTCTTGTATATTAAAAAGTAGCAATTTTTTTTTGTGTTTGTAAAATTTATAGTTTAGATAGACATATTATTTCAGAAAATACAAAATAATATTTTTTTTCTATATTCTCTCCTCATGAAAATCAACTTCACTGTTACTTGTGACCACACTAAACAAAAGAGACTACTAATTTACTCTACAAATCTCTAGTTTTGCACAAAGCATATTACTGACGTAAAGAGTAAAGCCGGATCAAAACTGATTCACCAAGAACGATTAGTAAAGATAAAGACTTTGATGAACTGGCAATCAATAAGCTAGTGGACTTGTGTGCCGTTTATTTAGGGAGAAAAACATGTATACGGTTTGTCATGACATGGAGAGCAAAGTTGCGACGTTTGAATTTTTTTTTTAAAGGAACGAAGGATTCGAACCGGGAAACAACAACCATCACTCAAATAGGTGCATTAGCCTTTGTGCTACAACGGATCTTTTGCTTTGTTATGAATTAAATATATATATGTAAGGAGAATAAAGTTGTGAAGAAAAAAAAATATTCCGCTGCCGGGATTCGAACCCGGAAACAACAACCATCAGTCAGATAGATGCATTAGCCTTTGTGCTACAACGGATCTTTTGCTTTGTTATGAATTAAATGTATATATATATATATATATATATATATATATATAAGGAGAATAAAGTTGTGAAAAAAAAAAAAATCCGCTGCCGGGATTCGAACTCGGAAACAACAACCATCAGTCAGATACAACGGATCTTTTGCTTTCTTATGAATTAAATATATATATATATATATGGTAAGGGATTCTGGTAAACTTTTCGTATTCAGAAATCTATTATGCTTTCGAGGATAAGTCTTCATCAGAAAACAAAGACGATTCCAAAGGCTATTACTAAACCAATTGATGAAATATTGAGAATCAAGGTCGTTGTAGTTTGAGAGATTTGCAAAGGTTTATGAGTGTTTTAGCTTCTCAGCAAATATACTTGTATTTTAGAATTTAGCTTTTTCAAAAATCAAGAAGAAACAAACCTTCTCAACGTTACCTTGTCATGATCGATTCAACACTTTCCATAATCATTAGATTCTCTCGTTAAGAATAGAACAAATTCAAAGCAGACGTAGAATATTTTTGCCACAATCAACAGAGACAAATTGGTTGATATCCAAACTAATTCAGGACTATACAACAAATCCTGAGACTTTTCAAATCCAAAAGTTACATTTTTTCCTAAGTTTTGTAGTCTAGATGGATATGCGAGCCGTTTATTTATGAAATGTTATTGTTACAAATAACAAAACGAGCAAAAAATAACAAAATATCATCTGCTGCCAGGCTTCGAACCCGGATATCTATCATTTTGACATTAACCAATGTGCTACAGCGAAACTTTTGTTTATTAATCAGTTTTATATGATATATAATAATAAATCTAAGAGTTTTTGGGTTTTTACATCTTGTTGTTTCCTAGGGTTTAAGTTGAAGAACCAAACTCGTTTCAGATTTTCCTCAAATCAGATTCAATGAAAGAGACGGAATTGTCGCCGGAGCTAGTAACGCCGGGAGATGTACTCGGAGATTCGACTGAGCTTAAACCCGGTAAAGGAGCTTACGTCAATGACACCACCGTCTTCGCTTCCCTCACCGGAATTCGCCGGATTGTTCCTCCTCTTCCCCAATCCCCTGACCAGGTTTCTCCTTTTGATTCCTTCTGTTTCGTTTATACGTCTGATTCTGGATGTGTGTATGATTTTCTTCAATGGAAAAAGCTCAATTTTATAGCTCCTTGTGTTTGTGTGATTTATATACAGAGAGCCACTGTTGAAGTTACAGGTCACAAGGCACATGGTCTTATTCCTGAGCCTGGTTCTGTTGTACTAGCAAGAGTGAGTCTATTATTATTCAATTTTGATGCCAATAATCATGCCGCAGTTACAAAGTTTTGATCTTTATGTATTCTCTGTGTGATTTTTGTTAGGTGACTAAAGTTATGGCTAGAATGGCTACTGTTGATATCCTCTTTGTTGGTTCGAAGGCAGTTGGTGAGAAATTTGCTGGTATAATCAGGTGATTTTCTCCTGCTCTTGAGGGTATTTGATTTCAAGATTTGTGTGTGTTGATTCTAACTAACTTGTGGGTTTGATCTTTCACAGGCAACAAGATGTGAGAGCAACAGAGATTGACAAAGTTGAAATGCATTCGTCTTTCCGTCCTGGTGACATCGTTAGAGCTATGGTTGTATCCTTTCTGCATTTAACATTTTTACTTATTCTTTAGAATCTCTGTGTTACTATCTTTGGTGTTTGGGTTATAAATGCTTTTAGAGCAAAGGCATTTCTTAGATTTGTTACATTATGCAATCTTGTTTTCTCTTCTAGAGTTTAATCTGAATGGATATTAGTTTGTAGTCTATAATAATACATCTCATATAGCATCTTAATTTGGCTTAACTTGGAGTTTCAAAGCTGTCTCTTGGTGATGCACGGGCGTACTATCTTTCAACTGCTAAGAATGAACTTGGTGTGGTCTCAGCAGAAAGTGCTGCAGGTATATCTTGTTTCCTGCTCTTGGAAATTATTAAAGAAGCCAAGAGTATATAGAGAGAGTCTATAACCAATCTGTTAAATCTCCTGCTGTTTTTCTTGTCAAAGTGTAGTACATAGTTGTTTCTGCATCTAACTTGTACTTGTCATTGTGGAACTATGAGTATTAACCCTGGAATTGGAGTATGTAGAAGCTTTTGATATTCATACGTTATAGTGTGTATTTCCGTTTTGAGTAATGATCAAAGTTACGGGCAATTGCGCAGGTGAGACAATGGTTCCGATAAGTTGGACAGAGATGCAGTGCCCCTTGTCGGGCCAAACCGAGCAGAGAAAAGTTGCCAAGGTGGGCAGTTGAGTTCAAGAAGATATGTTGGCGTCTCTCGGAGACTTAGGTGTGGTCTCTGCAATAAGAAAGACCTGTGAGATTACTCCTACAATTTTGTGCTCTAATGACATCCTTAAACGTCAGTCTCTGTTGTCTGATTATCAGGTGTAGAGATAAGTTTTAGAGTAATTGAACTTATTCCTACTACATTAATGTGGGCATATTTTAGGATAATTAATTAGTCTTGCTTGATTTTAAACTCGAAAAGAGATTTTCTTTGTTAAATTTTACCTTGTGGTCATCAATTCGATACTTTCCAACCACCATCGCAAATTTTACCTTGTGTTAATTTTATAGTTATAAACATTGGTAGCAATATACATTCAAAGAGTTGTACAAACAAAACTTACAAGATGTTAATCAAATTTCTCCTTCTCAAATTAAATTTCTCCTTGCACACAAAAGAGCTAATCAAGATGCCCAAGAAATGGCAAACGTTAAGCAAGAAAAGAATCTGCAGACCACTAGCTTATTGATGCCAGTTTGTCGTGCCATCGGGAGCAAAGTTGTGACGTTTTAATTTTTTTTTTTTTTTTTTAAGAAGAAAAGGAAAAAAAATATTCCGCTGCCGGGTTTGAGCCCGGAAACAACAACCATCTTCTTGATAGGTGCATTAGCTTTTGTGCTACAACGGATCTTTTGCTTTGTTATGAATTATAAATACATATATATATATATATATAAATAAAATTATGTAAGGAGAGCAAAGTTAAAAAAATACTCCGCGGAGGTTTGAACCCAGAAACAACATCCATAGATGCATTAGCCTTTGTGCTACAACGGATCTTTTGCTATGTTATGAATTATCTATATATATGGACAATTCAAACAAATCATGAGACTTCTTAAATCCAAAAGTTACAATTTTCCAAGGATTCTTATTAGAAATCTCACACAGAACAAACCAGAGCTGGAATTCTAGTCGGATGTGTGTCGTTTATTTAGAAGAGGAAAAACATGTATGTTAAAAAATATACATGTTTTAAGTTTCAAAAAAAAAAATATATATACATGTTTTTAACCCGGAAAACATGTATATATAGTCTTTAACCAATCTGTTACATAGTTGTTTCTACTTCTAACTTGTACTTGTCATTTTGTAAATAGCATGGAATTGGAGTAGTATTAGTATGTAGAAGCATGTGCTTCTTTTGACACTCATACGTTGTAACGACTAACGAGTATTTCCTTTTGAGTAATGAAAATCGTTACTGATGATTGTGCAGGAGAGACAATGGTTCCGATAATTTGGACAGAGGACGATATGCCGGCTTCTCACATAGAACCAAGTGTGGTCTCTGCAGCAGTGAGATTACTACAGTTTTGGGCTCTTTTAACATCCTTAAACATCAGACTGTTTTCTTGTTCTCAGGTGTAGAGATAAGTTTTAGTGTAACTTGACCTTATTCCTACATCAATGTGGTCATATTTTAGTATACTTATATTCATTAGGATTCTTGCATGTTCTTAAAACTCTAAAAACAGATTTTCTTTGTTATATTTTACCTTGTGATCATCAATTCCACACTTTCCAACAACCATTGCAAAGTTAGGGCACTCAGAGCTGATTAAACAAGCAAACAAAACAGAGAATTAGAACATATGAAGAATATACAAGAGGCAAGTCAGATCAAAACTGATTCATGAAGACTTTGAATATGGCAATCAATTACTTACCTTTGTTGCTTTGCAAATTCCCAAGTGAAGTGCTACTTTTTATCTTTTGGAAGCTGCAAATTCAAATCATAAAGATTGAAACAAATCTGTGTCAAAACAAAAAAAAGATGGAAACAAATCTCGAGACTTTTCCAACCCAAAAGTTACAAATTCTCCAAGGATTGACAAAAATATATTTTCTGCTGGCTTCAAACCCGGAAATTTCTTAGTTGAGAGTTTGTTTTAGCCTTTGTGCTACAGCGGATCTTATGACAATTTTTGAATTATAATTATCTGCTGGGCTTCGAACCCGGAAATTTCTTTGTTGAGAATTCATTTAGCCTTTGTGCTACAGCGGATCTTATGATAAGTTTTGAATTATAATTATTTTATATTTTGGGTTGGTTTGGTTGAAAACAAAAAAAAATATATATATTTTCTGTTGCCAGGCTTCTTCGAACCCGAAAATTTCTTTAATGAGAGTTCATTTAGCCTTTGTGCTACAACGGATCCTATGGCAACTTTTGAATTATAATTATTATATATTTTGGGTTGGTTTCGTGAAAAAATTTTAACAAAAATATTTCCCGCTGCCGGGCTTCGAAAATATTTTGGGTTGTTTTAGCCTTTGTGCTACAGCGAATCTTATGATAAAAGTATCTTCATTCATTATAAGTTTCTCACCAGGCTACACCGTTAATTTGTAGCTCATCGGTTAAGTGTAATTTGAAAGCGAAAGAAAATTTTTGACCAACAAAATTACATGACCCAACCATAACCATTGAAATTTTCTGAGAACATCAAAGGACCTACAATTTGTATATCTTCCATTCATTTGCACATGCCTTTGTACCTAAATATTGTTTTCAAGATTTTTTATTTAAGATTCATACCCGCATGGTCATGTATTCTCAACATATGTGTTTAAATCCACAACTTGATTAGCAAATAATATTGATTACTAACCTCTCACCAGATGGACCCTTATGATCCACATACAAGACATACATCGGCATGTGTTTCTGTCTGGTTTAGTTGCTCTTCAATTTATCTAAACTCTAAACACTTCCTCCTTATATATAATGCAACAAGCATGTTACATTTTTCATCAACCAAAACTTGCATTCAAAGAATTATACAAACATAACTTGCATATCTTTTCGCTTTCTTTCTTCTTCTCGCTTTCCGATATAAATCTTCAGCTTGAAAAAGATGATGAACACAAAGAAGCTTATCAAGGTGGCTAAGAAATGGCAACAAAGAGCAGCCTTAAGCAGGAAAAGAATCTCTTTTCAAATATCAAGTACGGCTACTAGCAGCTCAAACGCTGTAGAGAAGGGATGTTTTGTGGTTTACACCACGGATGATATACGCTTTGCTTTTCCAATAAGTTACTTGAGCAACTCTGTTTTCCAAGAGCTCTTGAAGATCTCTGAAGAAGAGTTTGGCATCCCAAGCAGTGGACCAATCACGTTGCCATTCGATTCGGTTTTCATGGAGTATCTAATTAAATTGATACAAAGACGAATGGATGGAGATACAGAGGAGGCTCTGCTGATGTCAATCTCTAGTGCTAAATGTTCTTCACAATGCTCATTGCAACTACAAGAACAACATAGTAGACAACAATTGCTTGTATTTTAGAGTGTGTTTGTAAAGACTCTCATGTATTAGGCTTCATAAATGAACAAAATATTATTTTTGACTCTCTATTTGACTTTTCTCATCATAATGAAGATTAATATCACCTGTTCTCACAGTTTCATCCTAAGTTCTGAATAAGAATCTTCAAACCATTTCATTGAAGCAATTGTTAGTTCTTCAAACTCTTCATCTTTGTTTCGCCAGTACATGTGTTTCTTTGTATCCATTCGGTCATTAATTATAACAAGATTTGTTGTCTCCTGAACAACTTTTGTGACTCACATTTGATTTAGTTGATGGGTCTACTAACCAATATGGGATCCTAACACATTTAGTACTTTACTCAAAAAAAAAAAAAAGTTTTAATAAAGATTCATTGTCATCATACCCACATGATCATGTCTTCTAATCAAAAGTTTTTAGTCCACAAGTTGATTAGCAAACATAATTGATAAATAACTAAGAAAATTGTTCTGAATCATAGAATTAATATTCAGAGAAAGGACCTACAAGTTCTACATCTTCCATTCATTTGAACATGTATCTGTATCTAAATATTGATGCACATATTTTCATTCAAGATCAATGCCCACATGGATATGTCTTTGCACCAAATGGTTTAAACCACAAGTTGATTAACGATTACTAACTTGGGACCCTTATGGTCATAGACAAGTATACAGAAGAAGCATGTGTTTCTGTCTATTTGGTTGCTCTTAAATTTTTGTCTAAAGCTTAATCTAAAATAGTTTCTCATTATATATACAATGCAACAAGCCTATTGGATTACCCATCAACCAAAGCTTACATTCAAAGAGATACATGATATGCTCAAATTAACCTAGAGCTAAACTCTCTCAAATTAAGAGATCAATGTAGTACTTTAGGTATCGAAATCCATAGGGAATCAATGAAACACAATAGATTAAATAGGTTCAGACTAAGCTAGGCAGGATGATATGAATGCAAGTAAATCAAAGCAAGCAATTAAAACGGTTGAAAATTCAATATTGAAAAGCGCTAGGCACAGGGAAATCTCCACTGAATCAGAATTGCAGATAAATCAATTGATAGGAAAATTAAAGCACAGTTCCTGAACATGAACACAAATATAAAACTAATCAACTTTCGTTGCAGAAGTTATCTATGAATAAATCCTAGAAAACCAAATTCCTTTGCGAATCCTATGAATCTAAACAAGCATTAATTTCAGGTTCAATTGTTCACAAAACCCTAAACCAAATTTCTTTGCGAAAAGGAATTTTGCTCATCAAAGACTTGATCAGGTAATCAATCAAACTGTCGTTCTATTAATAAACCCTAGATCAGATTTCAGTTCGCGAGGCTAAAATCAGCAATAAACACAAGTCAAGATGAAGAACATTCTAAAGATATTATCCTAATAATTATATCAGATCTAGCAACTCATCAAAAACCTTTGAAAATCCCTAAACCTAACAAGAGAACTACTCAGACATATTGAATGAAGAAAACATGATTTTATTAAAAGATATCTCTAAGTAATTGATAAAATAAAGCATAAGCCTAAACAATGGCTTGGAAAACGTATATATAAAGGTACAAAGTCGGCCAGAACATAAAAGTAAACATCTAGAGGTTTCGGGCTTCGAACGGACTTCTTCGGATTTGGGCTTTTTCTTTGATCGAACAGGGTGTTGATCGACACCCATAGATGGTGTCGATCGACACCAACTCTGGATTTCCAATCCGACTTCAACTTTTCGGCACTTCCTTTCGCAAAGCTCCAAAAGCTCCAGTAAACATCTTTTCTGCTCCAATCGTCCTGGTACCTGTAAAGACTCTAAAACCAACACAAAACACAACAAAGACTCTAGATATTGGACTTATATCATGGCTTAAACTGGGTAAAAACCATGATATATCAACTCCCCCAAACTTAGCTTTTTGCTTGTCCCTAAGCAAAACAGTGTTATCACCCCTTTAGGAACCACATACCTCTGCAAAGCTAATCCGGTGATACTTCGATGTTTCCCTAGAAGTATAGCAGTCCTCCAGATTGAATCCAAACCCCTTAGAGAATCTCAGACTTTCAGTCGCAAACCCCTTTAGTTTAATTAGGTGCGGTCTCATCGAGGAAATATCGATCGCTGGACCTTCTAGATTCTTTTGCTTCCTTGAACACTTTCCTGCGTTTCACCCTCTCTCTTCCCTCTGAAACTGTATTCAATTAAGGATATCATATAGATGCACTGCCCATTTTTGAACTTTTTCTTCAAGATTTTTCTGATTTTGGATTTGCACTTTTCTGCTTGAACTACACTTTTCTGTATACTTTTTTTTTTTTATTAGATCCTTGGCATCTCTATGATCACTAGATCAGCGCTCACTACTAGTGTTCTTGTGGAGACAGGGTCATGAGGCTTTTTCTTTTTGATCTAGGACAGTTGTATTCGTCATTCGGGAAGAAGTTTCAAGAGCGGTCCGTCCTCGCTTTCAAGTGTTTGGAAGCTGAATCAAGTCTTGCGATTTCCAACGCCCTTGACAAGAAATTAGAGTTCATTAGGGGCGGGGTCTGCAACGTCTTTCTGGCGTTCTCCAGAAATCTGAACTCGCTCCGTTAAACCGATCCACTTCCAGTTACCCACCTTAGTAAAACCAGCCAACTTGCATCGGAAATGGTCCTTGAGTGTTGTTCAAAGTAAGTTGGAAGGGGAGTTTTGACCCAAAAAATTTTAAAATTTGACTCAAAAACACCAAAACAAAACACAACATCAGCAACTACCTCCCCCAGACTTAAACAACACTGTCCCCAGTGTTATTAAGCCTAAGATTGGTGAAAAGAAATAAATAGGAAAACGAAACGATCCAAAAATCAAGTGAGAATTCATACCTGGAGGCAGTGTCGAGCGACACTACCTTAGTGTCGATCGACACTTGGGAAATTATCGCGTCGAGCGACTGAAGTTCAAGTCGATCGACTGTTGGATTTTTGTTGGTGTCGAGCGATGCTCCTGTTGGTGTCGCTCGACACCAACATCTGAAGATCATGCTCACTTGTAATTCAATGTTTAATCTCCTGAAAATCAAAACAAAACAAAACCAAAACCTAAAATTGAAAAAGAAACATAAAATGAAACATAATTATAAAACTCACAAGTGGGTTGCCTCCCACTAAGCGCTTGTTTTCAGTCATTAGCTGGACTGTGATGGAACTCGGGACTTATGGTGGATCTTGAGGAAGTACTGTACTTCCTTTATCCTGGATGGAACTCGCAGCAGCTTGTTTCAAACGGACCTTCGTTTCAGCTCCCCCAGACTTATCAGAAGCAAACTCAGGGAAAAGCTTCATCGTTCTCTCCATCATCTCCTAAAGGACTGCTTCTCCTTTATCCTTAAGCTCTTGAGGAACGAGAATGCGCATCTTCGCGAAAGGCTATGAGGTCCTTTGACGCTCCTTAGGAATCCCTGCAAAATCATGTAAAGAAAAACCAAGCTTTCGAGGAACTCGTTGCTTGCATGAGCGCGTAACCGCTTTGTGAAGTCCTAAATCATGATTTAAATCAGGAGATTGAGAAATAAGTTCAGGAAGCTCGTACCTTTCTTCTATGGGCGGATCGTGGGCGGGGAGTTATGGAATTGTCTGTTCAGCAACAGATGATGGACCGGATTCTAACTCCTGGATTGAAGCTTCATCCTCTAGAATTTCCACTGAAAAAGTTTGACCATCGATGGTGGATTTTCTCCTGGTGTTCTCCATGTCAAAATCCATGACAATATCACCTAAGTCAAGCTTTATCTTTCCCTTCCTCACGTCTATTTGAGCGCCAGCAGTAGCTAAGAATGGTCGTCCTAAAATTAGAGGATCTTCAGGCTCATCGTCGTATTCCAATACCACAAAATCAGCAGGGATAATGCAATCCTAAATCCTGATTGGAACATCCTCCAAAATTCCTTTTGGGAATCTCCTGGACCGATCAGCTAGCAGAAGGGACATCCTAGTTGCCCTGAAATCAGTCATCCCAAGATCAATAGCTACAGATAATGGCATTAAGTTAATTCCTGATCCTAAATCACAAAGAGAGTGAGGAAACTGCCTTGTTGAAATTGAGCAATCGAGCACGAAGTTTCCTGGATCTGGTAGCTTGATTGGGATTCTGCTCTGAATCATCGCGCTTACTTCTTCAGAAACCACTATGTCCTTCTTCTTCTTTTTAGGCACTGGAGTCGTGTTCAAGAGTATGGCTCGGATGTCTCTGGTCAGCAGTGCTCCCTCCTCAGGACTAATACCATTCGCTGCAAGCCGCCTGACGTATCGTCTTAAAGCTGGTGATAGCTTCACTGCATCGATTAAAGGCATCTCAACCATGACCTTATCAATAATCCGCTTGCAAATCTCCTCCTCAACCCCCTGCTTAGACCTTCTAGCTCTGGGAAAAGGAACCTTGGCCTTATGGACGTTCTCCTCTGCTCGAACCGAAGAATTCGCGATTTCTGCACAAGTCTGGACGGGGTATCAATCGACACTCTCCTGTGGGTGTCGATCGATGCTAGCTTTTTGTGTCGCGATCTCAGATGACTTCCCGAGTAGTGTCGATCGATGCTCTGGCTCAGTGTCGATCGACACTTGCTCTGCAGTCCCGAAAATTTTGTCGAACTCCGCGAAATAATCCTCCGTTTCAGTTTGAACGGCATTGCAAGCGTTCCTTGGGTTTGCATCAGTCTTTGCAGGAAGAAAACCCTCTTGCCTCTTGATAGAACCGGCGGTTTGAGCCAGTTGAACGTCCAGCTTCTTGATATGTGTGCTTAATGCTGAAATCTTTCCATCAAGGTCTTGATACATAGTATCCATCTTCCCATTGAAGCTCACAGTCATCTTCTGTTGGCCCTCTAGGAGTTGTTCCAACATTGTCTTCACCTCATTGTCTTGCTCTGGAGGCTTTTGATAGGAAGAAGAACCATATGTTCTATTGTAGATCTGAGGAGACTTCTGATAAGACGACCCATATCCTTGTTGATTGCCGTACTTCTGAAATCCTGAACCATTGATGTAGTTCACATCTTCTTCTGCTGTCTCAACTTCCTGAGCGAACTGGACAGACTTCTTTCCCATAAGGATACTTTTCATTGAATTCAGCTTCGCGTTCATCTTAGCCAAGTGCTTCCCACCATCTTTGCTATCACTCATCTGCTTCCTCTCAAAATCAGCGTTCTTAGTGCTGTTGCTAGAAGCCAAGTTCTCGATGAGGGTAACCGCGTCCTCTGGGTAGTTGGTATTGAAGTTACCACTACTCGCTGCATCCAAAGCCATCTGATATCACCAGTCCACTCCTCTATAAAAGATGCCTAGCAACTGAACATCTGTGAAGACATGGTGAGGACAGTCTCTCTCATAGGACTTAAGTCGGGTCCATGCAGCCTTGAAAGCTTTTGTAGGACCTTGCTTGAAAGAAGTAATCTTCGTCCTTAGCTCTTCTAATCTCGCATCATCAAAGAAGTTGTTCAGGAACGCGTTCTTGGTGTCCTCCCAAGTAGTCAGCGATCCCGGTTCTAGCTGCTTTAGCCAATAAGAAGCATCCCCACTAAGAGAATATGGAAACATCTTGCAGAAGAGATAATCACTGGACACACCATTGGCCTTGATGCTGGAAGCTAAATCTTCAAAATTCTCGATGTGGTCCATCGGATGCTCATGAGGAAGACCATGGTAAGGGTTCTGAGCAACCAGGCTGAAGTAAGCAGGCTTCAGCTCAAAATCATTCCTCTGGAAAGCTGGAGGACGAATCGCAGCTCGATTCGCATAGAATTTGTCCGGACGGTGGAAATCAGCTAGCGTTCTGGGTCTGTCCTGGACCGGGTATCGAGCGACACAATCAACTTTTCCTTGTCGAGCGACTTGTAATTCATTCGGGTGTCGAGCGACACCATCGGGGTGTCGATCGACACCAGCTTCTGCTTCAACCTGCTCGACGTTTTCAGCGACGTTCTCCTCGACGATTACATTCCCTTCGTCGTCGATCCTCTGATACTGCTCATTATACTTTAATCCGGCCGGATCACGCAGGATTCCATCTCCTCCTGGAACCAGAACGAGTACTTCTCTAGCAGCCATCTGTTCCCTAACTGCTCTTCTGTTTTCTCGCTCTAACCGTGCTAGTTCCTGAAGATCGTATCCCACTAGTTCCTTGTCCTTGTTGCTTCTGGTATTGCGATTTCGCATGTACCTGAAACGCAAAACAAAAAGACAAAGACGAAACTAGCAGAAAAATAAAAACAAAAATAATACCTAGACAAAATCCTAATAATAGTAATCTAATGGTAATTGAGTCCCCGGCAACGGCGCCAAAATTTGATATGCTCAAATTAACCTAGAGCTAAACTCTCTCAAATTAAGAGATCAATGCAGTACTTTAGGTATCGAAATCCACATGGAATCAATGAAAGACAATAGATTAAATAGGTTCAGACTAAGCTAGGCAGGATGATATGAATGCAAGTAAATCAAAGCAAGCAATTAAAACGGTTGAAAATTCAATATTGAAAAGCGCTAGGCACAGGGAAATCTCCAGTGAATCAGAATTGCAGATAAATCAATTGATAGGAAAATTAAAGCACAGTTCCTGAACATGAACACGAATATAAAACTAATCAACTTTCGTTGCAGAAGTTATCTATGAATAAATCCTAGAAAACCAAATTCCTTTGCGAATCCTATGAATCTAAACAAGCATTAAGTTCAGGTTCAATTGTTCACAAAACCCTAAACCAAATTTTTTGCGAAAAGGAATTTTGCTCATCAAAGAATAGATCAGGTAATCAATCAAACTGTCGTTTCTATTAATAAACCCTAGATCAGATTTCAGTTCGCGAGGCTAAAATCAGCAATAAACACAAGTCAAGATGAAGAACATTCTAAAGATATTATCCTAATAATTAAATCAGATTTAGCAACTCATCAAAAACCTTTGAAAATCCCTAAACCTAACAAGAGAACTACTCAGACATATTGAATGAAGAAAACATGATTTTATTAAAAGATATCTCTAAGTAATTGATAAAATAAAGCATAAGCCTAAACAATGGCTTGGAAAACGTATATATAAAGGTACAAAGTCGGCCAGAACATAAAAGTAAACATCTAGAGGTTTCGGGCTTCGAACGGACTTCTTCGGATTTGGGCTTTTCCTTTGATCGAACATGGTGTCGATCGACACCCATAGATGGTGTCGATCGACACCAACTCTGGATTTCCAATCCGACTTCAACTTTTCGGCACTTCCTTTCGCAAAGCTCCAAAAGCTCCAGTAAACATCTTTTCTGCTCCAATCGTCCTGGAACCTGTAAAGACTCTAAAACCAACACAAAACACAATAAAGACTCTAGATATTGGACTTATATCATGGCTTAAACTGGGTAAAAACCATGATATATCAATACACAAAGGAAACTCAAATATCTTTTCGCTTTCTTTCACTACAAGAAAACACCCCCATTTGCAACGGCGATTTTCGTCGCAAAATCGTAGCAAAAGGCTATTTGCGACGGTTTTGCGACGACTTGTCGTTTGTCGCAACTAGCTCGTCGCAAACCAAAAATCGTCGCAAATATATCGATAGTCGCAAAACTGTCGCACAATTAGCGACGGTTTTGCGACGCATGTGCGACTATATATATATTTGCGACGCTTTTGCGACACATACTGTTCACCGCATATTTGCGACGAAATAGCATCGGTTTTACGTGGTAAAAGTTAGCGTCGGCGTAGCGATTTTGCGACGTAATTATGACGAATAGTTTGCGATGGTTTTGCGACGAATAGTTTTGCGACGCAATTGCGGCTGTTTTTTGCGACGGTTTTGCGACGGTTTTCGATGTGATTTATTAAAAAAAAAAATTCGAAAAAAAAAATAATTTATAATTTAAAAAAAAAAAATTCCGAAAATTTTTAAAATTTAATATAAAACATAAAATAAAGTTTTACATAAACCTAAAACCGAAAACAAATCTAATCGAAATCGATATCATCGACCGGATCCATGGTCGATGTGCCTCCTCCGTCGCCTTCTGGCCTTCTCAGAAAGTCGGCAAGCTCGGGGTTCGTCCTCGCTAACAGCGCAAACATATCATCATGGGCGGCAGTCCTCTTCTCCGTTTCGTCGAGCTTTTTCTCCGTTTCGCCGAGCCGTTGTTTTGTTTCCTGGAGCTCCTTGGCTATTTGCGGATCAGCAGCAAATCTCATAACGGGACAAAATGGCACTCCCTGTTCATCCATCCGGATAGATCCTGTAAATGCCATCTTTCCCTTACGGTTTCGAGGAGCCAACTACAAAATAAAATGAAAAGTTTACAATTTTCCATAAATAATAATAATGTAATTTTATTTTTTAAAATGTTAATAGTATACTAAATATTTAAAATTGTGAATAAAATTAAAAAGGAAATTAAGTTTTTACCTGTGATGCGATTTTGTTGATCGCCATCGGTGTCAACTGAGTAGGTTGACCATCGGGAGTAGGCTGGGTTGAGAGTTCTTCGACTCGCTGAATGACATCTTCGTGGACCTGGCGGACAAGTTCATCAACCCATGACCCGTCCGGGTTGCGGTGGGTCTTCTCCCAAACCTCTGGGATCGTTGCGGGAACTCTTTTTTCCACGGCCTGACAATGAAAACATTAGAAGTTGAGATTTCTGTGACCGTAAAAATTTAAAGTAAAAAAATTAATAACTTACAATCTCAAAGCCACGCTGCTCAAAAGAGATCTGTCCCGAAACGTGTTTTGAAGGGTGGTCACTACCGTCAACCTTCGTCAATCGGGCAGACGAGCACTGGCCAGCCTTCTCCTTAGATGTCTCCAACTCCCAGAAGGCGACAAGGCCAGCCCAAATATTGGGATTGAAGAAAGATGGCATACATACCTTCGGATCCGGATTTTTTTGCCACTTCGCCTTCCACCGTCCTATTTGGTTGTTGAGACGGTTCTTCGCTTTCTCCTCAAACGCCTCACGAACTAAACCATTAATCTCGGGGTCCCAATAGTATTTTTGCTGCAAATTGTCATAAATTAGAACATAAGTTAGAAAATTACAAAATTGAATAAATAAATACAAGTTTAAAAAAATAATAAAAAAATTTACCGCGAATTGTTTGTACCACCGATCCTTGATCTCCGGGGTAACAAACTTCCAACTCGTGTGGCACATCTTGAAATCCCGCTCTATGATCTTTCTAACATCCTTGGCGACCGAATTTTTCCAAAACCTAAAAAAATTTATAAAAAGCAATATATTGTGTAAATATATTAATAATTATAAAAAAAAATTAAATTAAAACTATAAAAAATTAATTACTTACCACACAGCGTTGCCCCGGGATTCAGGGTCTAAATGGGGAAGAAGCTCCCGTCCGAGAGTAACGAGAAGCTGCCCCAAAGTCATGTCATCCCATGAAGGAACAGCTCCAGGGTTTGGCTGAGGAGGTGGCGTCGGCTGGGACTCAGGAATTCCGGAACCAATATGGGAGCCCTGCGAGGGATGTGTACGCCGTCCTGGTCGTGAATGACCACCAGTGGATGCTACGTACTGGCTATACTCGTTCTCCATCTAAATAAATTTGATAATTTTTGAAATTAGTAATTGCATATTTTAAAAATATTTAGTCTAATATTAATTTTAACAATTTTAATGATAACATTAAAATAACCTAATCAACATTAAACATCAAAATAATTTAACAAAATTAGTAAATTAACAATTTTAACTATTATAATATCAATATTAGTTAATCCTCAATTCCCAAGTACAATTCCATTCCTAATTAATTATTCCTAACCATTTTCCTATAAACCACAATTAACTAATAATTATATACGAAAGAAAAAATTAACATTAATAAAAGGAAAGAAAAATTTAGAGATTTACCTTATAAGGTCGGGATAGATTGGGAAGGTCGAGGGAACTTTTTTTTAGAGAGAGAATCTTTTTTTAGAGAGAGAAGAGAGATGTGAGGAATGTGCGTCGGATTGGAATTGTATATATAGGGAAAATTATACCTTTGTTTAGATTGCAGTCGCTTAATTGTTATTTCGAGGTACGTGGCAAATTCAGGGTTATATCAGATTATTTAGGGACTCGGTCAACGGTGGCATTTGTATGCAACATTGAGCGAGCCCCTAAATAATCCGATCCAACCCTGAATTTTGTTAGAATGAATAATCCTAGAATGGATTTCCGTTTTACCTCCGTTAGAACAATTCGACAGAAACTTTGATTCCTAACAGCGGATTAAGCCTCATAATGTACTCTGAATGCCAGATCTTGCATTATAGTAGATTATAGGGCTAAATCCACCGTTTGGAATCAATTCACTATCGACATTTTATAGGTATTGGAATTGCTTTTATAGGTAAAACTATGCCTCGCAATTCCCTCGCAATTTGGTCGCAAAGTGGGCCAATGCATGTATGATCAATTAATAGAGTTGACCGTAATTATGGTCGCAAAAGTGTAGCACAATTAGCAACGTGTTCGTCGCAAATCCCACGCAAATGGGTTTATATAATATTAATTATGTGTATAATCGAAGAAGAGCCAATTTAAACGATATACATAATGTACTCGTTGCAAATTAAATGCTTATATATACATATCTTGTTTAAAATAATTTTTTTAACACCACACTCGAAATTAAATACATACTTAATATATACACATAATTAATATTAAATTTATTAATCTTCTTCATCATCATCAGAAACATAACGTTCTACTCCGCCATCTTCGTCATCATCGTCGTCCTCATCTTCCTCTTCGTCTTCATCAAACTCATCTTCGTTTCCTTCTGAATCCTCGAATATCACATCAAGACCACTATGAAGTGGGTCAATTCTTGTCAAATCGGTGGTTACCTCTGTAGGGATCGAAACTTCTTTGGTTTTTGCAGGTTGCACTGGGGGTTGATCATCATCAGCATCAGCTGCTAACCCCCCGACAATTCGACCCCTTGGGTTAACTTTAATCACGGATAGCCAATCTTGATCCCGTCGTCCACGAGTACGAGGGTAAGGAATGAAGACTACTTGCTCTGCTTGGGATGCTAAAACAAATGGCTCAAACTTGTCAGTGTAGCTCCTATTTCCTTTGACATCAACAACTCCAAATTTGCTGGTTCTAACCCCGACACCATTGGATGGATCAAACCAATCACAACGAAATAGCACACTTTTCAAGTTCAACACACCAGCATACTCAATCTCAATGATTTCTTTCAAAATACCATAAAAGTTTGTATCGCCCGGGACATGAATACCATAATTTGCAGTGGCTTTATTTTGTCCATGTTGAAATGTGTGAAAAATAAAGCCGCGAGTACAATACATCTTACTCGTTTGTATGCTTGCAATGGGCCCCAAAACAAACTCATGTACCCATAAAGGCCAACTTTGTCGAGATTTCTTCGCCACCTATTGTCAAATTGAAATAATTAGTATATATATAAGTAATACTAAGATAAATCATGCATGGTTCTTACCTTCTCCCGCATCCAGCCAGCAAAATCACGTTCTAGGTAAAATTGAACTTCTTCATCATTTAGTTCAGGAAATGCTTCTCGTATTTGGCCTTCTAACATTCTGTACACCCGTTAATTAATTAGTTGTATATATATTCTCAATTAATATATATACATATATATATATACCTCTCATATGGCTGAAAGTAGTTATAATTTAGCATTATATACGTATGGGCAGCTTGCATATGCTTGAAATCACACCACGTTGATTCCTTAACTTGTCCACCCATCCAACCTACATCACAGAAAACATCGGGTACACCCTCCAAGTGATATGTTCGGCCAACCCCACCATCGTCGTATCGTTTACGACGGGTTTTCTTAGTTTTCACGGTTTGGCTAAAGTAGTAAGTAGAGAAGTTTGATGTCTCCTCTGTCAAATTTCCAGCAATGATTGATCCCTCTACTCTTGCGAGATTTTTGGCCTTCATCTTCAAATGTTTGAAGAACCTTTCGAAGGGGTACATCCATCGAAATTGGACTGGACCACCCAAATCTAACTCATGTGGTAAGTGTACAACCAAATGTTCCATCACATCAAAAAAGGAAGGTGGAAATATCTTCTCTAAGTTGCAAATTGTGAGTGGAATGTCTGAATTCAACTTCGAGATTTCGTCCTTCATTAAGGTTCTGACACATATGTCTCTGAAAAATGCTCCAATACCTAAAACGCCAATCCGGTCCGAAGTAAGTTAATTAATACAGTTACAAAATACATGTATGTATATATTAATAACCATAGATAAACGTAACACCTGCAATTGCCTCGTGTACATCCTTCGGTAAAAGACCTTGAAAGGCAAAAGGGAGTAGTCGCTGCATGAACACATGACAATCGTGGCTCTTCATCCCAGAAAATTTCCCCCCTTGCTCAACACACCTTGAAAAAGTTGACACGTAGCCATCTGGGAACTTCACCCACTCCTTAACCCAGTTAATCAAAGCATTCTTCGCAGCAGGTGATAGTCGGAAACTGGGAATAGGTGCCCTACCATCTCCTGTTAGATGCAACTCAGGCCTTATGCATAAAGCCGCGAGGTCCAGACGAGATTTTCGATTGTCTTTTGTTTTCCCTGCAACATTCAACAATGTGTGTATAATATTCTCAAAGAAATTTTTCTCCACATGCATGACATCCAAGTTGTGCCTCAGCAGATGGTCCTTCCAGTAAGGCAATTCCCAAAATATACTTTTCTTATGCCAGTTATGGTATACCCCATACCCAATAGGCATATTTGCTGGATTACTTTGCCAATTACCTCCAACTTGTACAGTTTCTGTCGCACCATATCCATCAATTTGTTCTTCCAACTCCTCACCTGAGAGGTAAACCAAGGGGGAGGTTTTAACAACTCGATTTCGAAATAACGTCCTACTCTATCTATAAGGATGATCCCTTGGAAGAAAACGACAATGGCAGTCAAACCAGCAAGCTTTCCCTCCTGCTGACAATTGAAATGATTCGGTCTTATCTAAACAATAAGGACATGATAACTTTCCGTGCGTTGTCCATCCAGATAGCATACCATACGCCGGAAAGTCGCTTATCGTCCACATGAGGACAGCCTTCATGTTGAAGTTCCTATGGCTCGACGAATCAAATGTGCGTACACCAACATGCCACAACTGCTTTAGTTCCTGGATAAGAGGTTGTAGGAAGACATCAAGTGATCTTTTTGGATGCTTTGGCCCTGGAACCAAAATGCTGGGAAATAAGAATTCTCGATGCATACACATCCACGGTGGAAGATTATATGGCGTCACTATGACTGGCCACAACGAATATTGCCTACCCGACATCCCAAAAGGACTAATCCCATCAGTGCAAAGACCCAAATACACATTTCTATGTTCTACAGCAAAGTCTGGATGTACCGTGTGAAAGTGTTTCCACGCATTTGCATCTGATGGATGGGCGACCACCCCTTCCTCACAATCGTGTTCTGCATGCCACCTCATTGACCCTGCTATCTGCTCTGATTGATATAATCGCTGCAGCCTATCTGTTATTGGAAGGTACCACATACGCTTGAATGGGACTTTGGTGCGACCACTAGTCTTCTTATATCTTGGATGAGAGCAAAAACGACATTCCTGCAGCTGACCATCATCTTTCCAAAAAATCATACAATTATCAATGCAGACATCAATCATCTCAGACGGTAATCCAAGACTTGCTACCAATCTTTGTATCTCATAGTAACTCTCTGCAGAGTTATTACCCTCTGGCAAATACTCTTTAAACAATTTACCCCATTTATCCATGCAATTTTCACTAAGGTTATCTTCGCTTTTAATTGTCATCATCCTAGATGCTAACGACAATTTTGAAAGCCCATCTCTACATCCTTCGTAGATAGGTTCGTTAGCAGCATCTAACATATCATAAAAAATTTTAGCGCTCGGGTTTGGTTCTTCAAAAGTATTATCACTAAACGAAGCAGGAGTTTCTTGAAATGCATCATTGACCATATCATTAAACCTAATATTCCCATCTGTATTTCCATATGCAGATTCATTAAAATTATCATGACCATACTGATAATTACTATCCTCATAATTACTACCAACTTCTACATTCCCACGATTATAACTCGTACTTGAACTACCCGGAACATTAATAACAAAATCCTCCCCATGCGAAAACCAAACATAGTAGTTAGGTAAAAACCCCCTCGTATATAAATGTTTATAAACAGTTTGCGTATCACGTGGAGCAAAAATTTTGCATTTCACACAAGGACAGAAAATTTTCACGTTACCGTCGTTGGTATATCCTGCGACAGCCCCCTGGTTGTTTATCGCCTGGGTCAAAAACTGGTCAAGCCCTTCTCTAAATTCTCTAGACACTTCGCCAGTTTCTGGATCTTTGCGGTTGTACATCCATGCTCGAACCACGTAGACCTCATGATGCGAAGACATCTTCGATAAATTATCAAATTAATTTTACTCTTTAAGAAATCTTTGGAAAAAAAAATTTCGTCTCGGATTGTTTTTAGATTATGATTGGAATGTTTTTGTTGTGAATTCGTTCATCACACATTCGAGGTTTTTATAGAAAATTGGTTTTTTTTGCTACTAATTTGCGACTCTTTTGCATCTCTTTTGCGACACGTTTGCGACTAAAAATATTGCACCCATAGACAGGTAAGCATCATAAACACGTGTTCTAATAAATTCGTTTAAAAATATCTTACCACGCATAATCCTCGCAATATTTGCGACGGTTTTGCGTCTAACGTACAATTCGACGCAAAATCGTCGCAAATGTGTATTTATAGTTTGGTAAGTTATTACGACAAAACTTTTGTATTTATAGTTTGGTAAGTTAAGATTTAATTTGGAATTTTTTGTTATTAGTATTAATGTGTTAGGGTTACAAGTAAATTTTTGGAAACTTTATATTAATATATAAACTTTATATTTTAACATTAATTAACATCGATGTTTATAAACGTACGTACAATCGATATATATATATATAGTACGTGCATGTACTACAAAAACGTAATCATATGATTGCTTAAAAACTTAATACAAATAAACTGCAGACATAAACAATTTTATTTATTTATTTTAATTTCTTTTATTGATGACGTAATGTTTTTACTCATCATCAATTTCTTCACCATCATCCGTCGTCGACCCTTCGTCATTTTCCTGGGATAGCCAATTGTTTGGATTTCGATGAACACGACTGCTACTACCTTCTTCTATGAACGATGTAGCCATGTTTTCTTTCGATATTACCTGTGAAATAAAAACTCCATTTATTTGTAAGGAAACAAAATTAATACAATACCTTTAAAATATATATTGTAATTAACTTACATTGCTTATGTTCTGAAGAATAATGTTAAGATATGGTGTCGCCCTATCAAACTTAACAACTACAACCTCCTTTAGAACCAATACCGAACCCTCCTTTATGTGCGGCCCATATTTGTTATCAGATATGGCGGACCTATGAATGCTCGCTTGTACAGTCCCGGTAGGATCCTTCAAGGAAAACAAATAACATATATTTATCGATTACTAAATATTCTAACATGTTAAAAACATCTTTTCTTATTACTTAATTATATATACATTTTACCTTTAGTATGACCATTGCGTCCCCCAATCCATTAGGTTCCATTTTATGAATCACTGCTACCACATATGGTATGTGACGCATTAATTGTGCTGATTTTATTTTATGCAACTCTTTTACCAGTGTCCACCCACGTGTGTGTCCACCTGTATATAGTCAACGTAGAATAAGTAAAATATAATTAAATGACAATTAAACAATATACAAATTTTCACATATAATTATTTCTTTTTCTTACTAATATATATATATATTAATAATAATAGCATTTCATTATACCTGTTAATTTGTTGACATTTGCAATTGTCGTCTTCCAAAGGACATCGGTGAACGATGGATCTTCTGCCTCAACAACACAGTTAACCATCTGTACATGTCTCTCATAAGAATTGCATTCTTCCAACATCGATTCTTCAAGTTTTTTCCTTGCCCGTTCTTCTGCTTGTCTCACACCAGCCGGACCCGGAATCAAAGATCGATTGTTATCCATATATATTTGTTGAATTATAGAATGTGAGATGATATTATATATAATATATGTGGATTTTATAGAATTTTCATTTCAGTTTGCGACAAATTTGCAACAATTTGCAACAAGTTTGCGACTGATTTGCGGCTAAAAATTTCACTTATAAACAAGTAAGAATCAATTAAAACGTGTGTAACCTACTTTCGTCGCAAATCCCTCGCAACGTTTCAATCGTCGCAAATTCGACGCACATGTTGCGACGATTTTGCGTCTAAACGTACAACTCCACGCAAAACCGTTGCAAATGATAAATCGACGCAAAACCGTCGCAAAATTTGCGACGGTTTTGCGTCCAAATGTACAAGTCGACGCAAATTCGTCGCTAATTTGCGACGTTTTTGCGTCGTCAAGTTCCTACGCAAATTTGCGACGATTTTGCGTCGACGTTTACATTTTGGACGCAAAATCGTCGCAAATAGGAGGCAAATTTGCGACGCTTTAATTCCGTTGCAAATTTTCGTCGCAAATGCTCATGTTTTCTTGTAGTGTTTCTCCAAAATCTTCTCCTTGAAAAAGATGATGAACACAAAGAAGCTAATGAAGATGGCCAAGAAATGGCAACAAAGAGCAGCTTTAAGCAGGAAAAGAATCTCATTCCCAAGCTCAAGTACTAGCAGCTCAATCGCTGCAGAGAAGGGATGTTTTGTGGTTTACACCGCAGATAAAACACGCTTTGCTTTTCCGATATGTTACTTGAACAACTCTGTCTTCCAAGAGCTCTTGAAGATCTCTGAAGAAGAATTTGACCTCTCCACGGAAGGACCAATCACATTACCATTCGATTCGGTTTTCGTGGAGTATCTCATCAGATGGATCCAAAGACGAATGGACGGAGATACAGAGAAGGCTCTGCTAATGTCAATCTCTAGTGCTAGATGCTGTTTTCTCTCTCCTTTTAGTTGTCTCATCCAAATCAACTTATTATTCTCACCTTAATCTATATAGTGAGTCTCCAACTTCTGTTACAACTTACAAGTGTTTCTTTGTTATCAATTTCTTTTAACCTTCCTCAACAAAAGAAGGCCATGTCAAGCCCAAATTGTTAAATGTCTTTTCTACTTTCTTTTTGTTCCCACATCGGTAAAACATGGAAACAAATAGATGGTTTATATATCGATGGAGTCGATACAATGATTGTCACCTGCTAATATTGGAATGACACATAGGAGATTAGCATGGCCCCTGTGCCAGGATGACACGCATTAATCGAGAAATGGTCCAATTTTTTTTTGCTATTTTACATGCTTTAACTTGATTTAGGTGATGAATCTTTACAAGTTCTTAACTTGCATTCTGCATCTTTGACAAGTACCTAACTTCCTTTCTGCATCAATGTCTTAGTACCTAACTCTTAATGTGATTCATTAGCATACCTACATAATCATGTCTTCTCATAACAAGTCTTTAGTGCACATGTAGATCTGCATACATAATTTGGTACTGACTTATGATCATATATAATAAATTCATGTTGTACTGTTGTGTCAGGTAGGTTCCACTAGAACTTGTCACAAAGCCTATCTAAATCTGATACTTTTCTTCTTCTAATGTTCATATATAACATAGCCAGCCTATTGCATTCGATCATCAATCATACCCTCGATCTAAATCTCTTTTGCTTTTCGATCGAAATTTTTTGCCACAACTAAATTGATTATGAACACAAAGAGGCTCTTAAGATAGCCAGGAAATGGCACCAAAAACAAGTTCTCAAGAGGAAAAGAATCTCATTTCAGAGATCAATTTTTACTACGAGCAATTCAAGCGCTGCAGCGAATGGCTGTTTTGGGGTTTACACGGCTTTGCTTTTCCGATAAGTTATCTGAGCAACTCTGTTTCAAAAGCTATGGAACATCTCTGAAGAACAGTTCGTTGTTTCAACCGGCAGACCAAACATTGCCAGTTTCAAATCAAATTGAGCGCTAGTTGATGCCAGTTTCGAGTGCTAGTTGCTCGTTACATTGTTCTTTGCAACTACAAGAACAACTATTTAGAGTTAGCACTTTCTGTGTTTGTAATGTTGTATAAGATAGACAGATGAATTACACTATTACTTCGTCTCTTTTTAGATTGTCTCATCAAAAATAAAATCAAATTCCATATCAAAGAAAAATGATCTAAGTTCATATATCATTTTCCGTAAAAATAGTTGAGCTGCTGAAAGTTTTCTTCACATCGATTCATCGAAAACTCTGTAAAGGCACACAAAACTGCACGATTAACTAATCTTCCAAAGTTCTAATACGGTTAGTGAGTTTTTCATTAAAGAGTTTTGGTGTTTAACAAAACAAGACCAAGAACCTTGGAATACACAGGAATGGCCTTTAACCTCAATCTATAAAACTTTTTCACTCATTACGACGCGAAAGCAGATTGTTCTGAAAAAAAAACAGAATTAATATCAAAGGAACCTACTATAACAGCTTATAACTTGTATGAGAAAATCAAAGGGCCTACAATACATCTTTCATTCTCTAAATATTTTTAAATGAGATTCATACCCACATGGCATGTCTTTTCATCCACCAGATGATGGAGCAGACATGATACATACAAACAAGTCCGAAGCAAAGTTGTGACTTAGCCTTTGTGCATCAATTATTCATCAGTTTCGCTGCCAGGATTGTTAACAACAACCATTTGTCTGATAGGTGCATTAGCCTTTGTGCTCCAATTGGATCATTTGCTTTAACATGAATTATATATAGATATAAATATATGTAAGGGGCCTAAGGGCTTTTTGGTTAACTCTTGGTATTCAGAAATCTGTTACGCTTTCGAGAGTACGTCTTCATCACGAAACATAAATGTTGTTCGATATGGCTCATGTTCTGTCCTCTGATTATAGACAAACCGGGAAACTTGGTTTATATGACTATGAGGAAGATGGATTAATCATACACAACAAGTTGAAAACATAAGCAGAATAGTTTAAAAATCATTCTAACAAACCTGAAAGTGTTTAGGGGTTCAGATTTTATATCCCTTGGAGACGCTTCTTGTAGCCATCATAAATAAGCTCACTCTGCAATTTATCATTAGACTTTTCCAAGCAACATAAAGAGAGGAATCATCTTGATCTTAGGTACTGGACATAATTCACAGAGAAAAAATTACACTTTCTTACAACAACAAAAAAACGAATCACTTGAAGAAGAAAGAAAAAAAAAGCTCCAGAAATTCTTCTTATAGACAATTCATCAAACAAGTGGTGTGATCAAGATGATTGGGGACCAATAAGTAATAAGTAATAAAGTGGGGAGTGGGGACCATTTCTGAGACAGCATTATTGAAGAATCTTATATTTTCTACTTTCTTTCCTTTTTTAATAATTTCTTAGCTTCTGGTCTTTCAGGTATTCTCTCTCTCTCTCTCTTGTGCAGCAATGGGAGGCTGTTTCTCTGTCTCGTTGTCATGTGATCAAGTGGTGAATCAATGCTCTCAGTGGTTATGCCACAAGGTGAGTTATATTCACAACCTCTCCGAGAATCTAGCAGCTCTGAAGAAAGCCATGGAAGATCTCAAGGCGAAGCGAGATGATGTTCAAGGAAGAGTAGACAGAGAAGAGTTTACAGGGCGTCGTCGAAGGCTTGCTCAAGTCCAGGTATGGCTTACGAATGTCCTAACCATCGAGAAGGAATTTAATGATCTCCTTAGTACTAGTGAGATTGAGCATCAGCGGTTGTGTCTCTGTGGATTTTGCTGTAAAAATGTGAAATTGAGTTATGATTATGGGAAAAGGGTTATTCTGATGTTGAGGGAGATTGAGAGTCTTATTACTTCTCAAGGAGAATTTGCTGCGGTGACTGAGGAAGCTCCAAGAGCTGAGGTCGAAGAGTTGCCTATTCAACCCACAATTGTTGGTCAGGAAACAATGCTCGAAAAAGTATGGAACCGTCTCATGGAACATAGAGTTGGGATTGTTGGTCTGTATGGTATGGGTGGAGTAGGCAAAACCACCCTTCTCACGCAGATCAACAATAATTTTTCTGAAAGTGGTTGCGGATTTGATGTCGTTATATGGGTTGTTGTGTCTAAAAATGCAACGGTCCATAAGATTCAAGGAGACATCGGGAAGAAACTAGGCCTCGGGGGGAAAGAATGGGACGAGAAAAACGACGAGGAGAGAGCTCTTGACATCCACAACGTTCTTCGGAGGAAGAAGTTTGTGTTGATGTTGGATGATATATGGGAGAAACTCAACTTAAATGTAATTGGAATCCCGTATCCGAGCAGAGAAAACGGATGCAAAGTAGCATTTACCACCCGCTCTCGAGATGTGTGTGGGCGCATGGGGGTTGATGACCCGATCCAAGTCAGTTGTCTGGACACGGAAAAAGCCTGGGATTTGTTCAAAAAGAAAGTCGGGGAAAACACGTTGGGAAGCCACCCAGACATTCCCAAACTCGCAAGAAAAGTCGCTGGAAAATGCCGTGGCCTACCGTTGGCACTCAGTGTCATCGGGGAAACTATGGCGTGCAAAACCACTGTACAAGAGTGGCATCGAGCAGTTGATGTTCTAACCTCATCTGCCATAAAATTTGCAGGTGTGGTTGATGAGATTCTTCCGATTTTGAAGTATAGCTATGATAGTTTAAATGGTGAGGAGGTGAAATTGTGTTTCCTCTATTGCTCTCTGTTTCCTGAAGATTATGAAATTGATAAAGAGGAGTTGGTAGAGTACTGGATAGGTGAAGGATTCATAGATGAGAAGGAAGGCAGAGAGAAAGCATTAAATCATGGTTATGAGATACTCGGCACCCTTGTCCGTGCATGTTTATTGTTGGAGGGAGCAAATGATAAATCGAATGTGAGTATGCATGATGTGGTTCGTGAGATGGCGCTATGGATAGCATCTGATCTCGGAAAGCATAAAGAGAGATTAATTGTGCAAGCTGGTGTTGGATTACATGCCATATCGAAAGTCGAGAATTGGAGGCTTGCGAGAAGGATTTCACTGATGGACAATCGGATTGAAAAGTTATCTGAGAGCCCCGACTGTCCTGAACTTACAACTCTCCTCCTTGGGAGAAACGAATACTTGGCAACTATCTCTGGTGAATTCTTTCGGTCTATGCCTAGGCTACTCGTTTTGGATTTATCACGGAAGCTTAGCCTTGGATTGCCGGAGGACTTGTCTGAGATATCAGGGTTGGTTTCTCTGAGATATCTGGACTTGTCACGGACAAGTATAAAGCGACTACCTGCTGGTTTACAAGAGTTGAAAATGCTAATACATTTGAATTTGGAGGGGACGAGGAGCCTTAAGAGTTTAGATGGGATATCAAGATTGTCGAGTTTGAGGACATTGAAACTATATGGTTCTAAAGTGTGGCTAGATATGAGGCTTATGAAGGAGCTGCAGCTTTTAGAACATTTAGAATACATAACCATAAGTATCTCGTCAAGTTTAGCTGGGGAGGTGTTGGTATATGATCGTAGAGTGGGGAGATGTATTCAACGCCTTGATATTATAGAGGGTGGGGAAGAATCAGTAAGAGTATTAGTTTTGCCAGCTATGGATAATCTATGTCAAGTATCTATATGGGAATGTAGAATGAGGGAGATAGAGATAGAGAAGACACCGTGGGATAAAAGTCTAGCAAGGCCATGTTTCTCAAACCTCTCTATTCTGACTATGAACAGGTGTGACGGTTTAAAGGATTTGACGTGGCTGGTGTTCGCTCCAAACCTTGTTCGTCTTATCCTTTGGAGGTTAAAGCAAGTGGAGGAGATAATAAGCAAAGAGAAAGCTGCGAGCCTTTTAGAGAAGGAAACATGTATTATTCCTTTCCAGAAACTAGAATTCTTTGAATTGGAAGCTTTGCCAGAGCTGAAGAGCATATACTGGAATGCTCTGCCTTTCCAACGTCTGAGAAAGCTCCACGTATCCTGCAATTGTCGAAAGCTGAGAAAGCTTCCATTGGATTCTAAAAGCGTCTTAAAGGTTGAAGAACTTGCCATACAATACACAGCGGAAGAATGGATGCGAGGGATTGAATGGGAGGATGAAGCCACACGACAACGTTTCTCACCTTCTTGCAGGCTCATTGTTGAGTGTTTCGAAATAGCTTAAAGTGTTTTGCTCTGTGAATCTCTTTATCTCTGTCTAGTGATGAGAGGTTATTTCTCTGTCTCAGTGTCTAGTAATTAGCTTCTCTATGTATTGGCAAAATCACACCTTTGACACATATCAAAACAATAATATCACAATTGAATAATATGGACAAAGTGGTTGATATTCAAATCAAATAAATACTACAAGATGAATAAAGATCAAAAGACAAAAGGGCAAATAAGCTAAATATGAGAAAAGATGTAAACAGGGCTAAATAGTAACAAGTAGCTTATGTAATGAGAAGCTAGCAGTGTCGCAAATCCTGTTTTATCATTCATTTTCTGCCTCTGAAAAACGAAATGTCCAACTACCATTTTTAAACTTTGGACATCAGATACCACAGGCATTGTTTATTCACCATAAAAACCAAAAAACACAATTATAGAATGATCAATCTGCAATCTCAGTCGAAAGATGGTGATCTATTGATTAATAATCACTTAAAAATCATTAAAATTGACAAAATTTACATCACTGATTGCAGATTTCACAAATAGAAAAAGTTTCGAAAACAAAAACAAGAAAAAATTGAAACCCTAAACCAAAAAGGAGAAAAAAATCGAAACTTTATGAGAATCAGACGAAAATAGTCAATCACCATATTTTGAACTTCGACTAAAATGCTTACCTTGATTCTACGACTAAAATACTTGGCAATTGAACTTCGACTAAAATGCTTTTCTATGTTTTGTAGCTATGTCGGAGCTAACAGAGTCAATGTGCTGGAAATTAGTGACGATTAAGAAAGACGAACTGAATGAAGTTGGTGCTGCGATTTACCAAAAGCCAATGTCGAACGAATGCTACAACAAAAGATCTCAAAATGAGCCACCTCTCTGCAAAGACTCCGATGATCAAAATGCCGCCTGGAATGTTCCACTCGAGGCATGTATGCACAAAGTGACAGAAGACTCATCGAAACGCGGAGCGGTTTGGCCTGAAAAGTGGCCAGAGAGAGTGGAAACTGCTCCTCAGTGGTTAGATTCTCAAGAAGGTGTATATGGAAAACCTGCACAAGAGGATTTCACAGCAGATCACGAACGTTGGAAGACTATTGTTTCAAAGTCGTACCTCAACGGTATGGGAATCGATTGGTCTAATGTGAGAAATGTTATGGACATGAGAGCCGTCTATGGAGGGTAAGCAAAAAGCTCATTAAACCAAAATCGGCTTTATTGATCCGTTTTCTAATGAAATCTTGTCCGGTTTTTCAGTTTTGCTGCTGCGTTGAAAGACCTGAAACTGTGGGTGATGAATGTAGTACCTATCGACTCACCAGATACACTTCCAATTATATACGAACGTGGTTTGTTTGGAATCTATCATGATTGGTGTGAATCATTCAGTACTTACCCTCGAACTTACGACCTTCTTCACGCTGATCATCTTTTCTCCACACTGAAAAAGAGGTATGTACCTATATCTCCTTTCACCTTTTTTTCGATATATATCGAAAATCGGATGGTTTATACATCGAAACTTGTTTTAGGTGCAACTTGGTGTCGGTAATAGCTGAAGTAGACCGGATTCTAAGACCACAAGGGACTTTTATAGTAAGAGACGATATGGAAACGATAGGAGAGATTGAGAAGATGGTGAAATCGATGAAATGGAATGTGCGAATGACGCATTCGAAAGGCGGAGAAGGATTACTCTCTGTTCAGAAATCGTATTGGCGTCCTACCGAGGTTGAGACAATTACGTCTGCAATAGCCTGAAGATCAAAAGATCACACGAGTCGGTTAATATAGTTTTTTACCACTACTAAGTTGTTTCTTTTTACTATGATCTAAAATTCATTTTTACTTGTATTAGTCTGAAACTCTGAATGTTTTTAACCTTTTTTTTTTTCATTGAAGAAAATTGTATACTAGACAATTGTCTAAAAGTGTACTAATTATTGCAAATTATGCATCATATATCAAGTATTCTCAATTCTCCTTTTATAGGGGGAAAAAAAAAAAATTCACATCCAACGGTTTATGCTAAAAGAGGTTGTAAATGAAGGGTCAGGATTTATCAAGAAAAAAAATGGTTTTCTTAAGTAGCGTTCCAAATAAGAAATAATTGAGTCGTTATTGTTTTGCTCTGATCCAGTTCTTCAACAAACAACATTATTTATCAATATTGTTTTATGGAAATGGTTCTCCATCTTCAAGCAGATTCAAGCTTGACGATAAAATTGAGCTTCTGGAGTTTCCTGATAAGTTTGTCGTCAAATCCACCGAATCGCCTAATGAAGGCTTCTCCGTTGATCGGCGCGATGGCAATATCAAACCGCTTGATGGTATCACTCTTCTCTCTCTCTCTCTGTTTCCTCTTTTGCCATTTTAAGGAGAGATAGAGGAATCTGTGATTCAATTTCTCTTTAGATTTTGGCTAGATCTACTATATTAAGGTAGAAATTAGAGCAAAAACGTCTTTAAAATGATGTAGGGGTCGGATGCCACCCTACGAGATTGATGTAACGACAAGAACAATTCTGCCAAGTCCAGATGAAATCCTAAACGGGCTTAGGCCCAATGTGTAACTTGACCCATAATAGAATTAAATCCATGTTTAAAATGGGTTTAATGATATTATGGGCCTAAAAGCTATTTAAATGCTTAATGGGCCTGGCCCAAATGTATTATTAGCCCTAGTCTAAAAGCTATAAATAGCTCATTGTATTCACCCAGAAAGGGGATCAGATTTTTGGCATCAAAAAGAATAAAGCTTTCTTAACAGCAAACGCAAGTGTTTACATTTTTCTGCATTGTGATTCACTCAGGAGTCTCGCATTTCCTCAACAACCCTACAAATTAAATTGTTCGAGTTTCGACTCCTACAATTTGGCACCGACTAAGGGGAACAGCAAGACATTCTTACACAAGAAGATCACAGTGCAAACTACGTAAGCAACAATGCCCAGAGACGACAATAACCAACTCACCGCCGAGCAGCAACGCATCGCTGAGGAACAACACGTCATCGAGCAGCAACGCATCGCTGAAGAGCAACGCATCGCCAATCAACAGAATCGCAACAACACCAGCGACGGATCGAGAGACGACAACACTGGAACTGGGGAAACGACAAACAACACACTGATTGTTCCTGACACTCCAGCAACAACAGTCACAACAGTGACGTCTGAGTTCCTCACTGGTATGAAGACGATGCTAGAAACGCTACTCAAGAAGACTGAGGAGCAAGAAAAGACCAATCAAGAACTGCGCGTTCTCGCAACAGCAAATCGGGTCGGCAACAGGAGAGCAGGTATGTTCAGACAGCCTGCAGCACGCATAATTCCGACGTCTCTGGATTTCGTAACTCCAATCAGGCCACCAAGAGGGCAACGTCAACCTCTTCCTCCGCCAACCCCGCAAGGCGAGCAAGGCGCGACTGCCCAAACTGAAACTGAGCGGCCGAATGTCACAACAACTGTGACAAATAATTCGGAGAATCTGAGAACCGAACGTAACACAAGGAACATCGCTACTGGAAGAGCGACAGCAAACGCTGAGCGAAGCAATGCCAACGCACAGCAAGAGCAAGGCTTCGACGACGAGGAAGACGACATAACCTGGTCAGAGCAGTCTGAGTTCGAAGAGGAGCGACATGCAATTTTCCAGGCTCAGAAGGCTGAGCTGGATGAGATGCGACGTAGCATAGAGCGAGCTGCACAAGGCAGTCAGCAAAGCACCTGAACTTGATCGAGTACTCGCGGAGGTCCAGAACACCCCTTTCACAAATCGTATCAGGCAAATCAAATTTTCTGATCCAGGACGACTCAAAGTGCCTTTCTACGAAGGCAAAACGGATCCATCGGAACACTTGACGGCATTCACAATTGCGCTAGGACGAGCTAACTTCAGGGAAGACGAAGAAGATGTTGGGCGCTGTCTTCTCTTCGTGGAGCACCTTAAGGGAGCAGCCCTCCAATGGTTTTCAAAGTTGGAAAGGAACTCAATTGATAACTTCAAGCAGTTGTCTGCAGCATTCCTGAAGCATTACGCCATTTTCATTGAGCCTGAAACATCGGATGCAGATCTTTGGAATCTGCAGCAAGGTCAAAATGAAACTTTAAGAAGCTTCATGGAACGCTTCAAGACAGTGCTCTCTAAGGTTGAAGGTATAAGTAACAAAAATGCGCTCGAGGCGCTCAAAAAGTCGTTACGACACGACTCTGAGTTTTGGAGAGAAATGATTTTGAATAAACCCGTGACAATTCAAGACGCTTTGCATCGATCAACTGACTTCGCAACAGTCCAGGACGAAAAAAGCATTTTCGCCCAAGCTCAAGGAAAAACAAAGTCCACGCCTCACCCCCCACCTACTCAGAGTCAGCCGCAAGCTAAGAAGAGTAACCAAGGATCAGGATTCGTGCATCACGAATCCAAGGGCGCTCACAATTACGAAGTGGAAACCCAAGGTTACAATGGAGGAAGAGGCCGAGGTCGCGGCCGCGGTCGAGGCCGCGGTAGCTGGTCAAACACGTGGACACTAGAGCAGAGCAGCTTCGACAAAGAAGCATATTGTGAGCACTATAAATCCTTTGGTCATTCGACGGCAAAGTGTCGCGTCCTTGGTTTAAAACTTGATGCTGCCCTAGCCGCTGGGAAGCTTAAAGGCAACATCGAGATCAAGGACTTCGAGATGGAATCCAACGAGCAGCAACCTGCGCAAGGTGAGCAACCTGCACCTAGAAGGAGAAATGACGAGCCAGCAGGAGGCGGAGCTCGTCGAGATGTAGTAATGATCATGGGAGGATCCCGCTATTGCTCGGATACTGTAGCTTCTATCAAAGCTTACTGATAGTCTCGAGTTTTAACCCAAAATAATGCTGCAAGTGCACAGGCAAAAGCAGTAGTATATAAGGTATCGAATCCACAGAGACCAAGGTTACACTATGAATCTATAGATTTCAAATAAAGCTAAGATAAATTAAATGAGTTGTAAACTGACGTGAGCAGGTGCTCAATGTAAATGAGCAGGTGCTTGGAATAAAAATTGGTAATGAAACAATGATAAAAGGCACTAAGCCGAGATGATTCTTTGGTGATTTCGGGTACTTGGGTTGAGCAAGCTATTCAGGGTCTATTTAAATGCGGTCTAGAACTCAAACATAAATATGTATTGCCCCGCTTTTGGCGATGTATCAACACCTTTGCCTACAGCCTAAATACCTACACTTTCGAGTGGATTTAGTAATGAAGTAAGCAAGCTTTAATGCAATGGTTCAATATGTTCACATTCAATGGGAACGATCAATGGTGTTTTGGTTACCACCGAATGCTCATCAAAGGTAATTCTAGCAACCTATATCATTTTTGGTGAATAGATTAAACCTAGAGATCATAGACTAAGTGATCAATTTAGCCTAAGCAATGAGACTTCCTAGAGATGAAGACATAAGAATTCCCTATTTGGCTCAACCATCTAAGGCCCTAAATCACCATCGAAATCACCCCGACCTAGTTATGGAACTACTCGGACATGATCGAATCAAATGAAACAATAATAATCTTGAAACTCATAATGAAATGAATAAGAAGGATAAGGGTTAGAAATTCTTCTTGAGAAGATACTACTGTGATGATTCGGAAATGACAAGTAGCTTCAATGGTGGTCGGTGAATGAATCGGAAGTGATGATGCAAGAACAAATACTTTTCTTAAAAATCGTAAAAAAGGAACAAGAGTATTCTGATTATTTCGTGAACAAAAAATTGCCCAAGTCTGATGAAGATTACCCTCCTCAAATACAAGAGAAAGCATTAAAAACTAAAAATATCTTTTTTTGGCAAAATAAGGAAAATAAGAAGAAATCCCATTTATGATTAAAATCAATCATCTCCCTAATGAAAAGGGATTGATGTTGACTCATTAACTCCTGGGGATCGTGTGGGCCATCAGATGAACTCGGCGGCCACAGCTTTATTAGGTTTAGGTTCTGGTGTCTTGGTGCGAGCAGGTGCTCGCTCGGACCGAGCAGGTGCTCGGTGGAGTGAAAACTCTTCTTTTTGCTCCAATTCTTCTCCTTTTCTTCATAGAGCTCCAGAAGCTCCAAATTATGCTCCAAAGCATTGTAGAACCTGAAAAGACATCAAAAGGAAACAAAAAGACAAGAAAAGCAACACAAAACCATGGGTAAATTAGGCTAAAAACCTAACATATCACTTACCAGCGGAGAGCTGAGGTCAGCAAGAATCTATCTGAGCCATCTAAGTTACCAAACGACGTAATCTCTTTCGAAGAAGCAGAGACAGCAGGTATAGACTGCCCACATAATGACCCCCTGGTACTCAAGCTTGTTGTAAACGACTGCAACATGTCGCGCATCCTCATCGATACAGGAAGCTCGTTGGACGTCATTTTTCGCGAAACTCTCCTGAGGATGGATGTTGACCTCTCTACGCTAGAGGGAGGACCGAGGCCTGTTACCGGTTTCTCTGAAACAACTCTAACAATGGGGACCATAAAACTTCCCGTCGAAGCTGGTGGAATTACAAAAATTGTAGAATTTTCATTTGCCGATCACCCTGCCATCTATAACGCGATCTTAGGCACGCCCTGGATCAACTCAATGCGCGTTGTGCCATCTACCTATCACCTCTGCTTCAAGTTCCCAACCCCAAGCGGGGTGAAGACTATTTGGGGATGTCAGAGAGAATCTCGGAACTGCTTCCTCGTCGAGCTTAAGCTCCGTAATCCGGTCACAGAACCTAGTACCAAGACACAGCGTAAGAAGATGAAGACGGATCGAGAGCCGGTTAAAGAGCTCTCTAAACTCTTATAGCAACTACAGCTCAACGAGGATCGCCTAGAAGAGACCCAACCCACCTGCGATCCCGTTATCTCAATCTGCATAGACGATCACCCGGAAAGATGCGTAGAAATTGGCGCTAAACTTGGCAAAAAGATCAAGGATGACCTTATCTCATTTCTGAAGAAGAACATCAACACTTTTGCATGGGCAGCAGAAGACATGCCAGGAATCGATATCAACATGGCTTGCCATGAGTTGAATGTTGACCCAATCTTCAAACCCGTTAAGCAGAAGAGACAAAAACTCGGGATAGAGAGAGCAAAGGCAGTAAACGACGAGGTAGAGAGGCTCCTGCGAGTCAGATCAATCACCGAGGTGAAGTATCCCGACTGGCTAGCTAATCCCGTCGTTGTAAAGAAGAAGAATGGTAAGTGGAGAGTATGCGTGGACTTTACGGACCTCAACAAAGCTTGTCCGAAAGACAGCTTTCCACTCCCCCACATAGACCGATTGGTGGAAGCTACAGCAGGTAACAAGCTGCTGACATTTATGGATGCTTTCTTCGGGTATAATCAGATCATGATGCACCCGGAGGACCGAGAGAAAACGGCATTCATCACAGATCGCGGGATCTACTACTACAAAGTAATGGCTTTCGGCCTCAAAAACGCTGGAGCGACGTACCAAAGACTTGTAAACAAGATGTTCGCGGAACAACTCGGGAACACCATGGAAGTTTACATTGACGACATGCTGGTCAAGTCGCTAGAAGAAAAGGATCACGTAGCACATCTGGAAGACTGTTTGAAGCAACTGAATTCGCACAACATGAAGCTAAATCCGACAAAGTGCAGATTTGCAGTCACATCAGGTGAATTCCTAGGCTACTTAGTGACTCACCGAGGCATTGAAGCAAACCCAAAACAGATCGACGCCCTGATACAGATGACTTCACCGAAAATGCAAAGGGATGTGCAGCGGCTCACTGGACGAGTAGCTACGTTAAATCGATTCATTTCGCGGTCCACAGATAAGTGCCTACCCTTCTACAACACTCTTCGCGGGAACAAAAAGTTTGAATGGACAAAGAAGTGTGAAGAGGCATTCCAACAGCTGAAAGCTTACTTAGCAAGTCCGCCGGTGCTCGCAAAGCCAGTCGAAGGAGAACCTTTGTTTCTCTACACCGCAGTTTCAGATACTGCAGTCAGTGGAGTGCTAATTCGCGAAGAGAGAGGCGAGCAGAAGCCAATCTTTTACGTCAGCAAATCTCTAACCGACGCCGAGACAAGATATCCACAAATGGAGAAGCTGGCCTTGTCCGTCATCATGTCTGCAAGAAAACTGAGGCCATACTTTCAGTTACATTCAATCGTGGTCCTCAGCACCTTCCCTCTCCGCTCTGTCTTGCACAGCCCTAGTCAGTCTGGACGATTGGCTAAGTGGGCAATCGAATTAAGTGAGTATGACATCGAATACCGCGGGCGAACATGCGCAAAGTCACAAGTCCTGGCTGACTTTCTAATCGAGCTTCCGGAAGAGGCAGTCGCTAAAGAGAGCCTGAGCCTAATCTGGCAACTTCATGTCGATGGGTCATCATCTAAAACTGGTTCGGGAGTCGGGATTCGCTTAACATCACCCACCGGCGAAATACTAGAGCAGTCATTCCGCCTAGGCTTCCGAGCATCTAACAACGAAGCAGAGTATGAAGCCCTTATAGCCGGCATGAGACTTGCACACGCACTTAAACTCGACCACATTCACGCGTTTTGTGACTCTCAGCTGGTTGCAAACCAGTTCAGCGGAGAATACGCTACAAAGGACGAGCGCATGAAGGCATACCTTAAAGTTGTCCAGGAGTTGGCTACGCAATTTACAGAATTCACACTTACTCGGATTCCTAGAGGCGATAACACCTTTGCTGATGCCCTCGCAGTCCTCGCTTCAACCTCCGACCCGGAATTAATGCGAATCATCCCAGTGGAGTTTATAGAGCATCCAAGTATCCCTATTCCAGAAGTGGTTAACATCTTGACTCGATCTCAAGCAGCCAAGAAAGCCAAGGAGAAAACCACTACAACGACTTCCGAAGAAACTGTCACTAACACAGAAGTCCGTGAAGAAGCGGACAACACTCTGATAAGCGAAGTCGAAGAAAGCGAGCCTCTACTTGACGGACGACGAGAGCCGGATTATGAGGTGAACGTAGAAAATGACTCAGTCGACCCTAGTGAGGTCGGACCTAGTAGTCCCTCAACTGCGCCTCAAATCGACCAGGAGTTGGCTGCCATGGATGAAGATCCCCACTCCCCACCAGACAAAGTCGATGCCAATGCTAACCCCTCCGAGGCAAACGAAGCAACTCCAATGGAAGAAGATTCACCTGAATCAGAATATGGTTGCGATATACGCTGGCTTGAAAACATTCGCAGATACGTTGAAGATGGCACAAAACCCACCGATAACTGGGCGGCTCGCAAGCTGAGAGCCCAAGCAGCCAGATACATTATATTAGATGGTAACGTATTCAAGTGGAGCTTGTCAGGACCACTATTGATATGCGTCGAAGGGAAAGCAGCCCGCAAAGTCATGCATGAAGTTCACAGCGGCTCTTGCGGCAATCATTCCGGAAGACGGGTACTGGCACTAAAAATCAAGCGCCACGGGTACTACTGGCCGACAATGATCAAAGACTGTGTGAAGTTTTCAACCAAGTGTGACAAGTGTCAACGCCACGCTCCTAAAATCCATCAGCCAACAGAGCTGCTCTATTCAATCACCTCTCCTTATCCATTTATGAGATGGGGCATGGATATTGTCGGCCCAATGCACCCCTCTAGACAACGACGATGGCTACTTGTGCTTACAGACTACTTCTCCAAGTGGGTTGAAGCAGAAGCGTTCATCTCTATAAAAGACGCGCAAGTGGAGCACTTTGTATGGAAAAACATCATCTGCAGACATGGTGTTCCTAACGAGATCATCACAGACAATGGGTCCCAGTTTATATCAGGACGTTTCGAAGGATTTTGTGAAAAATGGAAGATACGCCTTAACAAGTCTACTCCGCGACGTCCACAGGGTAACGGCTTGGCAGAATCAACCAACAAAACGTTGATTGCCAGTCTCAAAAAGCGCCTCGACGAGAAGAAGGGTCGCTGGGCCGACGAGTTAGATGGCGTCATCTGGTCTTACCGCACTACGCCAAAGGAAGTCACCGGTGAAACTCCATTTGCTTTAGTTTACGGAACAGAGTGCGTCATTCCAGTCGAAGTTCAATTTCCAGGAGTGCGACGAAGGCTACTTTCACAGTAAGAAGAAGTCAACCGTCTCCTCCTACTCGACGAGCTGGACCTCGTCAACGAGCGTCGTGACCAAGCATTGACTCGGATTACCAACTACCAGCACTCAGCGGCCAGGTACTACAACTCTAAGGTGCGCATCCGATGTTTTTACGAATGTGACTTAGTCCTGCGAGAAGTCTTCCAGAACACGGCAGAACGCAACGCTGGTAAACTCGGCGCCACCTGGGAAGGACCTTACAGAGTTACCAAGGTAGTTAGACCAGGCGTCTACGAACTCGCCACCATGGCAGGCACTCCCATTCCCAGGTCTTGGAACGCGTCTCACCTAAAGAAATACTATCGCTAAGTATTTCACTTGAACTACGAGGCGGCTTGATCCCTGCAAAGGGTACGTAGGCAGCTCATCGTTGGATGAGTTCAGCTGCCCCCCCCCCCCTCCTTAAAGAGGGGGGGGGGGGGGAGTAGGGTACGTATACTCGTATACTCTCACCTCTCTCACTTGGTTTTTTCTAAAAAAAAAAAAAAAAAAAAAACAAATAAAGCAAACTTAGCTAAACAGTTTTGCTTATAATACAGTCTTAACAGAAACAGACTTCTTCGCATATAATCTTTGTTTACATCCACCGCGGATGTCGTAAGTCTTATCAAAAACAGACATTACACCTCGCTGTTGGCCACAGTGATGGTCTACTTCGCAAACTTCAGATCTGACTTTTACATCCTTAACAGGATCGCACAGCGCTGTACAAATACATAATGTTCATTATAGGAGCGGATGCGTTAGAGGAAAGCGTGTCCGTAAACCCAAATGATCATTTCAGAAACCCAACTTACAAAGCGTTGGTCAGCTCACTAGGGAATGTTCGCTTAAGTGGAGCGGAAGCATTAGTAGAAAATGCACCCGTAAACCCAAGTGTTCATCCAAATTCCAACAGTCTAAAACGTTGGCTTTAACATAAAAAAAATGCTTATTGCTGGATCAGGAAAGTTATAAACAACATTTCTGCTAACTGTGGCGAGAAGTAAAAATGCGTATCATATCATTATGAATAAATCAAGGTTCAGAGCAAAGCAAAGCAAAGGGCAAACACCATCCAAACTGAAGAAAAACACTAAAAGCAAAAACAAAACCAAAAGTAAACTATGGCAAAATCGCCTCAAGCTCCAACAACGGTCTCCTCAACTTGACCTGTTTCAACTTCGGTCTCAGAGTCTGACGAATCCTCATCACCAGATGAACTAGAAGAACTCGAAGCCGGATGAGTCACTTGGCGAATAGGATCCGCTGCAACGGGAGCCCCTCCACCAGATCTTGGAGTCTTAAGGATCTCCTCAAGTTCGCGCATATGCTTCCCAAAAATCTCCTCCGCTTGCAATAAGCCTTCCTCCTGTTTTCTAAGTTCAGCAAGCTCCTCGCTAAGATCGGGCGCCTTATCACTCTGAAGCAGCCCCAAAAACTCAATGTTGCTCTGAACTTGGATAAGATCTAATATATCAGTCCAGGGCTTGTCGTTGAGCATCTTAAGCTTCTCGTTCGCTCGCCCCATCCTCGATTCATACTCTGCTGTCAGCTCATGCCTCGCCCGATCAACAGCTTTCTGAACGGACGCATCCTGAAGTCTGGCTGCATCTTCTAAGCGAGCGGTCAGACTAGAAACTTCTTGCTGCAGGCGTCTCCTTTCAGCTTCAGACTCTGAAAACGTGCCATCTATCTTGCGGCGCTGATCCTCAGTCTCTTTCACAGCAGCTTCCAAGGTAGCAACTCGAGCCTCTGCTTGACGGCGTTGTTTCTTATGATCATCACATAGTTCCTGAACACTACCAAGGCGACGCTTCTGCGAGGTGGCATCCGTCTCGTATCCCTTGGTAAGCTCGTTGACCAAAGCAATGAACTGCCAAAAGGTCAATGAGTCAACGAAAGCGAAGCAAAATGGATAATGCCGTAAAGTTTGACAGAGATACATACCGTCATGCCATGAAGGGCCACCTTTTTGTAAATGTCTCTCCTCGACATGTCTTGCGGAGGAGGAAATTCGTTCCCTGGAAACACAATCTGTGACATCTTAGTCGCCGCCATACTCCCGCTGCTAAATAAGTCTCCAAGACTGCTATTTTCCCTATTATCGTCTCGAGGACGCTTGCGATTTGCATTTGAAACATCGCGATGCTTCGGTGGCGAGTCATGACGATGATTGGAATGGACAGCAATGTTGCGCTCAAGCTCAGGACGACACGACTTAGGCACATCAGTAGATCTAGCTCCTTGCGGGGCCCTCGTAGTAGCGCTCACTCTCTTCTCGGCATCTCTCTTCTCGCGTGCGGTTAATCTCTTCCCATTGCTCAACATTTCTGGTGGAGGAGTTAGGAGTTGCGTTCCGAAACGATGAATGAGAGCTTCTCGAACACGGCGCAAAGTGAAATCTTCCGTCCAACTGCACTTCTCGGTAATGAAATCAGCGTGAAGATCAAATAAATCTATCGGGAACTTGTCAGCGCTGCTATAATCTGCAAAACAAAAAAATAAGAGCAAAAGGGTTAGGATTTGACTAACTTACAAACAAGGTAGAGACTGTCGCTAAACTGAAAGTAAAAAAAGAAAAAAAAAAAAAAAAAAAAACGCGACGAAGTCAACTACCACAGTGACCCCATCTCTTTCGAAGCTTTCTCCGACTGAATCACTATTTATTCACACAAAGAAAAACTTCTTCTCCCAAGAGCGTTCTAGAGAAGGGAAGTCTTTGATGACGTGAAGGTCAGGTTTGCCGTCAATGGAGTAATGAAGTTTGTCTTTGCGACCAACCTTTTTGATAATCAAAAGATTCAGCAAGTGGTCAACCCCAAGCTCGCTACCATTCTCATAACTGCGAATCATGAGTCCAACTAAACATCGCATCCCTCGAGGTGTTATCTGCGAAATGGCAAGGCGATTCTTCCAAAGGTATTCGAGAATCGCGCGAGGAATCGGAAACCACAAAAAGCAAGTCCGGAAATAAGCTTCATACACCGTGAAGAAACCTTCTGGAGGATTATCAGCACGATCTTCCGGGATAGGAGTGGCGAATTCGACATCTCTAGAAGCATTGCAAAGTGCAAGAATGTCTGTTAAAGATCTTGAAGTCGACTTAGAAGACTCCGGTCCTCTGCGCGTCTGGTCTCTCTTAGTAGCCTGCGGAGTCCCCACTTCGGTATCGTCAAACAGTATCAGAGCATTCTGGAAGTTTGTGTCTCCTGAACCGCCATCATTACTAGAAGACATTCCCGCCGAGATGTGCCGTTACTGCGATGGAAACCCGGACTTAGAATCAGAAACTCAAAATTCCAAATCAAAACAAAAACGTTGACTTGTTGACTTCTGTTGACCAGAACTTCTGTTGACTTCCGTTGACCGAAGACTGCGTTGACTCGTTGACCAGTTGACCGAAAACTAGGGTTTTCCAAACGCAGTTCTGCTACAGATCGCCGCCGCTCAATGTTGCGTTTCTGCCCCAAATCGCGTTTCAGTCGCTCAAAATCGCGTTTCGCCGTCGCGTTTCCGGTTGACAGTGACTGCTCCACCGCGCGCGCCGCCACCTGAAGCCGCCGCGTCGCAAGCTCCTCCTCCTCTGCGTCTGCCGCCGTCTGTCGATCCATGAAGCTCCGGCAGCGACAGAGAAGCTTCGTGGCTCTTCCTCCGTCTGGTCATGGCTGGATCGATGGTGGCGATGGCAGATCCGCGACGAGCTCCTGGCTGTGAAGAGGTGAAACCCCGACGATGCACGGACGGCGGCTGAATAACTTGAAGCTCCAGTGGCATCGAGATGAAGCTCTGGTGGTGTCGATTTGGAGCTCCACTATCGACTGCGGCAGCGAGACGACGAATCGTTGCTCTTCTTTCGTGGCGGCGAATCGTTGCTCCTTCTCCGAGACGACGGCGGTAAAGTCACAGGCAGATCTCTCAACAAGAACGAAGACGAATCGTTCGTGCGACGATGAGCTCCATGGATCGGATCGCCGGAATCCATGGCAAATCGCGACAAGGGACGACAGTGAGCGGATCACGACGACGGTGAGCGGATCACGACGAACGAAGACGAATCTGCGGCTCGGATTCCAGCGATTTTCCTCCTGCGACGATGATAGCTGAAAGTTCCGGCGACGATTCCGGCGAAACAGATCGGAAGGGAAGAAGACATGGAGGCACAAAAGGACAAAAAAAAACAGCAAAACCCTAATTCCGCACTACATGACAAAAAAAAAAAATTCCGAAGTTTTTACCTTTTTCACTGCAGAAAAGCCAGCTTGGTAAAAAAAATAGACTGCCTAGAGGGTCTATTTATACTAGAAGATGTTCAGGATATCTTCCAGAAGATTTTCAGGAAATCTTCCAGATATTCTTCTAACGGGCTTCAAAAGTCAACCAAACAAAGTCCATCAGTCTCATCAGCCCATTGGGCTCGTTCTTATCAAAAGAAGTAAATCAGGAAAACACGATAGCGTCGGCTCAACACGGAATATCTGAAACTTCCCGAGTTCGATGACAAGACGTCAACGCCTGGCTGCTTCATGGTCCATCGCATCAATCTCAAACTTTGACAGCTTTTATCTCGGCATCATCATAACTCGATACTGCCAAGCTGGGGGGCTAACTGTAGGGGTCGGATTCCACCCTACGAGATTGATGTAACGACAAGAACAATTCTGCCAAGTCCAGATGAAATCCTAAACGGGCTTAAAAGGGCCCAATGTGTAACTAGGCCCATAATAGAATTAAATCCATGTTTAAAATGGGTTTAATGATATTATGGGCCTAAAAGCTATTTAAATGCTTAATGGGCCTGGCCCAAATGTATTATTAGCCCTAGTCTAAAAGCTATAAATAGCTCATTGTATTCACCCAGAATGGGATCAGATTTTTGGCATCAAAAAGAATAAAGCTTTCTTAACAGCAAACGCAAGTGTTTACATTTTTCTGCATTGTGATTCACTCAGGAGTCTCGCATTTCCTCAACAACCCTACAAATTCAATTGTTCGAGTTTCGACTCCTACAAATGATGTTTTATAAGTGAAAATCGAGTAGCTTCCATTGTTAGAGTTGTTAAAATCGTGAAGCTTTAGGAAGAAGATGATACTAAAATGACGATTTTGCCCTTCATGTTAATGAAGATGCAGAAAACACGTGTTCAGGGAATCCTACTAGAGTCTCTACTATTTATGGAGTGGGAGGAACTATTAGGCTCTTAGCAGGTGAAAATGTTTTTAACTTTTTTACTTTTCTCTTTGTGATTTGGTTTCTGCTGAAAATGGAACTTGTACTGTGTTTGGCTTCAAAATGAAGATTTTTTTTTCTTCTTCTTCCATTTATAGGAACATATTTGCTTGTTGTAACCTCTAAGAAGGAGGTTGGGACTTTTCTTGGTTTTCCCGTTTTTCGAGTTACGGCTATGAAGTTTCTACCTTGCAATGATGCTTTGAGGTTTGCTACTTCTCAAGAAGTAAGGTTTTTGTCAAGTTTAACAAATATAGGATATAGGTTTTGTTTTGGATTTTCTGACACTACTTGGAAATGGTGATTTGTTTTCAGAAAAAGGACGACGCATATTTCAAGACACTGTTACAATCACTTGAGACAACCCCAGGATTGTATTTTTCATATGAAACAGATTTAACAGTAAAGTAAGTTTCACTATCCGATGATGTCGAGTAAACAGTGTCATGACTACGAAACTCCTCGGCGTTAAGAATATTTAATAGATACATTCATCCAATGTTACAGCTTGCAAAGAAGGTGCAAGCTAGCAGAAGGTTGGACGCGTAAACCCATGTGGAAGCAGGCTGATCCTCGATATGTATGGAACTGGCACCTTTTGGAGGAATTAATTGAATGCAAAGTAAGTTCACTATTCTTCTCATTCCATGTCAAACTTTAAAGATACTAATATTTTCTTATTGTGGCAGCTTGATGGTTTTATTGTCCCCTTACTTCAAGGAAATATCCTTTTTGTTTATCTTCTTGATCTTTATGTTTCGCTTATTCTTGGACTGTTAATAGAGAATTCTTTAATTTGTGTTGTTTACTTTAACCAATGGTTAAGTTACCAAATTGCTGAACTGCAACTTAAGAAGTCTCCTGCTAAGATATCGTTAATTTCTAGGCGTTGTACACGGCGACTAGGTAGGGTTTTAATTTGTATAATTAATGCTGCTTGTAGATTAGATTACATGGAGTATGTTTGTTTGACAGTTGTATTGGAATTGGCATCCTAGGTACACGTATGTGGAGAAGAGGAGCTAATCTTGAGGGGGACACTGCTAATTTTGTCGAATCTGAACAAATAGTAGAGATTAATGGTTTCAAGTTCTCATTATTGCAGGCAATTTGCTTTTTCTTTTGCTCTGTTTTAAAAATCCTCTATCATTTCTTACCGATTTTAACCGTCCTGTTAGGTTCGAGGTTCAATTCCACTACTTTGGGAGCAGATTGTTGATTTGAGCTATAAGCCACGACTTAAGATAAATAAGCATGAAGAGACGGTAATTTTTTTTTTATCATCGTGTTACCAGATTAGTTATACAATGTCCAGCTCTCGACGTTGATTAGTTTACTTTCTGCCTCCAGCCGAAAGTTGTACAGCGCCATTTCTATGATCTTAGCCAAAGATATGGAGAAATTATGGCAGTGGACCTAACAGATCAGGTTGGTTTCTTTGTTCATCATTTCAGATTATAAAAGGCATAAACTATATGAAATCTGTGACATCCTAGCTTCAACTCTAATCCGGTTGCTGCTATGCAATTTTCACTTGCTTACTTTCATTTGTACGATTAACTTAGTCCCTCACATTTTACTACGTTAGCATGGAGATGAAGGTGAATTAAGCAAAGCATATGCCACTGAAATGGAAAGGCTTCCAAATGTGAGGTAAACTGTATGTGTATTGTCATTTGTTTGGATGTCCTTCACCTTCTCATCAAAGTGATTTAGAGATATTGTTTGTTTACGGGATATTTTGACACAGATATGTCTCCTTTGACTTCCATAACATCTGTGGAACTACAAACTTCGACAACTTGAGGGTACTATATGAACAGATTGGGGATGAATTTGAAAAGCAAGGGTAAGCAAGCAGATTATGGTTTCATATCTTGACGTTGGGTTCAAGTTATCTAACTACTACTAATCCAAGCTGAGCAGATATTTCCTTGTAGACGCAGACGATAACGTCCTAGAAGAGCAGAAAGGAGTTATCCGATCTAATTGCATCGACTGTCTTGATCGTACAAATGTCACCCAGGTATGTTGTATTATTTCTTACCCTTGGTTTTTCTTTTTCAGTAGCAGTCACTATTTAGAACTGGTTCTGATTGCATTCAAAATCCTTTTTTGTTGCATCATATGAAAAGAATTACATGGCACAAAAAAGTCTGAATCTACAACTTCAAAGGATTGGAGTGTTTGATTCCACAGAGTGTGTATCCATGTTTGAAGATGATTACACCAAGTTCAAAACAAGTAAGTGGGTTTCACCATTTCCAGTTTTATAGTCTTCTTCTGTCTCTCATCAAAAGTTTTTATTATTGTTTTGCGTTTCTAATAGTTTGGGCTGAGCAAGGGGACGAGATAAGCTTGCAATACGCCGGGACCTATGCTCTTAAGGGAGACCTTGTCAGGTGCTTCTGATCATTCGAAAAATTGTGTCAGATCATAATAATTACATATTAAACAATATACACTATGGGGTTTTTCGGCTGCAGGTACGGAAAACAGACAATGGCTGGAGCAATCAAAGATGGCCTCAGTGCGATGTCGAGATATTATCTGAATAATTTCCAGGATGGTGTGAGGCAGGCAAGTTTCTTCTAAGATTACTATTGCACTAACACTTAGATTGAAAGGTAAACAAAAACTGAACGGTATAATCATTTTTTCAGGATGCTATGGATCTCATAAGTGGTCGCTACATAGTGGGCACAAACTGCCCTTCTCAACTCCAGCTTAGTGGATCACAACCCTCGTTTCTACCAGTAGCTTCAGCATTGTTGATAGGTGGTGTAACAGTAACATCTTTCACAATTCATCAAGGTGAGTGTTGTTTTTGATTCATATATGACTATAGAATTGAGTTGTGATTGATATGGTGTTTGTATAAACAGCAGGAAGAAACACGCAGCAGTATCTAGCGTCGGCGTTGTGGGCAGGAGTGACTGCAGGAGTAGTGGCGATGATAAAGATGAATGGAAGGCATTTGTGTTCTAAGCCTCGTCTATGTCATCTCATTTGATTATCTCTTATCAATTTGCAAATTCTCTCACAATCCAAGCGAAGCAGTTTCACTTGCTTTTGATGAAATCCATGCCAAGTTAAAACAATAACACAATAAAGAGTACTATAATCTGCAATCTCAGCCGAGAGGTGTAATATTGATTAATAATCACTGTTTAATCATTGAAATCGACATAATTTTCATCACTGGTTTCAGATGGTAGTGCATTAAGTCGTAGAATCAACACTTTGTTTCAGATTTGCAGACGTATGGTTAGATTTATACTCACTCCTCTTTATATCAATAAAAAAAACAGAATAATACAAAAAGTAGAAAATCATTGAGAATAAAAAGATCAGAGAATGGCAAATCAATCATTATGATCAGACTGGGTGTCACAAAACATTATGCCATTTCATCATCTCTATTCCAGAAAATATCTCTTTGAGATTACACCAAAAACAAAACAAAACAATTGAGCATGGTTTAGAGAATCAGACAAAAAAAGTCAATCACCATATTGCATCCATTGTAAAAATGCAAGTTAGAGCTGAGGTTATGATTTCAAGAGCTTGAGAAAATAAATCAAAGGAAAAACAAGTGTTTAATCGGATCAAGGCTCTGATACCATGTAGAACTTCATATTGTATTAACTTGATGAATAAGCTTTTGCAAGAGAATGTATTTATACATGAACACAAGTCGGCTTAGACTAACACGTTTAACCGAAAGCCCACTTAACTATGATATGTCTCCTAATACACATATAGCCCAATATATATGTAATAAAGTGGGGACCATTTCCGAAGGAGGGTGCTCTTCCGGAGACCATTATTGAAGAATCTTATGTTTTCTACTTTCTTTCTTTTTAATAATTTCTTAGCTTCTGGTCTTTCAGGTATTCTCTCTCTCTCTTGTGCAGCAATGGGAGGCTGTTTCTCTGTCTCGTTGTCATGTGATCAAGTGGTGAATCAATCCTCTCAGTGGTTATGCCTCAAGGGGAGTTATATTCACAACCTCTCCGAGAATCTAGCAGCTCTGGAGAAAGCCATGGAAGATCTCAAGGCGAAGCAAGATGATGTTCAAGGAAGAGTAGACAGAGAAGAGTTTACAGGGCGTCGTCGAAGGCTTGCTCAAGTCCAGGTATGGCTTACGAATGTCCTAACCATCGAAAACCAATTCAATGATCTCCTTAGTACTAGTGAGATTGAGCATCAGCGGTTGTGTCTCTGTGGGTTTTGCTCTAAAAATGTGAAACTGAGTTATGATTATGGGAAAAGGGTTATTCTGATGTTGAGGGAGATTGAGAGTCTTATTACTTCTCAAGGAGAATTTGCTGCGGTGACTGAGGAAGCTCCAAGAGCTGAGGTCGAAGAGTTGCCTATTCAACCCACAATTGTTGGTCAGGAAACAATGCTCGAAAAAGTATGGGTTGTTGTGTCTAAAAATGCAACGGTCCATAAGATTCAAGGAAGCATTGGGGAAAAACTAGGCCTTAGGGGGAAGGAGTGGGACGAGAAAGCCGAAAGCCAAAACAAAGATCCCTCGACATCCACAACGTTCTTCGGAGGAAGAAGTTTGTGTTGATGTTGGATGATATATGGGAGAAAGTGAACTTAAATGTAATTGGAATCCCGCATCCGAAGAGAGAAAACGGATGCAAAGTAGCATTTACCACCCGCTCTCGAGATGTGTGTGGGCGCATGGGGGTTGATGACCCGATCCAAGTCAGTTGTCTGGACACGGAAAAAGCCTGGGATTTGTTCAAAAAGAAAGTCGGGGAAAACACGTTGGGAAGCCACCCAGACATTCCCACACTCGCAAGAAAAGTCGCTGGAAAATGCCGTGGCCTACCGTTGGCACTCAGTGTCATCGGGGAAACTATGGCGTGCAAAACCACTGTACAAGAGTGGCATCGAGCAGTTGATGTTTTAACCTCATCTGCCATAGAATTTGCAGGTGTGGTTGATGAGATTCTTCCGATTTTGAAGTATAGTTTAAATGGTGAGTTTCCTCTATTGCTCTCTGTTTCCTGAAGATTATCAAATTGATAAAGAGCGCTTGGTAGAGTACTGGATAGGCGAGGGATTCATAGATGAGAAGGAAGGCAGACAGAAAGCATTAAATCATGGTTATGAGGTACTCGGCATCCTTATCCGTGCATGTTTATTGTTGGAGGTAGCAAAAGATAAATCGAAAGTGAGTATGCATGATGTGGTAAGGGAGATGGCCCAGTGGATAGCATCTGATCTCGGAAAGCATAAAGAGAGATTAATTGTGCAAGCTGGTGTTGGATTACATGCCATATCGAAAGTCGAGAATTGGAGGCTTGCGAGAAGGATTTCACTGATGAGCAATCAGATTGAAAAGTTATCTGAGAGCCCCGACTGTCCGGAACTTACAACCCTCCTCCTTGGGAAAAACTATAAGTTAGCAACTATCTCAGGTGAATTCTTTCGGTCTATGCCTAGGCTACTCGTTTTGGATTTATCAAAGAATTATAACCTCCAAGGTTTGCCAGAGGAAATATTAGGATTGGTTTCTCTGAGATATCTTGACTTGTCACGGACAAGTATAAAGCGACTACCTGCTGGTTTACAAGAGTTGAAAATGCTAATACATTTGAATTTGGAGGGGACAAGGAGCCTTGAGAGTTTAGATGGGATATCAAAATTGTCGAGTTTGAGGACATTGAAACTAGGAGGTTCTAAAGTGTGCCTAGATATGAGGCTAATGAAGGAGCTGCAGCTCTTAGAACATTTAGAATACATAAGCATAAGTATCTCGTCAAGTTTGATTATTGAAAGTAGGATGTTGGTATATGATCGTAGAGTGGGGAGATGTATTCAACGCCTTGAAATTAGAGAGGGTGGGGAAGAATCAGTAAGAGTATTAGTTTTGCCAGCTATGGATAATCTCATTGAAATCTTCATATCGGAATGTGGAATGAGGGAGATAACGGTAGACAAGACACCATGGGATAAAAGTCTAGCATATACAATGGTGTGGCGGTTTAAAGGATTTGACGTGGCTGGTGTTCGCTCCAAACCTTGTTCGTCTTATCCTTCGGAGGTTAAAGCAAGTGGAGGAGATAATAAGCAAAGAGAAGGACACATGTAATAATATTATTCCTTTCCAGAAACTAGAAGTCCTTCACTTGGTGGAGTTGCCAGAGCTGAAGAGCATATACTGGAATGCTCTGCCTTTTCAACGTCTGAGAGAGCTTTACGTACACGGCAATTGTCGAAAGCTGAGAAAGCTTCCATTGGATTCTAAAAGCGTCTTAAAGGTTGAAGAACTTGTCATAAAATACAGAGAGGAAGAATGGATGCAAGGGATTGAATGGGAGGATGAAGCCACACGACAACGTTTCTCACCTTCTTGCAGGCTCAGTGTTGAGTAGCCACACGATCCAAGCTATTCTTCTGTTTCTGTCCTTCCTCTGAAATTGCATCGAATATCTCTGTTTCTGCTAAGACTCAAAACCAATTGTATTGAATAAAAGCTTAAAAACCTATTGTCACATCAGCTTTTCTGAATCAGACTTCTTCCTCTTCCTATACAATGGCTTATCAGTTTCTTTTGTGTTTGGCTTGATTTTTGTCAAAAGTTATTCGAAATAGCAGAATAACCTCCTCTCTCTCTACCTTACCGATGTGGGACAATTGAAAATATTAGTATTTGCCTTATTAGGCTCAAATAAAGCCGGGTGGGACAAATGAAAATATTAGTATTTGCTTTTTAAAGGCTTTAAATTTTTTAAAGAACATCAAAGGACCTACAATTTGTACATCTTCCATTCATTTGCACATGTCTTTGTACCTAAATATTGTTATCAAGTTTTTCTTATTTAAGATTCATACCCACATGGTCATCAGGTCATGTCTTCTCACCAGATGTGTTAAAATCCACAATTTGATTAGCAAATAGGATTGATACTAACTTGGGACCCTTATGATCAGAGCAAGAAATACAAAAGCATGTGTTTATGTCTGGTTTGGTTGCTCTAAGATTTTGTGAAAAGCTTATTCTAAAATAATTTCTCATTATATATACAACGCAACAAGCCTATTGGAGTCCTCATCAACCACAACTTACATTCAAAGAATTATACAAACAAATCTTCTTGTTTTCTTTCTCCTCGCTTTCTTATCTAATTCTTTTCCTTGAAAAAAATGATGAACGCAAAGAAGTTAATCAAGATGGCTAAGAAATGGCAACAAAGAGCAGCCTTGAGCAGGAAAAGAATCTCTTTTCAAAGATCCAATACTGCTACTTCTACTAGCTCACCAATAGTAGAAAAGGGCTGTTTTGTGGTCTACACAACGGATAAAGCGCGCTTTGCTTTTCCGATAAGTTACCTTAGCAGCTCTGTTTTCCAAGAGCTCTTGAAGATCTCTGAAGAAGAGTTTGGCCTCTCCACGGAAGGACCAATTACGTTGCCTTTCGATTCGGTTTTCTTGGAGTATCTTATTCGATTGATCGAACGACGAATGGATGGAGATACAGAGAAGGCTCTTTTAATGTCAATTAATAGTGCTAAATGTTCTTTACAATGCTCTTTGCAACTACAAGAACATAGTAGTACTCAGCAACAACTTGTATTTTAGAATGTAGCAATTTCTTTATTAGGTAGAGAGATCATTTCAGATAAAAACAAAATATGATTTTTGATTCTCTTTTAGAATTGTCTCATCAATTCTACACAAATAAAAACGAGATAACTTTAACATCCATTCTTTACTCAAAACTATTTTGCTCTGAAACTGTCCAATCTCGTGACAAAAAAAAAAAAAAAAAAAAACTGTCCAATCTCCATCATGAAAATGATGTAGTAGCTTAAAATTTCATTCACCGCTTTTAATACAAGACTGCACAATTTGTAATATAAACAAGAAATGCTCTCAACTTGAAGTTAATCTTTTTTCAAGTAAATAGTTGCGTAAAAGGGTAATTCAGATGAATTATTTGTCAAGCAACAAATTCTGTGTAATAACTGAAATTAGGCTAACTGTAATAACTCAATAAACACAAAAGAAGGCCTTGTCAAGCCCAAATTATTAAATTCTCTTCTACGCTTTTTATTTCCCCACATCGGTAAAACATGGTAGCAAATGGATGGTTTATATATCGGATGAGTCGATACAATGATTGTCACCTGCTAAAATTGGAACGATACAGAGAAGATTAGCATGGCCCCTGTGCAAGGATGACACACTTTAATCGAGAAATGGTCTAAATTTTATTTGCAATTTCTCCCTAAATCGAATTCCATGTCCAATTCTCTTATTTGCTGTCTTTATTTCACCGAAAGATTTGTTGTTCACTGAACAACTACTTGATCTATTATTTTTCTGACTCACATGTGATTAAGCTGATGGATCTTGACAAGTTCTTAACTTGTCATATATGTAACAACATGCATTCTGCATCAATGCCTTAGTACCTAAATCTTGTCATATAAATGTTAATATAATATTTATTATCATTACCTACATGATCATATCTTCTAACCAGAATTCTTTAGTCCACATGTTTGATTTGCACACATAATTGGGTACTAACTTGGGGACCCTATGATCATATATAATTAAGTACTATTGTGTCTGGTTAGGTTGCTCCAGAGCTTGTCACAAAGCCTATCTAAATCTAATAATTTTTGTATCTTTATATATAACACAGCGAGCCTATTGCATTCAATCATCAATCATACCCTCGATCTAAATCTCTTTTGCTTTCCGATCTAAATCTTTGCCACGAAAATGATTACAAACACAAAGAGGATCCTCAAGATAGCCAAGAAATGGCACCAAAGACAAGCTCTCAAGAGGAAAAGAATCTCCTATCATAGATCAGTTTCTACTACGAGCAACTCAACCGCTGCAGCGAATGGCTGTTTTGGGGTTTACACCACTTTGCTTTTCCGATAAGCTATCTGAGTAACTCTGTTTTTCAAGAGCTATTGAAGATCTCTGAAGAGAACAGTTCGGCTTCCCCACTGTTAGTGGACCAATCACGTTCCATTCGATTCAATTTTCTACGCTCTTTACATTGTTCGTTGCAACTACAAAGTACCCAACATTTGCTTTTGCTTTGTAATTTAGAGTTAGGAATTTTTGTTTGTTTGTAATGTTTATAGTGTATTAGATAGACAGATCATTTCATAAAGACAAGCTATCATTTTGTCACTCTTTTAGATTGTCTCATCAAAATTCAAAATAAAATTCTATATATAAAAGAAAAATTATAATGAGATTTTATTTAAAGGTATTAGAGTTTGTCTTTTAGCCTTTATGTACAGTGGATCTTATGATAATATTTGAAAATAAGTATTATATAATGCAACAAGAAGCCTATTGGATTATTCACAACCCAGAAGTACCACTCAAAGAGTTCTACAAAACACAACTTAAAAGTCTCATATCCTTTCCGATCTAAGAATCTATAATCCTGAAAACAATGATGAACACAAAGAAACTCATGAAGATGGCCAAGAAATGGCAACAGAAAGCAGCTCTCAAGAGGAGAAGAATCTCATTTCAGAGTTCAATTGTTACCACTAGACCACTTTCGGTAGAAAAGGGATGTTTCGTGGTTTACACAGCGGATAAAGCCCGCTTTGCTTTTCCGATAAGTTACCTCAGCAACTCTGTTTTTCAAGAGCTTTTGAAGATATCTGAAGAAGAGTTTGGTCTCCCAAGCGGCGGACCAATCAGGTTGCCCTTCGATTCAGTTTTCATGGAGTATTTAATCAAATTGATCAAACGACGAATGGATGGAGATACAGAAAAGGCTCTGCTGATGTCAATCTCTAGTGCTAGATGTTCGTTGCAACTACAAGAACAACAGAGTAGTAGTCAACAAGTTCTTCTATATTAAAAAGTAGCAAATTTTTTTTTGTGTTTGTAAAATTTATAGTTTAGATAGACAGATTATTTCAGAAAATACAAAATAATATTTTTTTTCTATATTCTCTCCTCATGAAAATCAACTTCACTGTTACTTGTGACCACACTAAACAAAAGAGACTACTAATTTACTCTACAAATCTCTAGTTTTGCACAAAGCATATTACTGACGTAAAGAGTAAATTTACTGATTCACCAAGAACGATTAGTAAAGATAAAGACTTTGATGAACTGGCAATCAATAAGCTAGTGGACTTGTGTGCCGTTTATTTAGGGAGAAAAACATGTATACGGTTTGTCATGGACATGGAGAGCAAAGTTGCGACGTTTGAATTTTTTTTTTTAAAGGAACGAAGGATTCAAACCGGGAAACAACAACCATCAGTCAAATATGTGCATTAGCCTTTGTGCTACAACGGATCTTTTGCTTTGTTATGAATTAAATATATATATGTAAGGAGAATAAAGTTGTGAAGAAAAAAAAATTGTGTGTTTTATATTTATGAATAATATTTACTATCTATTATCTAATCTTTTCATGGTTGCAGAAATGGATGAAACGAAACGCAAGGAAATGTTTCAAGAAATTTGTATACCAGATAGTGGAACAACACACACTATTCTGAAAAACAAGAGATATTTCTCTAATTTAAAACCGACAAATATTATTGTCGATACAATATCAGGTCCTACAGACCTTGTTAAAGAAAGTGGTAGAGCAACTTTTATGTTGCCAAATGGAACCAAGTTTTCCATAAATAATGCCTTATATTCTCCAAATTCTAAAAGGAATTTGTTGAGTTTCAATGACATATATCTGCAAGGATATGATACTCAGTCCACAACTGAGAATAGAAAGAAGTATATATACTTAACTTCCGATAAATCCGGAAAAAGGCTTGTACTGGAAAAATTTCCAAAACTTCCTTCAGGATTGCATTATACTCATATAAGTGCAATCGAATCGCATCTAGTGATTGAAAGAAATCAAGATGATTTCACACTATAGCATGATCGCCTTGGTCACCCAGGCACAACAATGATGCAAAATATCATTGAGAACTCACATAGTCATTCACTGAAAATCCAAGAGATATATCGGGGAAATAAAATGACATGTGTTGCTTATTCTCTTGGAAAATTGATCATAAGGCCATCGCCAACCAAAGTTGATAAAGAATCACCAGAGTTCCTTGAACGAATTCAAGGCGATATTTGTGGACCAATACACTCATCATGTGGACCATTCCACTATTTTATGGTGTTAATTGATGCGTCTAGCAGATGGTCACATGTTTGTCTATTATCATCTCGAAATATGGCATTTGCGAGATTTCTAACTCAGATAATCAAACTAAGGGCTCAGTTCTCTGATTACCCCATTAAGAAAGTTAGACTAGACAATGCTGGTGAATTCACGTCCCAAGCCTTCAATGATTATTGTATGGTAACGGGTATAGATATTGAAGAATTCATGGTGTCGTAAAGAAAGATTTGTGAAAAATCAACACGTTTTTGATAAATTATGGATGAAATTGTAGATGGGAAGAAAGGAAATAAGTAATAAGGATTATGGAAGAGCATTAAGAGCTCAAAAATTAGTTGTTGAGCCATTATGAGCTCGAAATTGGTTGTTCATGGTGGATGGAAAATTGAAAAAGATGGCATTCCTGTAAATAGTTTGATTTCTGTAGGATTGTTGAGACTTTTCATTTTTCATTGGAAGTCTACGAAACACAAAAGGAAGCCTACGTAATGGCAGTTTTGTAAATAAATGGACAATTTAGTGGCAAAGACTCAAAAAAATAGAAGAGAGAGAAAGAGGGGTGTAGTTTTGCATTTGACCAAGAAAAATGGTGTAGTTTAGAAAAGATCCCGAAGAAAACCCTTGAAGGCCTTTGTACGTAATGGTTTATCACTCGTTCTTCTTCACACAATCGAATCGCACTAGAAAATAAGTCAAAACTCAAATTACGTCTCTTCTTGCTATATTACATACATAATCAACTCAGTCATCATATACTTGCACCTAAATTTCATCTAAAATATTTGTTTGTCTCCTTTAACATTGTTTTTTTCACTCACATTTAGTTTAGCTGATGGATTACTTACTTCTTTGGGACCCTTATGCTAACAAACATAGCACTACGTACAAAAGCTTGAGCTGTCTTTAATTTCACAAAAATATATTGTGACTCACATTTGATTTAGCTGATGGATTTCATACTTATTTGGGACCCTTATAGTCTTACACTAACAAACAAAGCTATACAGAAGCATGTGTTTGTTTGTTTTTGGGCTTCTCTTGTCTATCTACTTGAAAAATTCTCAACTTCTCATTTTTAATAAAAGTAATGCAACAACAGTCTCTTGCATTCTTCAGCAATGTTTTAGTACCTAGCTAACTCTTGTCATATAAATGTTAATGTAGAAGGATTCATTGTCATACCAACATGATTGTGTCTTCTCACCGCAAGTTTTTAGTCCACAAGTAGATTTGCATACACAATTGATTACTAACTTGGGACCATGATAAAAAGAAACATAAGTATGTGTTGTGTCTGGTTAGATTGCTCAAGAGCTTGCCAAAGCCTTTCTCAATCTAAAAGTTTGTCCGTATATATAATGTAACAAGCCTATTACATTCATCATCAATTACAACTTCCATCAATTCAAAGAGTTTCTTCAACACAACTTACAAATAGATCTTTTTTGTTTTTCAGTTTAAAAACAAAAATTCACCGTGAAAATGATGATGAACACAAAGAAGCTCATAAAGATGGTCAAGAAATGGCAACAGAGAGTAGCCTTAAGCAGGAAAAGAATCTCATTCCCAAGATCAAGTGTGGCTACTAGCAGCTCAACTGCTGTAGAGAAGGGATGTTTTGCCATTTCTTGGGCATCCTGTAGTTTGAGAGATTTGCAAAGGTTTATGAGTGTTTTAGCTTCTCAGCAAATATACTTGTATTTTAGAATTTAGCTTTTTCAAAAATCAAGAAGAAACAAACCTTCTTAACGTTACCTTGTCATCATCGATTCAACACTTTCCATAATCATTAGATTCTCTCGTTAAGAATAGAACAAATTCAAAGCAGACGTAGAATATTTTTGCCACAATCAACAGAGACAAATTGGTTGATATCCAAACTAATTCAGGACTATACAACAAATCCTGAGACTTTTCAAATCCAAAAGTTACATTTTTTCCTAAGTTTTGTAGTCTAGATGGATATGCGAGCCGTTTATTTATGAAATGTTATTGTTACAAATAACAAAACGAGCAAAAAATAACAAAATATCATCTGCTGCAAAGGCTTCGAACCCGAATATCTATCATTTTGACATTAACCAATGTGCTACAGCGAAACTTTTGTTTATTAATCAGTTTTATATGTATATATATAAGAGTTTTTGGGTTTTTACATCTTGTTGTTTCCTAGGGTTTAAGTTGAAGAACCAAACTCGTTTCAGATTTTCCTCAAATCAGATTCAATGAAAGAGACGGAATTGTCGCCGGAGCTAGTAACGCCGGGAGATGTACTCGGAGATTCGACTGAGCTTAAACCCGGTAAAGGAGCTTACGTCAATGACACCACCGTCTTCGCTTCCCTCACCGGAATTCGCCGGATTGTTCCTCCTCTTCCCCAATCCCTTGACCAGGTTTCTCCTTTTGATTCCTTCTGTTTCGTTTATACGTCTGATTCTGGATGTGTGTATGATTTTCTTCAATGGAAAAAGCTCAATTTTATAGCTCCTTGTGTTTGTGTGATTTATATACAGAGAGCCACTGTTGAAGTTACAGGTCACAAGGCACATGGTCTTATTCCTGAGCCTGGTTCTGTTGTACTAGCAAGAGTGAGTCTATTATTATTCAATTTTGATGCCAATAATCATGCCACAGTTACAAAGTTTTGATCTTTATGTATTCTCTGTGTGATTTTTGTTAGGTGACTAAAGTTATGGCTAGAATGGCTACTGTTGATATCCTCTGTGTTGGTTCGAAGGCAGTTTGTGAGAAATTTGCTGGTATAATCAGGTGATTTTCTCCTGCTCTTGAGGGTATTTGATTTCAAGGGTTTGTGTGTGTTGATTCTAACTAACTTGTGGGTTTGATCTTTCACAGGCAACAAGATGTGAGAGCAACAGAGATTGACAAAGTTGAAATGCATTCGTCTTTCCGTCCTGGTGACATCGTTAGAGCTATGGTTGTATCCTTTCTGCATTTAACATTTTTACTTATTCTTTAGAATCTCTGTGTTACTATCTTTGGTGTTTGGGTTATAAATGCTTTTAGAGCAAAGGCATTTCTTAGATTTGTTACATTTCTTGTTTTCTCTTCTAGAGTTGAATCTGAATGGAGATTAGTTTGTAGTCTATAATAATACATCTCATGGTGTGTGTTATAGCATCTTAATTTGGCTTAACTTGGAGTTTCAAAGCTGTCTCTTGGTGATGCACGGGCGTACTATCTTTCAACTGCTAAGAATGAACTTGGTGTGGTCTCAGCAGAAAGTGCTGCAGATATATCTTGTTTCCTGCTCTTGGAAATTATTAAAGAAGCCAAGAGTATATAGAGAGAGTCTATAACCAATCTGTTAAATCTCCTGCTGTTTTTCTTGTCAAAGTGTAGTACATAGTTGTTTCTGCATCTAACTTGTACTTGTCATTGTGGAACTATGAGTATTAACCCTGGAATTGGAGTATGTAGAAGCTTTTGATATTCATACGTTATAGAGTGTATTTCCGTTTTGAGTAATGATCAAAGTTACGGGCAATTGCGCAGGTGAGACAATGGTTCCGATAAGTTGGACAGAGATGCAGTGCCCCTTGTCGGGCCAAACCGAGCAGAGAAAAGTTGCCAAGGTGGGCAGTTGAGTTCAAGAAGATATGTTGGCGTCTCTCGGAGACTTAGGTGTGGTCTCTGCAATAAGAAAGACCTGTGAGATTACTACTACAATTTTGTGCTCTAATGACATCCTTAAACCTCAGTCTCTGTTGTCTGATTATCAGGTGTAGAGATAAGTTTTAGAGTAATTGAACTTATTCCTACTACATTAATGTGGGCATATTTTAGGATAATTAATTAGTCTTGCTTGATTTTAAACTCGAAAAGAGATTTTCTTTGTTAAATTTTACCTTGTGGTCATCAATTCGATACTTTCCAACCACCATCGCAAATTTTACCTTGTGTTAATTTTATAGTTATAAACATTGGTAGCAATATACATTCAAAGAGTTGTACAAACAAAACTTACAAGATGTTAATCAAATTTCTCCTTCTCAAATTAAATTTCTCCTTGCACACAAAAAAGCTAATCAAGATGCCCAAGAAATGGCAAACGTTAAGCAAGAAAAGAATCTGCAGACCACTAGCTTATTGATGCCAGTTTGTCGTGCCATCGGGAGCAAAGTTGTGACGTTTTAATTTTTTTTTTTTTTTTTTAAGAAAAAAAGGAAAAAACAATATTCCGCTGCCGGGTTTGAACCTGGAAACAACAACCATTTTCTTGATAGGTGCATTAGCCTTTGTGCTACAGCGGATCTTTTGCTTTGTTATGAATTATAAATACACATATATATATAATTAAAATTATGTAAGGAGAGCAAAGTTAAAAAAATACTCCGCGGAGGTTTGAACCCATAAACAACATCCATAGATGCATTAGCCTTTGTGCTACAACGGATCTTCTGCTATGTTATGAATTATCTGTATATATGGACAATTCAAACAAATCATGAGACTTCTTAAATCCAAAAGTTACAATTTTCCAAGGATTCTTATTAGAAATCTCACACAGAACAAACCAGAGCTGGAATTCTAGTCGGATGTGTGCCGTTTATTTAGAAGAGGAAAAACATGTATGTTAAAAAATATACATGTTTTAAGTTTCAAAAAAAATATATATATACATGTTTTTAACCCGGAAAACATGTATATATAGAGTCTTTAACCAATCTGTTACATAGTTGTTTCTACTTCTAACTTGTACTTGTCATTTTGTAAAAGCATGGAATTGGAGTAGTATTAGTATGTAGAAGCATGTGCTTCTTTTGACACTCATACGTTGTAACGAGTATTTTCTTTTGAGTAATGAAAATCGTTACTGATGATTGTGCAGGAGAGACAATGGTTCCGATAATTTGGACAGAGGACGATATATAACAAAGTATCTATAAAACGGATCTGGCATGCATAAAAAACAAAACCCTTGATCTTGATGATGGCTAGTATAACAAAACAAAAACCAATAAAATACATAAACCCTTTAAAAATGCATGGCTAGTAAAGCGTCATATGCCTTACCTCGATCGGAAAAAGGTTTCGATAGAAAAGATTCAAAAGGGCTGAGCTTAATTACATGTACAATCATATATATGTTTTGATGCGGCTTGTTTTCTTACGTGAAAAGAATAAAAAACATAAGATCAATACTAATTTCAATAAAATATGTAAAAAGAATTGTTAGGGTCAATATAATTTAGTAAAGGATATAAGACCAAACAAAATAACATAAAGTCTTTTATAAAAGAGAAGAGAAACGTTAACTCAAAGAAGAAGAAGGAAAAAAAAGTATTAAAATCAAACTTAATCGATGAATCAAAACCCTTGACACTATCCAACCACAACAAAGTAAGAGAAAGTGAATTTAGAGCTTAAGAGAAAGAAAGGCACATATGATCAATCATGATGAACATGTATGCTGCAAGAAGACTGTCACGATGAACCAAAGTAAGAGAAAGTGAATTTAGAGCTTAAGAGAAAGAAAACCCCAATTTCAAAAAACCCTGATTTTTTTCTTTCCCGTGTTTATGTTCTTTCTTCCAATCAGATGATGCCACGTCGACATGTCTAAAGACCGAAAATAAATCCTATACTAGACACTTTTAATCAGTTCTGGATCTGTAATCTTAAGGTTTATTGTTTTAATATTGTTTAGACAAGCTTATTAGATCTCTCAAAGGGTGGAATGCACATGCCCTTACAGGTATTTCCGGAGACCATTATTGAAGAATCTTATGTTTTCTACTTTCTTTCTTTTTAATAATTTCTTAGCTTCTGGTCTTTCAGGTATTCTCTCTCTCTCTCTCTCTCTAGATCTTGTGCAGCAATGGGAGGCTGTTTCTCTGTCTCGTTGTCATGTGATCAAGTGGTGAATCAATGCTCTCAGTGGTTATGCCTCAAGGGGAGTTATATTCACAACCTCCCCGAGAATCTGGCGACTCTGGAGAGAGCCATGGGAGTGCTCAAGGCGAAGAGAGATGATGTTCAAGGAAGGGTAAACAGAGAAGAGGATACAGGGCGTCGTCAAAGGCTTCATCAAGTCCAGGTATGGCTTACGAGTATCCTAGACGCTGAAAATAAATTTAATGATCTGCTTAGCACTAGTAACGTTGAGCTTCAGCGGTTGTGTCTCTGTGGATTTTGCTCTAAAAATGTGAAATTGAGTTATGATTATGGGAAAAGTGTTATTGAGATGTTGAGGGATATCGAGAGACTTAGTTCTGAAGGAGAATTTGATGCGGTGATTGAGGAAGCTCCAAGAGGCAAGCCCCAAGTGTTGCCTATTCAACCCACAATTGTTGGTCAAGAAACAATGTTCAAAAAGGTATGGGACCGTCTAATGGAGGAAGACAAGGTCGGGATTGTGGGTCTGTATGGTATGGGTGGAGTAGGCAAAACCACCCTTCTCACGCAGATCAACAATAAGTTTTCTGAAAGTGGTTGCGGATTTGATGTCGTTATATGGATTGTTGTGTCTAAAAATGCAACGGTCCATAAGATTCAAGGAGACATCGGGAAGAAACTAGGCCTCGGGGGGAAAGAATGGGACGAGAAAAACGACAAGGAGAGAGCTCTTGACATCCACAACGTTCTTCTTCGGAGGAAGAAGTTTGTGTTGATGTTGGATGATATATGGGAGAAAGTGAACTTGGATGCAATTGGAATCCCGCATCCGAAGAGAGAAAACGGATGCAAAGTAGCATTTACCACCCGCTCTCGAGAAGTGTGTGGGCGCATGGGGGTTGATGACCCCATCCAAGTCAGTTGTCTGGACACGGAAAAAGCCTGGGATTTGTTCAAAAAGAAAGTCGGGGAAAACACGTTGGGAAGCCACCCAGACATTCCCAAACTCGCAAGAAAAGTCGCTGGAAAATGCCGTGGCCTACCGTTGGCACTCAGTGTCATCGGGGAAACTATGGCGTGCAAAACCACTGTACAAGAGTGGCATCGAGCAGTTGATGTTTTAACCTCATCTGCCATAGAGTTTTCAGGCGTGGAAGATGAGATTCTTCCGATTTTGAAGTATAGCTACGATAGTTTAAATGGTGAGCAGGTGAAATCGTGTTTCCTCTATTGCTCTCTGTTTCCTGAAGATTATCTTATTGATAAAGAGCGCTTGGTAGAGTACTGGATAGGTGAAGGATTCATAGATGAGAAGGAAGGCAGAGAGAAAGCATTAAATCATGGTTATGAGATACTCGGCATCCTTATCCGTGCATGTTTATTGTTGGAGGTAGCAAAGAAGAAATCGAAAGTGAGTATGCATGATGTGGTTCGTGAGATGGCCCAGTGGATAGCCTCTGATCTCGGAAAGCATAAAGAGAGATTAATTGTGCAAGCTGGTGTTGGATTACATGCCATATCGAAAGTCGAGAATTGGAGTCTTGCGAGAAGGATTTCACTGATGGACAATCAGATTGAAAAGTTATCTGAGAGCCCCGAATGTCCGGAACTTACAACTCTCCTCCTTAGGGGAAACGGATACTCGTTAGCAACTATCTCTGGTGAATTCTTTCGGTCTATGCCTAGGCTACTCGTTTTGGATTTATCAGGGAATTATAACCTCCAAGGTTTGCCAGAGCAAATATCAGGATTGGTTTCTCTGAGATATCTTGACTTGTCACGGACAAGTATAAAGCGACTACCTGCTGGTTTACAAGAGTTGAAAATGCTAATACATTTGAATTTGGAGTCGACGAGTGACCTTGAGAGTTTAGATGGGATATCAAAATTGTCGAGTTTGAGGACATTGAAACTACGATTTTCCAAAGTGTGGCTAGATATGAGGCTAATGAAGGAGCTGCAGCTCTTAGAACATTTAGAATACATAAGTATCTCGTCAAGTTTAGCTGGGGAGGTGTTGGTATATGATCGTAGAGTGGGGACATGTATTCAACGCCTTGATATTATAGAAGAGGGGGAAGAATCAGTAAGAGTATTAGTTTTGCCAGCAATGGATAATCTCTTTGAAATCTTCTTATCGCCTTGTGGAATGAGGGAGATAGAGATAGAGAAGACACCGTGGGATAAAAGTCTAGCAAGGCCATGTTTCTCAAACCTCTCTATTCTGAGTTTAAGAAGTTGTGACGGTTTAAAGGATTTGACGTGGCTGGTGTTCGCTCCAAACCTTGTTCGTCTTAACCTTCTGGGGTTAAAGCAAGTGGAGGAGATAATAAGCAAAGAGAAAGCTGCGAGCCTTTTAGAGAAGGAAACATGTAATCATATTATTCCTTTCCAGAAACTAGAAGTCTTTGAATTGATGGATTTGCCAGAGCTGAAGAGCATATACTGGAATGCTCTGCCTTTTCAACGTCTGAGAGAGCTTTACGTATACGGCAAGTGTCGAAAGCTGAGAAAGCTTCCATTGGATTCTAAAAGCGTCTTAAAGGTTGAAGAACTTGCCATAGAATACACAGAGGAAGAATGGATGCGAGGGATTGAATGGGAGGATGAAGCCACACGACAACGTTTCTCACCTTCTTGCAGGCTCAGTGTTGAGTAGCCACACGACCCAAGCTATTCTTCTGTTTCTGTCCTTCCTCTGAAATTGCATCGAATATCTCTGTTTCTGCTAAGACTCAAAACCAATTGTATTGAATAAAAGCTTAAAAACCTATTGTCACATCAGCTTTTCTGAATCAGACTTCTTCCTCTTCCTATACAATGGCTTATCAGTTTCTTTTGTGTTTGGCTTGATTTTTGTCAAAAGTTATTCCAAAGTGTTTTGCTCTGTGAATCTCTTTATCTCTGTCTAGTGACTCAGTGTCTAGTAATTAGCTTCTCTATGTATTGGCAAAATCACACCTTTGACACAGATCAAAACAATAATTGAATAATATGGACAAAGTGGTTGATATTCAAATCAATTCATGCCACTAATTGAATAATATCACAAAGAGTTTTTGGCTTTTGGCATCTTCTTGTTACCTAGGGTTTAAGTTCAACAACCAAACTCGTTAATGATTTTCCTCAATCAAACCCTCTCTAATAGATTCAATGACAAAGCCGGAGGTACAAAAAAAAGGCTTTGTTGATCTCAATCTCTAATGCAAAATGTTCTTTACAAGAACAGAGTCCTACTCTTCAACAATTTGCTTGTATTTTAGAGTCCACAACAATTTTATTTGTATGTATGTTTGTAGTTAAATTCCACTCTCTCATTCAATAAGCTAAAAATGAAATTAAGTTGATGCTCTTTTACACAAAAGCTAAGAAAGAGACTCATAACCATTCTTAAGATAGAAGATTTACAATAAACAACATCTTAACACAAATCGAAGCAACTAAAGATAGAACAAAGTTCTTTAAACAACTGTAAATGAATTCTTCCAAGTAACCAAACTGATCAAGATGAGAATCCACTGCCAGTTCAAGACCACAAACCTGCACAAGATCAAAACAAAAGACACAAGATGTGATATTGTAAACTAAAAGTCTAAAACATCAAATTAGATTACCCCCAAAGAAAAAAAGATTTACACAATAAACAAAACAGAGGAAAATTTGAAGAATCAGACGAAAATAGTCAATCACCATGTTGCATCCATTGTAAAAATGCAAGTAAGACTGGGGCGACAATTTCTTATCATCAGCTCCACTCAAAAGGTAACCAAACAAATACTACAAGATCAATAAAGACCAAAAGACAAAAGGCCAAATAAGCTAAACATGAGAAAAGATGTAAACAGGGCTAAATAGTAACAAGTAGCTTATGTAATGAGAAGCTAGCAGTGTCGCAAATCCTGTTTTATCATTCATTTTCTGCCTCTGAAAAACGAAATGTCCAACTACCATTTTTAAACTTTGGACATCAGATACCATAGGCATTGTTTATTCACCATAAAAACAAAAAAACACAATTATAGAATGATCAATCTGCAATCTCAGTCGAAAGATGGTGATCTATTGATTAATAATCACTTAAAAATCATTAAAATTGACAAAATTTACATCACTGATTGCAGATTTCACAAATAGAAAAAGTTTCGAAAACAAAAACAATTGGAAACAAGAAAGAGGTCAGATGGTAGTGCATTAGTCTTAGAATCAACACTTTGTTTCAGATTTACTGACGTATGGATATTTTATCCTCACTCCTCTTTTCTTTAAATTCAAGAAAATCACAATTTAAAAAAAAACATAAAAATCGGAATTAAATAAAAAGATCAGAGAATGGCAAATCAATCATTATGATCAGACTGGGTGTCACAAAACATTATGCCATTTCATCATCTCTAAAGATTAGACCAAAAAACAAAACAAAACAATTAAGTAAGATTTAGAGAATCAGACGAAATTAGTCAATCACCATATTGCATCCATTGTAAAAATGCAAGTAAGACTGGGGCGACAATTTCTTATCATCACTTTCAATCAAAAAACAACCAAACAAACCCTAAAGGATCAATTCAGCAGAAAAATCTAATAAAACCTATACACAAGAGAAAGAAAAAAACGCATCTACGAAACTAGGGTTTTTGGTAAAGCCGGCGATAATTTTTGGTTTGAGAAACGATAATTAGGGTTTCAGTATTATATAGAAGCAGGAGACTGCTTAGAGCTTTTAGGGTTTCTCTCTATTCAGTCGTTTTTCACCGCCTCACTTTAATTAATGGGCCTAGCTCAATTTGTCGTAATGTAAATTTGCGATTCTTTTAATGGGCCTCAATATAAGCCCAACTTAAATTCAAACTAACACCAAAACGCCTATAATTCGTCGCCTCACCCTCTCTTCCACATATTGACACAAAGAACAACAAATCGAAACCATTCTTGTACAAAAAATGTTATGTGGAGTGTTAAGACTCTGCATCAGTTTTGTGTTGTTCTTAGTAGGAATGTAATGTGTGTGTTGTATTAGAATTTTCATGCGTACAAACAATTATAGTCTCTTTTTTTTTGGTCAATACAATTATAGTCTCTATAGAAAAATGATAAAGATTGCAACAAGACAAAGAGTGCCTCTTTATATTTAGACGAAAAATTTTGTTTATTTTTCTTATATGGATTTTGAATTTCTGTTGTTTATGGCCCAACGATAGTTTTGGAACTCAATTTTATATCATTTGATTTTTTATATAAGTACATACCGTATGATGATATATAAGTTTGCGTAATCATTTGAACCATAAGAAAAAAGGAAACATACATCATACGAATTGTATTTCATGACGCAAAGCAAACGCAGGTCTTTCACTTTTACACTCTATGTCCTTTTACGACAGCGACTCTGTTTATATACCAACTCCCTATATATATTTTACAATTGCCTCAGTAAACGAAAATATGTTTTTATTGTACTGACTAAATTTGAATTGTATATAGTTTTGCTCACATTTTCATATTTTGGAAACGTGATTCAATTTATCATTCACAATATTTTTCATAATATAATAAAACGTTTTTCAATTCTATCCGCATGCTTTATAATTATAAATGGAGATGAACGTACGTACAGCATCTTGGAAACATTTGCATAGATCTTGTCAAGCATGCACCGTCGTTATTTGGGGGGTTTATAGTAAATATAGCCATGCAACACATGATTGTGTGGATGTTTAAAATATATTTCAAATTAATGGACCTCTTATGTGAAGCAAGTTTAGGCTCGTTTATAAAATTTGAGTTCAATAAATTTAAAACTTTAAATTGGCAACTCCGAATTAAACCCATTCATTCAAAGTTTTCTAACGAGAGTAAATGTTGTCGTGATTGAACCCAACTAAGTTAAAAAAAAAAGTTTTAATTATCCCTTATAACTAACACAAGTTAAATGCCACAACAATCATTAAAGACCTCAAAATATAATTCTCTTATGTTGAAAAACTGGAATCTACAAAAAAAAAATGTTGAAAATACAATTCTTCAATGTTTTTATCACAAAAGAGGATTTAGCATCCTCAAGTAACTGGTTGAATTAGTATCCGCTGAAAAGATGTAAATATTTCAAACAAACATAAAGCTTTAAGATCCATAGAAATTCAGCTGTATAATTGGAAGTTAACAAAACAAAAACTGTCAAATTTGGACTCTAACTACTCATCTCCAACCATGGATTCTATAAGTCAATAACAAGATCAAGTTTTCCAAAAAGTCAATAGATATTTGTCAAATATGATTATTTTTCCGGAGAAAGTATAAATATTCCAAATTTCATATGCGTTATTTACGTCACACCAAGTTTTGTTTGTATCATCAACATTTTTGTCACGTATTTTTGTTTTAATCACATATAAATGGTATTATCAGACGGCAGAAAAAAATGGTATAACTATTAAAAGATTCTAAACGACCATGTCAAATGTGGACTATATGAATTCATATCATATGCATCCAATATTCAATAACTTTTATAATAAGATTGAATCAGTCACTGCAGTTAAGTTCTCACTCACTGGTCTTCATTTGAAAGAATGGAAGATTATAATACCAGTTTACTAACATACTCATAATGCCACCACAAATACATTTACCATATTTTGTAAAACGAAAAAGAGGAAATATGAAAGGAATATTCATAGTGGTATTATGGCATATGCTTCAAGATTATCCTGACGTGGCTTCGCAATATCCTTATTTTTAACATCACCCAAGCCGTAAAGCAAGAAGACTTAACATTTTGGATCGGATTAATTTACATAAACTAAAAAAAGAAGTAAGTAAGTCTATGATGTTAACCCAAGTGAGTCTATGATGTTAACTCCTTAATTGTTTCCTATTTATTCTGTACTATATTATATAGCTCTAACGTGAAGAAAGAAAATTAGCAATAAAATAATTAAGGGGGGTCCAGTTATATGATGCAGAGTGGTATATCTTTGGGACCTCTTGGCAAATTATCTCTTGTTTAATTTCTACTATAAACTAGTCATGCTGACTCGGTTGCCATTCATTCTTTCAAAGTCTAATTTCGTAATACTTTTGTATTATTAAATGATTTATAATCGAAATACAATACAAAACTAGAATTGGTCAAATAACTAGTTAAATCCGAAATTGATTTTCTCGATTAATATGTGATAATAAAAATGTAATAGAAACGACAATATACAAACAAGTTAAGCATTATAATTCAACTTTCACAAAATAAAAGACATATTCATAACATCAAGTTTAATGATTCTGAGTATAGAAATGTGGATTGTAACATATAATTAAGTAGATTTCACAACTGTTTTTATGTGTCACCATCCATATTCAAATGGATGCAGTGCATCTTAACAAAATCACTTTATAAACGACCACAAATGTTCATAATCGATCCTAACTCCTTTTCAATTTATAGTTCCCAAAGTATGGATAATTGGGCAGTTACATAAGGCTGCATTATTTTCTTGTATGGACGATGACTTGACATCACAATTGCTATGAGATTATAAGTATTTTTAAATACAAGCATTATCCAATATTATTATAACAATACTCATTTTTAATCCTTCCAACCTCCCCGCAAATAATTTGCTATATAGTATGTTACATTCGATTCTATTGTATGATTTTAAACTATTTTTCTCCCTCACATTAATGATTGAAATAAATTCACCTCACCAACCAACATCTTAGATATGTTGCATCTTGTTCAAATATAGGTCTATATTTGATGATTGAGTATGGCGTAAGATCATATTCTCGTAGTTTTATCTACTATAGTATTTGTTTTTGATAATAAAATGTTATTGGGTCGAGCCGTTGACTATGTGCCTCACCATCCATTCATTATTTGACAAATATTTATTTACTTTGAATGATGCTCAGTCAATTAAGCAACGTCTTGGCTCCATTTCTATCCAATTTAATTAAATATGTTTTGGATAGTGTAAGAAGCAACCAAGAATTTTACGGGTGTGTTTTAAAACTTCTTTGAAACTTTCTAAAGTCATCGCAATTACATTTTTTCCCAACCGAGTTCTAAATAATTAAGATATATAGTTTTTTTTTTTTAGTTTCTATGTTGTGATAAACCGGAATACATATTATTATCCGGGTTCATTGATAAATTTGATTCAAAGTATGTCGAAAATTTAATGTGGAAACAAAAAAAAAAGGAATCACAAACGGAAATCAACTATTTCCGACTAATAATGTTTTTTCCTCTTAAAAACAGTTATATTGATAAGGATAAGGTAAGCGGATTAAATAAGATAAAAAAACTACACTTGCAAAGAAAGATGGATGCACAAACAAAACGACACATAAGTGATCAACTATAGAAAAAAAGGATACGTCCAAGCTTATTATGGTAAAATTATTTTATAACAAACGTCACTTTAATTATAACGATGGTTGAATGACCATCATAGTAAGTGTCAAAGATAAAACTAATACATATTTTTTTCCTTTTTGTGACATTTAAGATATATATATTTATTAAAACGAATTTCTTCATGATATAATATCGACATTATTATGTCAAAATTAACCAACAAATGATATTACCCTATCAACTCTATAGTTTAAGCTAAAGCTAAACATTTGTTTGCTCAAAACAAAACCCCTACATTCTTTTTTTACTTTTCCATTTTGAATAAAAATTTATCTTTTCTAGTTTATGGATAAAGTCTTCGAAAATATTTATGTAAATAGAAATCCAACTATTAAATCAAATATGGAATAAGAACATAGAACACAATTGCGTGTGGATACATTGTTTGTTGTAAAAAATCTAAACATTTTTCAGCAAAAAAATTAATCTAAACATTTTGTTGGCTAATCTCAAACATTAATGCATAAATATACATTGATTAAAAATGTATGTACATTGTTATGCGGCAAGAATTTTTTTTTTGATTTGATAGATCCTAATACATTTATAGATAAAATAACTCTTAAGATGATACTCAAATAAGATAAATACAATTTTTTTTGGTCAATTAAATAAGATAAATACATAAGTGTCAAAATGATAATTTAAAAATAAAAAAGTATCAAAATCGGACTCAAAAATGTATTTAAATACAGTTAAGAAAAACCTCTCTTTTCCCACATCAATCATTCTCCATCCTTTCTTTGAGTTCTGATTTTTTTTTTTTTTGTCTCTCTTTTCTCCAATTATTGTCTCTTCTCTTCTCTCTATTAAACCCCTCAAAAAATAAGAGAAAAGTCCAAATTTTCTTCCTTCTTCTCTATTTGTGTTATTATTTTCTCGGATTTTTCTTTTGTTTTGGTTGGTAGAGAGAGATTCTCTTTTCTCTTCGTGCTCTGTATCGTGATCATCGTCGGTGTTGGTAACTGCAACATTTTCAGGTAATTAAACCCTTTTTTCTCCCTTTTTTTCCGCAACAAAGTTTTGATTTTTCTGGGTTTCATGTTTTCTTCTCCAATTGAATGATTTTACCACTGAAATATTCTCTTTTTTCTGGGTTTTTGATTAAACCCCTTTTTGGATTTTTGAAGGCTGATTTTTGTTTGTGTCGGTGATATTGTGATTAATAAGAGTGTTATTTGAAAGCTTTTAGCTTTCGATGATCCAGGACAAGCCAATTTGGTTAGTTTTGATTCTGATTTCATAAATTTGGTTAGAGCTTGCTTAATCAAATTTGACTGTTGTATTAGTCAATTACTCAAAAAATTTAGACTTTCTTCAACATCAATAAAAAAAAGAGATTACTTTCATACTCCTTTTTGGATTATAAAGTTGATTATTTTCTGAGTTTTGCAGATTTGTATTGTTCACACTTTTTTTTTGCTTGCATGTTAATTTTTCAACACATGACTTTGAGATTCTCAAATATATTGTCCGCTCTTGTATCTTGATGTGAAGTTTCCAATGTATTTGCAAAACAGATCAAAGAAAAAAACTTTACTTCCAATGGATATTCAACAAGAATCAGAAGCTAGAGCTTGGGGGATTCCTTCTGGATTTAGTAGACACAATCATCTCTCCAATGATGTTACTTTGTTCTCTAGTTCTTTACCTGTTCTTCCTCATGGAAAATGTAACAAACCAAATCCTTAACTCATTACATATACAAATTTGGTTAAAAAGTTCTCTCTTTTAACAAGTTTTGCTTTCTTTGCAGTGCAATTAGATGATGATTCTCATTCCATTGGAAACCTTCTTCCTGATGAAGAGGATCTTTTGACGGGAATGATGGATGATCTTGACTTGAGTGAGTTACCAGATGCTGATGATTACGATCTTTTCGGTAGCGGAGGAGGAATGGAACTTGAAAATGACCTAGGAGGCGGTTTAAGCATGAGTGGTCCTCCGAGGTTATCCATTTCGAGTCTCGGTGGAAATGCAGTTCCGCAGTTTAATGTTCAGAATGGCGCGGGAACGGTTGCTGGTGAGCATCCTTACGGCGAGCATCCATCGAGAACATTGTTTGTTAGGAATATTAACAGCAATGTAGAAGACACCGAACTCAAAGCTCTCTTTGAGGTATATAACTTTAATCGACTTTTGATTCGTTTATTTTGAGATTTCTGTATAGAGACTGATTGGTTATGTTTGTGTGGCAGCAATACGGTGACATTAGAACGCTGTACACGACTTGTAAGCATAGGGGATTTGTCATGATATCTTATTATGACATTCGTGCTGCGAGGATGGCTATGCGGTCTTTACAGAACAAGCCATTAAGACGGAGAAAATTGGATATTCACTTCTCGATTCCTAAGGTTGTTTCTTATCATTGTTAACGTTTCTTGTCGTATTTTTTGTTTGTTTCTAATGTTCTTGTTCACTGTGTAATCTATAGGATAATCCATCTGAGAAGGATATGAATCAGGGGACATTAGTGGTTTTTAACCTGGATCCTTCAATTTCTAATGATGACTTGCATGGAATTTTCGGTGCTCATGGCGAGATCAAAGAGGTGATTTGTTTATTTTCATAACATAATCTTGTGTATTTGATTCCGTTAAGGTGGTTTGGAAGATAGAACATACATGCTAAGTGTTGTTTTACCCTCCTGAAAAGCAGATAAGGGAAACACCACATAAGAGGCATCACAAATTTGTCGAGTTTTATGATGTTCGAGCTGCTGAAGCAGCATTGAAGGCATTAAATAGGTGTGAGATTGCAGGAAAACGTATAAAAGTTGAACCTAGTCGCCCTGGAGGAGCTCGTCGAAGGTTTATATCTTTATTTGATCCGACACATTCAATAGTTAATGCCATTATTATATTACTTACATCTGACCATGTATTTGATCTTCTAGCCTGATGTTGCAAATGAACCAAGAACTTGAACACGATGATTTGCATTATCTACCTCTACTTGGTTCACCTATGGCAAACTCGCCTCCAAGTGAGTTTATTAACTATATGCTTCTCTTTAAAACAGTGTTTTTTTTCATTTTGACATCCTTGAAGGCTAAAGCTGTTTGATGCGGTGACAGGTAACTGGCTGCAGCTGAACAGTCCCGTAGAGGGTAGTCCACTTCAAAGTGTGATCAGTAGGTCACCGGTTTTCGGGGTAAGTCCTACAAGGAACAGCCACTTGTCTGGTTTGGCTTCTGCTCTAAATTCACAAGCACCAAGCTCGAAGCTTGCACCCATTGGTAGGGGTCAAGTTGGTACGCATTTATTCCAAGATTCAAAGCTGGATAACAAGTACGGTGGAAATATTTCTCCTTCTGGTCCTTTGATCTCAAACGGAGGTGGAATTGAGACGATGTCGGGGTCTGAGTTTCTCTGGGGAAGTCCTAACTCACGCTCTGAGCCGTCAAGTTCTTCTCTGTGGTCAACATCATCAACTGGCATTCCGTTCTCCTCAAATCGGGTAGACCGTTCAGTTCCATTTCCGCACCAGCATCAAAATCAAAACCGTAACCATCATCTCCACCATGTTGGGTCTGCACCATCTGGTGTTCCTCTAGAGAAGCATTTTGGATTCTTCCCGGAGTCTTCAAAGGACACTTTGTATATGAACAATGTTGGCTTTCAAGGAACGAGTGGAATGGGTCTCAACGGTGGAAGTTTCCCGTCAAAAGTTGCAAATCATGGGATCATTAACCCTGGAAGTATGGCTGAAAATGGTTTTTCGAGTTACAGAATGATGTCTTCACCGAGATTCAGCCCCATGTTCTTAAGCAGCGGTCTAAACCCAGGACGGTACACCTCTGGCTTTGATGGTATGTATGAAAATGGAAGAGCTCGTAGAGTCGACAACACTTCGAGCCAAGTCGAAAGCCGGAAACAGTTTCAACTTGATTTGGACAAAATTATGAATGGAGAGGATTCTCGTACTACCTTGATGATTAAAAACATTCCAAATAAGTAAGCTTTGTCGTGATATATAACTCGGACTACTATGGAAGCTAGATGCCTGAATAAAGTTCCTTTCGTGTTGTTGTTACCAGATACACCTCGAAGATGTTACTAGCGGCTATTGATGAAAAGAACGAAGGAACTTACAACTTTCTCTATCTGCCCATTGATTTTAAGGTACAAAAGGATTTTTGGTATGATCAAAGTTACGAAATCACGAAACTGATACAAGGTGAAGTTAATAAATCTTTTGGTTTTTGCAGAACAAATGCAATGTTGGTTATGCATTCATCAACATGCTCACTCCAGATCTCATCATTCCGTTTTACGAGGTCTCCTTCTCTCTACACTTTCCTTCTAAAGATGTATTGTTTAAAATTACGTAGAAGTGAACTAACAAAAATATTGACTTTGAAAGGCGTTCAACGGGAAGAAGTGGGAGAAGTTCAACAGCGAGAAAGTAGCTTCATTGGCATACGCTCGAATACAAGGAAAATCAGCTCTTATAGCTCATTTTCAGAACTCAAGCTTGATGAATGAAGACATGCGTTGCCGTCCGATTATCTTCGACACTCCTAATGCTGAACAGGTAAAAAAAACACTGATTGCTCTTTGGTCTGATTCAACAACAATCCAAATGATACCTAAGGAAGTTAAATTGTTGCATAATACTTTATAGGTTATTATTGAAGAAACTAAGAATATGGATCTCTTTGAGTCTGAGCTCAATGATGATGGTAATGGGAAGAGCTGACACAAAGAGGAAAGGAAGACTCAAGTGTTGTGACCATGGTTGTTTTCTTATAAAGTACTAATTTTTTAACCGTAAGTAAATATTGGAAAAGAGGCAGAGAGAGTTATTTAACCGGTGTAGAAACCTGCGAAGTGTGTTTTCAATTTTGCAGGTTTTCAAATGCTGCAGCTGAAGTGTAAAAATCGCTCTGTTTTCTTTGTGTTTCTGCTTCATGTGTTTTTTCTCTTTTTTTTTTTCTTGGTTCCATGGAGTAAATATGAAAAACCATGAATACTCGGTTTTATGTGGGTATTATGTTGTAACTCTCCTGAGGTTGTTTACTTTTATTATAAGCTTTGGCAATTTGTACAGTTATATAAAAATGAATACTCTCAATTCTTTTGCATTAGGAAAACTCTTACATGTACATGCATAAAGCTCTAGAGAGATGCATAAGTACTAGGGTTCTAGAGACATTTTTAAGGATTTGAAATTGTTTAGTCATATTACAAACATTTATTTCACAAAAGATTTTCATTTTCAAAAACTATCGATGTCTAAAATTCTTCATAATCATTAAAAGAATATTGAATCTCCACCGTTGGTATTAATTAATCTCGGATGCAAATCTACCGACATAGGAAATAATTAAATTCTTGATACCAACGGTGGAGATTCAATATTCTTTTAATGATTATGAAACGCCCGTCATTTTCTCCAGTCACGTGTAACTCGGACCCTCACTTTCGCGCGAAAACCTTCACCGTCCACGTGTCGATCATTTAACAATTTAACGGAATGATCACTCACTCCGTCAATCTCCCACTTACCACCACCGTCTTCTCTCTAAACATGGCGAGTCTCTGTCTATCATCTTCCCGGATTCTCTCTCTTCACCACCAGAAACCCTTTCTCTCTCTACAACTCCGGCCACGTTCCTCGAATTTCTCCGATCTAAGTCACCGTACGACTGCTGTCTCCTTCTTCAGTCCTCTAAGGTATATAGATTCGATTTCCAATTTCTCATACATTGGATTTGGTTTCATTTTGTGTAATTCGTTGGTTTAGGTTATCGGCTGATCGTCGGAGAACCGCTACGACCTCGGCGAGAGTTGAGAAGCGACGAAAGAGAGGATCGAGTGTGGTTTGTTATGCTTCTCCGATGTTGTCTGTTCATAATCTACAATGGATCTCTGCAATTTCTTGCGTGTAACCATCTCTTTTCTCTAAATTTGGCTGTGAAATCTCAACATTCTAATGCTGATCTGTGAATTCGTTAGCAAATTTTAGCTTCATTTTGATATTGGATGATGATTTCAGAATAAGGTAATAGTAGTAGTGTGGATTTGAGGAATTTTATACAATTTTTTGTGCTACTTGATTCATGATTATCAGGTTGTATCTATTCGTTTTATTGCATTTGAATCATTTCGAAATTTTAGCTTCATTTGGATATTGGCTAATGATATCAGAATAAGTGAATAGTAGTAGTGTGGTTTTGAGGAATTTTATACGCTATATGATTCATGACTTTTCAGGTTGTATGTATTCGTTTGATTGCTTTTGAACCATGTGTAACAATTTTTTGTATTGAATGGTGTTTCTTTCTAGTGGATTGATGCTTGCAAGGGGTACTAGTATCCATAAATCCTTTGTTGTTCCACTATTCGCTCTAACCGCACCATCGAACATTGTCTCCTGGGCAAAGTAAGCATTTTATACCTTGCTTGTGGCTTTTGTTATGTAGGTTCTCTTTTCTCAGTTATTCTGGATGAGAGAATTTTGTATGCTTATAAGGTCGTTAAACTTTTCCATCTAATTTTCAGAGGTGAATATGGTGTCTGGGCTGCGTTCCTAGCGCTTCTTGCTCGACTGTTCTTCACTTTTCCAGGTTTGTATACATATTCTTCAAGTAGTGTTATTTATTCAACTGGCTTTTACTGGAAAAGAAATCAAAGGTGAAAACCAATTCTTTACATGGCAAATGGAAATCATGCTAATATCAAAAACTTGTTCTGTCAGAGAGTTAAATTTTCATTAAGTCATACTAACAAGATTCATAAATTTATTGGTTTTTTGTATAGGTGAACTTGAACTGCCATTCATTGCATTACTCTTGGTGATCGTGTCGCCATATCAAGTTATGAGCATAAGGTTAGAGTTTTATAGAATATAATGTTTAAGATCAGGGTTTTAGTTTCTTTAGTCGAGGCTCATTGTCTCCATTCCACTTGCAGAGGAAAGCAAGAAGGGGCTATCATTGCTTTGGCAATCTCTTGTTTTCTGGCTTTCCAGCATTTCTCACGAGCCGGCAGCTTGCAGAAAGCTTTTGATCAGGATTCAGTTATTGCCACTGTAGGCATAATTGGTGTAACACTTGTATCGATCCTTTTCTTGATATAACTATGCCTGTGACTTAAAGACTCTCATCTGTAAATTACTATAACAATGTGTATGGAGAGACAAGAAATAACGTTGTGTAATCATTTGCTTGATGTTATCAAGTAAATGTGTTTGCGTTTATCCACTCTTTATGAATTGTTTGCATTTAGTACTATTCGCTGGTAACAGATTGATCTTTCTAGTCGCATATGATTCCACGAGAAACTGGTTTGGGGTCAAAAACTTTTGAATGCGCATATTTAAGGATATTGTGATGCTTTGAAATGTGCCAGGTACTGTGGAGCTCGTCTCTGCATTGTCAGTGTACCTACCTGTTTTGGAATGCTGCAGGTATGTATCTCGCCTCTCCATTGTCTAACATTGCTTTTGTAAATTTTAATCGTTCCCTAAGTATTTTATTCTCTAAAACTGTGGAGAGTTACATTAAGTTTGATGTCTCTAGAAGAATGTATATAGATCCTAAGGCCTTTCATTTTGTAGTATCTCCTACTAAACAAATATACTTGAACTATAACAAGAGAACATATGTTGAGAGTAAGGTCTTGGATTAAAATCTTCTTGCTGATCATGGCTGCCTTCTTGATATGGAAAAGATGCCTCATAATTTGCAGAGAATGATTGAAACCCTGAAACCGTTGTCCGTTTAAAGATAATTGTCCCTGAGCAGTGGCATTAGTATTCCAACTGCTGTAAATATTGAGAGGAAGCTATATGACACATGTGTTGCCGAATTCGGAAGCCCTGTTGGCTCTGCCACACCGTAGGGTGGTCCAGAACCAGGTATGCCTGTATTTGGAGTTGTAGTTGTTATTGGGGGTGGGTATGTAGTAGAAGGTGGGGAACTATAATCTGGTGGACTCGGTTGACTTGGCGGGCTCGTGCTGCATTTAGCAAAAGTACATCACCATTATTTTTCTCACTTTTTTTTGCAGGTAGAAATTAATACAGTGGAAGGAGAAACATACCTGACTGTTCCTGATGATGCTGAGAAGTGACAGTTTCCTTTACCTGGAGCAGATTTGAATACCAGTGTCAGATCTATCTTTCGCGTAAAAAGGTGATAACTCTAAGTCATTATCAAACTCTTTGACACACTGGAATCATATGGTGGGATAGTATTCCTAGGTTCATGAACTAATTCTAGAAATTCATTTATTTGTAGACATCTGCATGAAAAGTAAAAAATGTCTTACTTGGATCTGAGCTGGTAAGTTGCGCTGCTCCTCCGAAATTGCAGCTGTCTGGACCAGGATGCTTCTGATAATAACTATTGAACGCAAAGGAAGCATGATCATGAATGGTGTTAGGCTCGTAACAGCTTCCACCTTGTTGGATCTGAGCACAATCAGCTCCTCCATACCCACAAGCGTAATCCAAAGCCACCTGTAATGAGGTTGTGGAAGCACTTGCTTTCGCTATACAAAACTGTCCACTACCTCCACCACCGCCACCACCAGTTGCACCACCACCACCACCACCTCCAACAGGTGTACCACCACCACCACCACCCGCGCCTGTGTCACCACCTCCACCTCCAACAGGTGTACCACCACCACCACCTCCGCCACCAACATCGCCACCTCCACCACCTCCTATTGGCGTGGTACCATCAGCTGGTGGGTAACCACCGGTTGGCGGGTAGCCACCACCACCAGTGTCACCACCACCACCACCAGTTGGTGTAGTACCATCAAGAGGTGGATAACCACCTGTTGGATTAGTGATTGGACCTGGATATGTTAAAGAAGGCGGTGATGGTTGTGTTATGGTTGGTGTGGTGGTACCGCCACCAGGACTTGTAGGATTAACAACTGGTATATCACCTTGTCCTCCTCCTTGAGCTATAACATCTAGAGCTGAAACCAATCAATCATCATAAAATAAAAGTCAGGTCAGTTCATTACAAAAACACACTCTTCACCTTCTTCCTTTCATAACAAAGTTTATTTACGATTGTTATGTATCAGACACAGAGAGATTACGTGAATTGATTAGAAGACATAGAAGCATGATCTGGAGACATCGGGCACGGTAAGTCATTTTCTTTATGTTTTGAGAGAGAGAGTCCTTAGGTAGTCTTGGGATTTAATGGTTGCGAAGAAGTTCCGATTCAGGTATAGATATATAATATATATAAAGAAGAAGTATAAAGAGAATCATAGAATCAAAGATTTCTTGGGATGTGGGAGAGAGACGAGACGAGACGCGAAGACATGGTAAGAGAATATAAGAAAACTTGAGAAAGGAGAAACTTAGGAAACTAGAATCGGCAAGCAAGAGAAAACGCCATAAACAGGAAAAGGTATTTACAGATAAACTTTATAGTACATAAATAACATAAGAAGCTCCTTCTCTTTTTGGTGGGAAGATTCAAATCTCTGCAACTAGTTATTTACTTATCACTTATAATTTGTCTCCTAGTGACAAGATCATAATGACATTGAGCATAACCAGTGTTTATTATTTAACTTTTTACAAACGCTATTTGTCGTACTAAATCGAACAAACACAAAAAAAAGCTGCAAGTTTCAACTGAAAACAAGGAAAAGCTAAAGTGTTTCCTATGAAACATAAGGAATCTCTGCTGATTTAGCCCACTTGGGATTCTCTCCCTTTGTCTTCTAAACAAGTGCTTCTTTTCGTTCATTTGTTTCTAACCTTTTCTGTAATACAAATTTTCAGATATTTTTATCATTGTTGTTTTATTGAGAAAGTTCCATGTGCCAACTTTTTCTTTGTCCCAACTCCCAAGTAGTAATCCAAACTAGTAACCTTTTATAGGAAGGGAAATAAATCTAAACCAATCAGTATTTTTCACAAGATAAATAACCAACGAAAAAATGACAAATGGAGAAAGTGTACAAATGTGAGCGAAGGTGGACTATTCGTCCGGAATATTTACCATCAAGATCAAGTCTATGCTAGTCATTGGCCAAAGTGGAATCGTTTGGGAGAGATAAAGCCGGAACGCTTTAGACCAAAGTGAAAAATCTTATGTTTTGAAGCTACAATCCATCTATGAGAACTTAATGGGATAATTTTTTGCCAAAAAATCCATCTATTTGGTAATATAGCGAGATTGTTATTTAAAAACAAACAACGTGAAACCGAATATCTAATCTTCTAATTTCCGATAATATTTCAAACGACACTTGATTTAATAGATTTATATTTTAACAAATTACTTTAAGGTTGCATGAAAATTTCGTCGAAAACTCCGCTTTTCACTTCAAAATCGTAACTGTTTTGGTAGTTTTCGAAAACTCACATCCGTAACGCTTAAAAACCACTTCGAAAAATGTGTTGGAAGCTTGCAACTTTCATTTTAGAAATTTGTGTAACCGTTTAAAAAGTAGCTTTAATTCGATTTGAACCGTAGTTTAATTCGATATCTTCGATGGATTTTTTTTCCGAATTGAACTACCCGATTAACCGAATTACCCGGTCCGAAATACCCGAATCGCATGCCTAGTTAGAGTAGTGTGGTTTCTCTTTCGATTTAATCATTCCAATCAAAACCTCCAAAACGCTCTCAAATCAGAGACATTCTCTTGGGTTTAGCCTCATTTTGATTTCGGTTTAGTTCGGTTTAGTTTTGACACACGTTGGTTTTAAACTTGAGATACGGTTTAGTAATAAATTTCAATTTCAAAAATAAAACAAGAAAGAAAAAAAAAGAAAAACTTTTCAATAAGTGAAAAAAATCAAAGAGAGGGTTTTTCCTTGTACAGAGATAAATCCTCCATTTCCCATTTCCTTCTTCTTCCTCCATTTCCTTCAGAAACAAAGAGAGTCGTCATTTTTTGTTCAGATCCGAGAGAGAGTGAGAGAGGAAGCTCGCGGCGGATAAAATGAGTTTCAAGGTCGTCGGCGGCGGTGGAATTGCCAGAGCTAGGAAGAGTAATAACGGAATTCATGATATTCCGTCAGGTTCTAGAAAAATGGTAGAGAGCTTGAAGGAAATTGTAAACTCTCCAGAGAATGAGATCTATGCGATGCTTAAAGAGTGTAATATGGATCCTAACGAAACCGTTAATCGTCTCCTCTCTCAAGGTTCCTCCTTTATTTTGAAACCTCAAATGATTAGGGTTTAAATCTGTTTGGAGGAAGAAAAGTAGGGTTTTGCATGTATCCCGAGGAGGGTTTAGGGTTTTGATTAGGGGTTTTTGAAGAAAACATATGTTTTTGTGTGAAATTTACTCCTTGTCGGAATCTAAAGCTGTTTGGTCGTTAATAGATTTTGTGTTGTTTTCAAACTTTTCTAGCTGATTTTTGTGTCTGAAACCATTAATTAATGGGTCATTTTCGTAGCTTTTGATAATGAGCTGCTTTCTTTGTTCATGATGTTTCATTGCATTTCCTGTTTTAAGGTTTTTTGTTCTTACTTTGTGGTGAAAATTACTTTTCAATTAAGTGGCATGTCTTTGTTGCACTATTGTTGATATTGATACTTTTTTTTCTTTTCATATTCAGATCCTTTTCATGAAGTAAAGAGCAAAAAAGAAAAGAAGAAAGAGGTGAGTCAATGATAAAACTTAGTGGCACAATTTTTACATGTTGAAACCATATCTTGTGACATCACCTTCAGTTATCTAGCACACTATTTCTACATCACATACATGAGGACTTCTTACTGCTATTGGATGCTTTATTAATAGATGTTGTCATGTAGTACCTGACTAAGTTTTTTTTCTTTCTATTCAGACGATTAGGGATATACCGGATTCCCGGCTGCGTGGTGCTAATAACACATATAACCGCGGTGTTAGAGGTGGTTCTGATCGTTATGTTGGACGAGGTGGATCTACCCATTTCAGCTCTACTGGTATAAATATGATTTCGTGTCTACTGAAAATTATTTAGTTTAACCGTAGGATTCATGCTTATGTGCCTGCTTCTGTTGTTCAGATTCTGGAACTGTCAAGGGAAAATCTATAAGCAAGAAAGAAAGTGGAACCCAGGGTTACACAGGTTCTTGGTCTTCTGCTTCTGGCGTGACGAACCACCATCAGACACCACACAGGTTTTCCCTCTAGTGGTTCTCTTTCTTTCAATTTGCCTCTCTTTTTTTTTCTTTTGTTTTTGTACATGTGTCCATTTGGGTTGTGCAGGTTTCTCATGTACACTGCGTATCTTTTGCAGTGATTCTGTTGCTACGGAAAATAAATTACCATCTGTTACCTCGGGCGATGTAACATCACAGTCTGCATCTGGACATCAAACTGCATGGTTTGGAGCTCCAGGGCAGAAGTCTATGGCTGATATTGTAAAGATGGGTAGACCACAGAACAAGGCAATAAATTCACGGCAAAATGTCAATATACGTTCTGAGATAAATCACGAGCGTGAAGTAAGTGCGAATCAACAGGTTCCTTTTAAAGATGAATGGCCATCAATAGAGAAGCCAGTGGCTCCTAGTTCATTTTCTGTATCAGTAACACCAGCAGAGCCAGAGATATGCAATGGTCCAGCTGATTTCCAATCCGTTAAAGGAGATCAACATGTGAAGGACCGGTTTGAAAATGGTCCTTCTGAAAATCTTGGAGTCCATCATGACTCTATTGCTGGTGGAATTGTCCAAGAAGATGACTCTGGAGTTCCGTCTGAATTTGATGATAATGGATACAAATATCAGACGCAGAGCCATCCTGTTGGGCACCACGAAGGTACTATTTTGAATACGTACATGTTTTCTATTAATTTTGCATACAAATTATCTTTTGGTGTTTTGGATGGTGTTCTAATTCACTGTCTCATTGTTACTTTTCAGATGAACATGATGCTACATCTGGTTTGGCTGATTTTCAACAATTAACCATAGATAGTCATCATCAAGAAGCCTCGCGTGAAGAGGATAGACCTGCTACTGTTGTAATTCCAGATCATTTGCTAATTCATGCAGAAAAGTGCTCGCAATTAAGTTTCGGAAGTTTTGGTTCAAGGCCTTTGAGCAACAACGTAGAAGAGACTTCTGATGTACCTTTACAGAACGAACATTCTGACACTAGGTATTCCCTTACTACTGATTTTCTTTTCCCAGAAACATATATCAGAAATCCAACTTACCAACTGATCATTCTGTTATGCAGAAATACTGAGTTTTATGGAGATGGAAATATGGTTCACGCGCCTACTAGTGGGAATTATGATGATTCTCGGCGAGAGGTTTTGAAGCAAGAAAACCCCGAGACCGCTCAGGAGCACCAGTACATATTTGCTCAGTCTGACCCACTGTATGCTTATGAGAATGCTAAGCAGCTGAATACTGTATTTGATGCTTCACAGACAAATGCACATAATCAGATGCAGAATTTTGCTGCATTATCAAATGTGATGGTAAGCTACATGTGCATATCTCTCAAGTAACACGAGTCAGAAGTTATTGAATGTCAACATTGGTTCTTGTTTTTCTTTGCCTCTGCAGGGGTATACGCACTCAATTCCCAACGCTTTATTGGCACAAACAGTACAAAGTGCAAGAGAGCTTGACTTACAGTATTCAACTTTCCCTGTTGCACAGTCTATGCAGTCAAGAATTAGCAACAATGCCTCATCACTTGGTGGCGAAAGCATTTCCGTGCCCGAGGTAATAATAATCACATTATATATTACAACATGAATTGATATGATTTTGATTACATATTCTTTTACATGGTAGACGCTACGAGGTAGTGGAATCCCAGTAACGCAACAAACCTTACCCGGTGGTGCTAATATCGCTACTGGACCAGCTCTTCCTCAACAGCTTCCCATGCATCCGTACTACGCAAACATGATCGGTTATCCTCTAATGCCTCAAAACTATCCATACATGCCTTCAACTTTCCAACAAACATTTGCTGGTAACAGCGCGTATCACCAGCAACTAGCTGCGTTGCTTCCGCAGTACAAAACCAATCTCTCTCCCAGTAATTTGCCTCAGTCTGCAACAGCGCCTTATGGATTCGGAAATCCCACCAATGTTGGATCCGCTTCTGCTGGTACCACGCTTGCTTACGAAGATGCGCTTAGTTCTCAATACAAAGAGAGTAACCATTTGTTAGCACTTCTGCAGCAGCAACATGTAAGTTCTCTTTATTGGTCACTTGCTTACACTTTGTTTTGGGTTCAGACATTTAATTATCTTTTAATTTAAACAGAACGAAAACTCGGCGATGTGGAATCACGGTCATGGTTCTAGAACCATGTCAGGTGTTCCGGCTAATACATACTACAACCTTCAAGCGCAACAGACGCAGCAAGCGGCAGGAGTGTATCGCCAAGCTCAGCAACAACATTATGGATCTCATGGCTACCCTAACTTCTATCAGGGCCAAACAGAAATGTCGGTAGACCGCCAGCAGCAGCAAAACCCTAGAGACGGTACTGGATCTCAGGTTGGTCAGCCGTCGTCAAATCAAACTCAGCAGCTTTGGCCAAACTCTTACTAAATGAAGAAAGAAGAGAGTGTTTTAATTTTTGTTTCTATAGAGATTTGTGTTGGGAGGCTGAAGAAGGAAATGGATCTGTTCTGAATGTACTTATCTTATCTTTGTCTCCTCTGTTGACTTTAGGGAACAAATAACTCTGATTTCATCAATGCAACTTTAAAAAGGAGAAACTTTTTTTTTTTCTGTGTGTTTAGACATTTGTTATATAGATCTTATAGGCTATGCTTTACGCTCACTCAGATTTTATGGTTTCTATCTTAAATTTTTGGACTATTCCCAAAAATACTGTAGCTTTAAATTATTGTTTAAAAAAATATAACCATTAGTTTTAGGTTTTCTGTACTAGCACAAATTTTATATCAAAATGACTTAAAACCTTGTTTATAATTTATTTTAAGATAATCAAATGTTTCAGATAATAATTTCTGTTAATCTTCTGGATAATTGAACTAGTGTTGGTATTTAACAGAAAAAAAAACTTTAAGATATGCTATTGTTGAATATTTCTCAAAATAAATTTTGAGTAGTAGGGGTTTAAGAAACTTCTATCTAGTTGTACAAGTGAATGGAAGGATTGTGGATAGCGTCTGAATTAATTCTAAATACTTTTCAGTCCCATTTCTCTCCAGCTGTATATAAGTGAATGGAGGGATTGTAGGAAACATGTGAGAGTCGAGTCAAGTCAATATTTTGAAGGTGAATGTATCCTACATTACTATCATACGGAAAAAAAGAGGATGAAATTGCGTATGCATGCCCATGATCTTGCATTCAACATGTCTGCATTCCCATGATCATCAAGCTGTGTATATAGTTCCTATAAATAAGTTTCTTTAAGTATAAACAAATTCATTATGTTAATTTCTTTCAGTTGTGTTTTGTTGTTTCCAACTATACTATTATCTTATGTCCATTTGTGATACACAAAACCTGTATATTACATTTCATGAAATCCTCCAAGTTGGATTATACTTAATGATACACATTTTACATTCAGGGAGTTGAAATCTATAGGACTTTGAAGTCGTATAGTTCCAAGTTGAATTTAAATTCACATTTCAAATCATAATATATAGCAATATTGACTAAGTATATATATATATATATATATATATATAAATCATAATATGCATCATTAATTAAATAGAGATTTGTCCCAAGAAAGAAGAAAAAAAAGTAATTTGTCCCAACTCACCACTTCACAACAAATGCTTTTAATTAAATAGAGATTCTCTCCTTCTCTACCTTTTGCAATGAATCCTTATGCTTTTTCATGTGTAATAATGTATGTCTACAATCAATTTCACAAGTGGAGAGACCATCCAAATCATACTTCAACCCACACTTTTCCTCCTCTCTTTTTTCATGTAATTATTCCTTTTGCTGAATATTGTCCTTAAAGGAATCTCCATAAGTCAATACTTCAAGTCTTCTCATCGTTTCTTCATATAGATTTTTATAATCCAAGTATAATAGTTCAACTCATCCATGATCCGAATGATACATAAACTATTTACACTGTATCTATTATCATAATCAAGAATCTGATACAAATCTTCTATCCAAATTGAATCTAAAATATTTCAAATTAACTTTTTTTACTAAAACGCAAGTTACTTCCTTACCATCATAGTGCAAGAGATTTCATAGCTTATATATTTCAAATAAAATACACATACAACGATCATACACTAAACTCTTCGTGTTCTCTAAAATATTATGTTTATTATACCTCCCAACCAATAAATTGTACTATATAATATAGACAAACAATGAAACAAACACCACCAACAACAAAAAAGTTCCCTCTTGATAGTTGTTTTTGTTTGTAACTTTTTAACTAAACATAGATCACAACACCGGTACGGAGATTGAGATTGAAATCGGAACCGAGACATCGGTTGTAAAACCGCCGCCGTCTCTGTTCCCGTTTGTATTCCCTACAAATCCGTAACCGCCAGACCGCATCGCCGCATTTTCCCGTCTCTGAAAAACCCGAGCAAGCGAAGCCGCTTTCCGTCTAGCTCTCTTTGTCCCGGTAAACAAAAGCGTTTGCAGCAATCCCGCAATCGCAGGTGCTCTTAACACTTTCTCCGCCACAGCGGCTCCACCGCTCCTACATAATTCGAGCAACGCAGCAACCGCGTTCTCTTTCCCTCTCGGAGTTCCGCATCTCATCATTCCCATAAGACCCGTAACCGCGGATTCCTCTTTTCCTATAGCCTCAGCTCCAAGAGACTGTCTTACTAACAAAGCCAATGCTCCTGCCGCTTCCTCCGCTACGCCTTCGTTCTTCAAAGCGCCGACTAGACTCGACACGCCTCCTCCTTCGATCATTCTACCGCAGTTATCCGGATGCGTCGATAAGTTATATAACGCTGTAACCGCATCTTTCTTCCCTCTCGGTGTTCCGTTTTGAAGCAGCGACGCTAATGCCTCTACGCATTGATCAACAATCGCTATCCGTTTCTTATACTCGTGTACTGCAGATAAACTGAACAACGTTGCAGCAGCGTTCTCCTGCGCTTCCACTGTGAGACCCGAGACGAGGACACTAACTATAGACTCCAAACAATCGTCTTCCTCCATGATCCGACTCTTGTTCTTCTCATATATCGAGAGATTCAGCATCGCTGTCACGGAATTTTCCTGCGCGATAGCGTTTTGGGATTTGAGAAGACGTCGCAAGTGAGGTATCGCGCCTGCTTCAGCGATGTAAGCGCGGTTTTCTTTCCCGGTTTTGGCTAAAAGACGGATTTCCCGAGCCGCCACTGTCTGAGCTACTTCAGACCCGTCAGCTAGATGACGAATAAGGATCGAAACGGTGGCTTTGTTAGCTTCAACCGCAGCTTTCGTCGGTAGAGCCGCTGCGAAAGACTCGTTAGGTGACTCCGTAAACTCTGACTCATAAGAGATCCCACTCGCTGTGCACCATTGCACAATCAAATTCTTCAACGCTCGATTCGGCACAATCCGAGAATCCATAAGCATTTGCCCGGTTTTCGGACATGTACAATGCCCTTCTTCGATCCACCGAGCTATCGAGCTCCGATCGTACGTTTGTCCAGTGGAGATAATCACAGGATCAGTCATCAAATCAAGAGAGATTGGGCAAACGAAATCTTTGGGGACTGTTATGAATGTATCTCCAATCTCTTGTGCAACGAATCCTTTTCGAGGTTTCTTCGGATTCTCGATTCGCCATTCTAATCCGTCTTCTTCGAATCCGAATAACAAAAACCTGCAGTATCTCGTAATCGCTACGAATCCGTTGATCACAGATCCAGTAGGCTCTAAATCACCATCGTGGTTCACAATCTGTTCTTCCAAAAACTCGATTTCGTTTCTGCAATTCCTCGAATCCCTAATTCCTAATTTCTCAACGAAGAACGATCTAAGAGCATCGTGATTCGGAATCTTCCCGTTTTCGAATCCGTCGAGGAACGAATAGAACGATTCGCGTAACGATTCGTCGTTCTTATCGATGAACAATCTCGATTTTCTGGACTGTTTCTGCACTAGCTCGATTTGTTCTCTAATGTCGTCGCTTAGAGGAAGATCGTTTACAGGGAAAACATCCAAAAGAGTCGAAATCTCTTGATTCAAATCATGGAAATACCCAGAAATCGATGGGTTTTGTAACAATAGCCATAACTTACTCGATTGAGCGCAGTAATCGATTAGGATCTTTGATCGATAGAGAAGAAGATAAAGCTCCTTGAGACAAAGCAAAGCCGTCAAAGACGAAGACGAAGAAGAAGAGCTTCTTCTCGATCCAAAACCTGAATCTACGAGGAATTCGAATAAGACGACGAAGATCTCGATCTTGCGAATCAGAGAACGAGCGTTTCTTCGTTGGAACGAGAATCGTACGCCGCGAAAACAGGAGACGACCTCTGTTGAAATCGAAGCTAGGGTTTGAACAAGCGCGACGCCGGAAAGGTCAACGGGAGCTAAAAAAGCTTCTAATGACGGCGATCTCCTCCGCCGTAGAGATGAAAATATCGCCGCGGTAGCCATTAAACCCGGCTGATTGGAATTTTTTCCGATTTGCCCAGATCCGGGAAGAAAATCCTCACAAAGTGAATTGTATATATATACGAAGAACAAAAGATTCGAAGGAAAAAGTCAGAGAAGTGAAAAAGGGATTGAAGATACTTTCTGGGAAAGAGGGAAGAAGAAGAAGAAACGCGTCTGAGAAAAGAAAAGAAAGGTTGAGAATTTTCTCTCACTCTTTTGTCAGATTTTTTCTCTCACTAGAAAGTTTATTAAGATTTCACAGCGAAGCGAAGAGAGTAAAGTCAATACTCTGGAATGTAACGGATATAATCCATTTTTATGTCCATTCGATAATATTCTGTTTTTTAACACTAGTATCAATCTTTAATTACCAAATTTGTTTTTTTTTATAATCCATTTGCGTTGGAAAATACAAAATTTTAATATTAATTATTTCACCCATTCTGACTCATAATTAATGCTTCTTCTGTCAAAATTTATTTTTGAGTCTAGTGGACCAACGTATTTTTATTTTATATTTGAAAGTTTTTTTTTTCTTTTTCGAAAGTTATTAGCCCAACATTTAGTTTAGTTTGACTAATCATTACTTAATAGAGGTCGGCAACGTTACATAAGAACACGACATGAAATAAAAACGGCTTTTAATGCAGATAAAATTGAGTAAGCTCCTAAATTATTTTATAATCGTATTGATGATCGAATCTAAAAAAGAAATGAATTGAAAAAAATAAAAGGAAAGACACGGACAAAAGAGTCAATGACCTATGGTCAATGGATTTTTAGCCATTAAATTGGTTGATAGTTGATGCTACCTTTTTTTTTTTTTTTTTTGAACAGAGGAGGGGGACGAATCCCCTCTTATTTATTCAACATAAAGTAATAAAACTATAGACGAATCTGACGTGGGAGTGCAACTCCCTCAGTATCCTCTACTAAAATAGGATGAACAATGTTTGGAACAACATGTAACGCATAGTTAGCCAACCCGTCAGCAAGACGGTTAGCCTCCCTATACACGTGCGAAATACGGACTATCCAGTCCCTTGATATAAAGCCATGGCACAGACGTACCAGGAACGACAGCAGATTTGACTCACAAATCCCTGTCTGCAAAAAAACCACAACCAATTCTGAATCCACCTCAATCTCTAGTCTCATAACCCGACGCTCCCATGCTATGACTAAACCGTAGTACACACCCCATAATTCAGCAAGCGGCGCTGAGCAAATTCCAATATTAAGCGCGAAGCCCGCACACCATTCTCCTTCCATGTCCCGGATAACGCATCCGAGTGTCGCCAAACCTGGGTTCCCTCTTGAAGCTCTATCAGTATTTAACTTAAGCCAATCGTCATTGGGTTTAACCCATGCAATCATCTTCTCCACTCTAGCCGGTGGTTCGTGTCTCGTGTCTATCGCCTTCAAGTGTGCTAATGTCACCTCCCGTGCAACGTCTCTCACAAATTTCACACGATCACAACACTTGCTATTAACTCCAAATACATTTCCGCACCTCCACTTCCATCCCCACCAAATCGTCATCGCAAACAACGTAGACCACGAAGTGTCACCTATGGGTTTATCATCACCAAGGTTAAAAAAAGCCATTCAAGTAAAGACTGTTGAAAGAATTCTCTTTTCTTCCTAAAAGGCAGAATCCTTTCCCAAATACCCGTCATGGCAGGACAATCACGAATAATATGTAGAATCGTTTCTTCTCCTCCCTTGCATACTTGACAAATTTCAGAATCACAAAGAGGTCTCCTTTGCCTCTCTATATCCGTCATGAGAATTTGATTCATCCCGGCCCATATGAAAATCCGCACCCTCTCTGGTACGACTACTCGCCATACACGCTGAAAAAGTTTATCCAGAACTTTTCAGGGAGACTTATCCCGTGTGAGCAAAGAATATGCAGACCGTACCGAGAACCTTCCATCATCACTCTCACGCCAAAAGAGCCGGTCCCTTGCTACTGTAACCGTATCCAACACAACCGATATCAATTGCAACAAATAATCATTTGGTAATAACGGTGTAATCCACTTTAGCATCCAACCTGTACCGTTCCGCCAAAACTCAAACATTGGTCGAGCGATATCAAGGGGGTTGACGTCATTTATAGCAACTTCCAAAAGGGATTTATTCAATAACCATCTGTCACTCCAAAATCTGGTCATTCTACCATCACCAAGAACCCATCCTATCCCCGGAAACACCACTTTACGCATGCCAATGATCACACTTCTCCATGTTGAAGACCAAGTACCCTTCTTGATTTGCCAAGATTGATTTCGAACATCTGTCACTCTATACTTACTATGCATAGCCTGTGCCCATAAACTATCCCGATCGTTGAGAAGTCTCCAACCCAATTAAGCTAGCAAAGCTATATTCATATTCAGTGCAGATCGTATGCCTAATCCTCTTTCATTTTTAGGCCGACATACCCGATTCTAACTCAACAAGTGTTGTTTGTGATTACCCGTGATACTGCCCCACAGAAACGAGCATGAAAGTTTGTCAAGTTCCGCAAGCATTGACTTTAGTAACACAATTGAGCTCATAGCGTGAAATGGGAGAGAAGAGAGAACCGCGCAAGTAAGCGTAAGTCTTCCAGCCATACTCAAAACCTGACCCTTCCAACCTGTCAGTCTAGATGAGACCCTCTCCAAAATATCACCAAATGTATTTTTATTAATTCTCTTTTGCAACACCGGCATACCCAAATATTTCCCGAGATCCTTAGTCGATGCAATCCCACTTTCCTCACTAATGAATTTCTCCAAGCCGCTGCTAACATTATTAGAAAAGAATATCTTCGATTTTTCCAAGTTAATCTTTTGTCCCGATGCCTCGCAAAAACGTTGTAGAATTCGCCGAATGATACGTATTTGACCCACTGATGCCTCCGCAAACAGGATTAAATCATCCACAAAGCAAATGTATGAGATCTTCTGGCCGCCTTGAGACAGAGAAATATGTTTCCATTCTCCCACTCTAATCGACTTCTCTATTAAGTGACATAGTCTCTCAAGACACAACACAAATAAATACGGCGAAATGGGATCTCCTTGCCGCAAACCTCTCTCTAATTTGAACGAATCTGATTTTTCCCCATTCCATAAGAGGTACATCGATGGTCCTCAAACACATTCATGATCCAATTAACCCAACTCTCAGGGAATCTTGCTGAATTAAGTGTGTCCTCAAGAAAATCCCACCAAATACGATCATAGGTGATATATCATGGTTTTTACCCTGTTTAAGCCATGATATAAGTCCATTATCTAGAGTCTTTATGGTGTTTTCTAGTATGTTTTAGAGTCTTTACAGGTACTAGACGTTTTGAGCATAAAAAATGTTTACTGGGAGTTTTGGAGCATTGCTGGAAAAAGTGGCAAAGATTAAAGCGAAGAATCAGAAATCCAAGTTGGTGTCGATCGACACCATATATGGGTATCGATCGATACCCTGCTCAACCAAAGAAAAAGATCGATTGCGAAGAAGTCCGTTCGAAGCCCAAAAGTCCCAGATGTTTACTTTTATGTTAATGACGGTTTAGGAACCTTATAAATACGTTTTCGCAGCCATTGTTTAGGCTTATGCTTTATTTTACTTAGCTTAAGAGATATCTATCAATAAAAATAATGGTTTCTTGTTTGATTATGTCTGAATAGTTTCCTTGTTAAGTTTAGGGTTATTCAAAGGTGTTTTATGATTTGCTAGATCTCATCTGAATTGCATAGGATTAATATCTTTAGAATGTTCTTCATCTTGTCTTGTGATTAATGCTGATTTTAGATTCAAAACCTGAAATCTGATCTTAGGATATTTAATAGAAATGACAGTTTTATTGATTTCCTGATCTAGGCTTTGATGAGCAAAATTCCTTTTCGCAAAGAAATTTGGTTTAGGGTTTTGTGAACAATTGAACTTGAACTTTAATGCTTGTTTAGATTGTTAGGATTCGCATAGAAATTTGGTCTTCTAGGATTTAAGCATAGATAATCTCTGCAGCGAAAGCTGATTGGTTTTACATTCGTGTTCATGTTTAAGAACTATGCATCATAATCTTATCTTTTATTTATCATCTGCATATCTGATTCACCTGCGATTTCCATGTTCCTAGCTTTCTTTTATTTGATTTCAAAACCGATTTACTTGCTTTATTTACATTGTTTTTCATTATCATTATCTTGCTTAGCTTAATTCGAAAGTTTAGATCTATTGTGCAATTTGATTCCCTGTGGATTCGATAACCTTAAGTGCTACAATTGATCTCTTAATTTGAGAGAGTAGGTCTAGGGTAAATTTGACCATATCAAATTTTGGCGCCGTTGCCGGAGAATCAACGCCAATAGATTTATTTTATTAGGATTTTGTCTAGGCCTTTATTTTTATTTTTGCTTTGCTAGTTTCTTTTGTTTCTTTTTGTTTTCTATTTCAGGTAAATGCCTGATACTAGAAGCAATCAAGACAAGGAGCTAGTTAACTACAATCTCGAGGAGTTAGCACGTTTGGAATATGAGAACAGGAGAGCAGTCCGAGAAGAAAGGATGGCTGCTATACCACCCGTCATATTAGCTCCGGGAGATGATGGAGTTCTGCGTGATTCGGCAGGACTGAAGTATAATGCACAAGGACAAAGGATCAACGACGATGGAAAGGTGATCGTCGAAGAGAATCTGGCGATTCATGCAGGTGGTGTCGCTCGACGCCAACAACATGTCGAGCGACACGACGAGATACAAGGTGACGATCGACACCACCCCTTGGGTGTTGATGGACACCAGCTCCAGAATCGCCAGAACGTTTTGAGGAACAAGGAGAATGTTGCGCAAGGCCGAACGCTAGCGGATTTCAACCTTCCAGAGCAGTTTTACACAAATAGATCTGCAATCCGTCATCCAATATTTCAGAGGAACGAATTTGATCTAAAACTGGCATTCTTCTCACTAGTAGATGAAGAGCTTTTCTGCGGTCTTCCTCATGAAAACCCCATGGACCATATAGAGCGATTCGAGGATCTCGCATCAAGCATCAAGGCAAACGGAGTTTCTGAGGACTACCTATTCTGCAAGCTTTTCCAATACTCTCTACATGGGGAAGCTAAGTATTGGCTCAAGACGCTTCCACCGGGCTCGCTAACTAACTGGGAGGATACAAATAATGCTTTCTTAAGCAATTTATTTGACGATGCAAAGTCCGAGGATCTAAGAGCAAAAATTGCCACCTTCAAGCAAGGAGATTCTGAGGCATACAAGGTTACGTGACACAGGTTCAAGGGCTATCAGAGAGACTGTCCTCATCACGGCTTCACGGATGTTCAGCTACTTAGCATCTTTTATAAAGGGATTGCATTGAGATATGCAGTAACTTTGGATGTAGCGAGCAATGGGAACTTCAAGACAAATTCGCCAGAAGCTGCCTTAAGACTGATCGAGAACTTGGCCAACAACAATAGTGCTAAGAACTTGGACTACATGAGGAGCCAGCATAAGCAAGACGTCAGTGGGAACCAGTTTGCAGAAGTCACCAGGAAGCTTGACTCGATGCATAGTCTTATAGCTGGGAAGAAGTCAGTCCAGTTTGCTCAAGAGGTTGAGATATTTGAGCCAGAGGATGTCAACTACATCAATGGGACTGGATTTCAGAAGCATGGCTATGGCTCGTCCTATCAAAAGCCATATCAGAGCAACAACTATCTAAGGAATTACGGTTCTTTTTATTATCAGAAACCTCCTGAGTAGGACAATGAGGTGAAGAATATGTTGGAGAAGATCTTAGAGGGACAACAGAAGATGACGGTGAGCTTCAATTGGAAGATGGATACTAAGTATCAGGATTTGGATGGAAAGATTTCAGCACTTAGCACTCATGTCAGAAAGCTGGATGTCTAAGTTGCCCAAACGGCTAGTTCTAACAAGAGACAAAAGGGTTATCTTCCTGCGAAGACTGATGTAAACCCAAGGAACGCTTGCAATGTTTTTCTGGCTAATCAGGAGGACTATTTCGATGAGTTTGAGGTAATTTTTCGGTCTGCAGAGCCAGTGTCGATCGATACTACAGCTGAGCATCGATCGATACTCGAAGAAATAGTCGATTCAGCAATCGAGGAGATGGTGTCGATCGACGCCCTGTCTAGACTTGTGCAGAAATCGCAAAATCGTCGGTTACTTCTGTGGAGAATGTCTACAAGCCGAAAGTTCCATTCTCTAGAGCTAGAAGGTCAAAGCAGGAGGTTGAAGAAGGTTTTTGCAAGCAGATGATTAACAAGGTCATGGTTGAGATGCCTTTGGTCGACGCAGTAAATCTCTCGCCTGCAATAAGGAGATACGTCAAGAGGATGGTAGCTAATAGAGTTAGTCCAGAGGAAGGAGCATTGCTTACTAGAGATATCCGAGCAATTATTCTAAACACAACTCCAGTGCCGAAAAAGAAGAAGAAGGATGTGGTAGTTTCTAAAGAGGTTAGCGCCATGATTCAGAGCAGGATTCCTTTGAAGCTTCCATATCCAGGAAACTTTGTGCTTCATTGTTCAATCGTAACAGGGCAGTTTCCTCACTCTCTTTGTGATTTTGGGTCTGGTATTAATTTGATGCCATTGTCAGTCGCTGTTAGACTTGGGATGACTAACTTCATGGCTACAAGAATGTCTCTTCTTCTAGCTGATAGATCCAGGAGATTCCCAAAAGGAATTCTAGAGGATGTGCCTATTAAGATTCAAGACTACATAATTCCTGCAGATTTTGTAGTTTTGGGGTATGATGATTAGCCTGAAGATCCTCTGATTTTGGGAAGATCGTTCTTAGCTACTGCTGGTGCTCAAATATATGTGAGGAATGGAAAGGTCAAGCTTGATCTAGGCGATATTGTCATGGACTTTGACATGGAGAACACAAGGAGAAGATCCACCATTGATGGTCAAACTTTCTTTGTTGAAATTCTAGAGGATGAAGCTTCAATCCAGGAGTTAGAATCCGGTCCTTCATCTATTGCTGAACAGATAATTCCACAACTCCCCGCCCACGATCCTCCCAAAGAAGAAAGGTACGCGCTTCCTGAACTTATTTCTCAATCTCCTGATTTAAATCATGATTTCAAACTTCAAAAGGATGATACGCGCTCATGCAAGCACCGAGTTTCTCGAAAGCTTGGTTTTTCTTTTGATGATTTTGTAGGAATTCCTAAGGAGCGTAAAAGGACTTCTAAACCGTTCGTGAAACTGCGAATTATCATTCCTCAAGAGCTGAAAGAGAAGGGGGATGGAGTTATACAGGAGATGGCATAGAAAACGCAAAAACTTTTCCCTGTAATCATTCCATGGAAGAGTAAAGATCCTCCAGACATCTAGTTCCTCAATACAGTCAAGCTAATGACTGAAAACAAGCGCTGAGTGGGAGGGAACCCACTAGTAAGTATTCTATTTTTTAAAAAAATTTCTTTTATTACAGTGGATGAACACCAGTAAGTGTTTCAGATTAAAAAAAAAAAAAAAATTGTGGATGAACAGTGGATCGATATACTAGTCGATCGGACCAAAATCATGGGTGTCGATCGACACCACCCTCAACAGGTAACAAATTCATTTGATTTTCAGTTTATTTTGTTTTTTATCTATTTTATTCAATTTCTTCAGGCTTAATAACATTGGGGACACTGTTGTTTAAGTCTGGGGGAGGTAGTTGCTAACATAGTGTTTTCTTTTGAGTTTTAATGGTGTTTTTCAAAAAAATTTGTTTTATTCGGGTCGAAACTCCCCTTTCCACTTGCTTTGAACAACACTCAAGGACCATTACCAATGCAAGTTGGCTGGTTTTACTAAGGTGGGTAACTGGAGGTGGATCGGAGTTTAGACTTCTAGAGAACGCCATAAAGATGTTGCAGACCCCGCCCTAATAAATCTCTAATCTCTTGTCTTAGGCGTTGGAAATCGCAAGACTTGATTTAACTTCCAAACACTTGAAAGCGAGGACGGACCGCTCTTGAAACTTCTTCCCAAATGATGAATTCAAATGTCCTAGATCAAAAATCAAAAGTCTCATGACCCTGTCTCCACAAGAACAATAGTAGTGAGCGCTGATCTAGTGAAGTCATAGAAATGTCAAGGATCTAATAAAAAAGTCTACAGAAAAGTAGGGGTGGGCATAATTCCCGTCCCGTTCCGTCCCGTCCTGTTCCATCCCGTACCCGTTCCCGAATTCCCGTCCCTTATATTTCCCGTATTCCCATATGGGACAAGCTTTCAAGTCCCGATTAGGACCGGGACGGGACGGGACGGAATCAAAAAGTTCCAAAATAGGCAATGCATCTCTATGATATCCTTAATTGGATACAGTTTCAGAGGGAAGAGAGAAGGTGAAACGCAGGAAAGTGTTCAAGGAAGCGAAAGAATCTTGAAGGTCCAGCGATCGATATTTCTTCGATGAGACCGCGCCAAATTAACTAAAGGGGGTTGCGACTGAAAGTCTTAGATTCTCTAAGGAGTTTGGAATCAATCTGGAGGACTGCTATACTTCTAGGGAAACATCGAAGTATCACTGGATTAGCTTTGCAAGGTATGTGGTTCCTAAAGGAGTGATAACACTGTTTTGCTTAGGGACAAGCAAAAATCTAAGTCTGGGGGAGTTGATATATCATGGTTTTTACCCTGTTTAAGCCATGATATAAGTCTATTATCTAGAGTCTTTATGGTGTTTTTTAGTATGTTTTAGAGTCTTTACAGGTACTAGACGTTTGAAGCATAAAAGATGTTTACTGAGACTTTTGGAGCATTGCTGGACGAAGTGGCAAAGTTTGAAGCGAAGAATCGGAAATCCAAGTTGGTGTCGATCGACACCCTGCTCGACCAAAGAAAAAGCCCGATTGCGAAGAAATCCGTTCGAAGCCCAAAAGTCCTAGATGTTTACTTTTATGTTAATGACGGTTTAAGAACCTTATAAATATGTTTTCGCAGCCATTGTTTAGGCTTATGCTTTATTTTACTTAATTTAAGAGATATCTATCAATAAAAGTAATGGTTTGTTCTTTGATTATGTTTGAGTAGTTTCTTTGTTAGGTTTAGGGTTATTTAAAGGTGTTTGATGATTTGCTAGATCTGATATGAATTGCATAGGATTAATATCTTTAGAATGTTCTTCATCTTGTCTTGTGATTAATGCTGATTTTAGATTCATGACCTGAAATCTGATCTTAGGATATTTAATAGAAACGACTGTTTTATTGATTTCCTGATCTAGACTTTGATGAGCAAAATTCTTTTTCGCAATGAAATTTGGTTTAGGGTTTTGTGAACAATTGAACTTAAACTTTAATGCTTGTTTAGATTGTTAGGATTCGCAAAGAAATTTGGTCTTCTAGGATTTAAAGAGAGATAATCTCTGCAGCGAAAGCTTATTTGTTTTACATTCGTGTTCATGTTTAAGAACTGTGCATCATAATCATATCAGCCTATCTTTCTTTTAATTGCTTTCAAAACCAATTTACTTGCTTTATTTACATTGTTTTTCATTATCATTATCTTTCTTAGCTTAATTTGAAAGTTTAGATCTATCGTGCAATTTGATTCCCTGTGGATTCGATAACCTTAAGTGCTACAACTGATCTCTTAATTTGAAAGAGTAGATCTAGGGTAAATTTGACCATATACGATCCTTTGGTATCAGAGCCGCGCCTCTTTGATTTCTCAATCAAAGACGATTCTGGAGGTCATGTTGAGCGATTGCATCTATCCTATCTTGGACGAAAGTCCATTTGTTGAAAGAAAAGAAAACCATATGATCTATAGAGAGATTTATGGTGCTCCTCTTTACGATATTTATGACGATGAAGACGACGAGGAATTTATCGACGATCAAGTCGTGAAGAATTTTGCGGTCAATCATATTTGTGAGTTAGCATCGATCGATGAAAACTACAATTTTGACCACATCAATCCAACAACAAAACACGTGGGAAGATTAAACAAAAACCATATTATAATGGTGGCTCTCCATGAGGGCAAAAGTAAGTAAACCAAGACTATATTGTCCATACTCAACCGACCTGGAATAAAACTCGCTTAAGCATTGAAAATCCCACCTAATACGAACATAGGCTTTTTCCAAATCTAATTTCAAGAGCATCCATCCTTTTTGACCTTTCTTTCTACGCATCGAATGAACCGCTTCTTGAACCAAGACTATATTGTCCATACTCAACCGACCTGGAATAAAACTCGCTTGTGCTGGACCAATTAATTTCGTCATCAAGTTCTTCATTTGCAACACCATAACTTTTGTAATTGTCTTAAACAAGACATTACAAAGGCTTATTGGTCAGAATTGGGTTATCTTCTCTGGTGTCCCAATCTTCGGGATAAGCACTACTAATGCATCATTGAGACCATCCACAATCTGCCCTGTTTCAAAGAAATCCAAAATAAATTTTTGCACCGATTTGCCTACGACATCCTAATTTTGATGGTAAAACAACGGTTGAAATCCGTCTAACCCTGGAGCTTTAAATCGTCCCATGTTGCGGATTGCTGCCTCAACTTCAGAATTAGAAAAGGATTTGGACAGGATCTGATTTTCATCTCTCGATAGCACTGAAAATCCTGCATGAGGCAATTGATTAACCACCAAATTCACATCCTCCATCGAGTAAAGCCTAGTATAGTAACCAATTGCCAAAGCTTCCAATTCCTTCTGATCAGACACCCATCGTCCATCAGTATCTTGTAGAGTCTCAATCCGATTCCGACGTCTCCTGATAATAGTAGATGTGTGAAAGTATCGGGTATTTCGATCACCCAGCGCAATATATTTTTCTCTGGATTTCTGAAACCAGATTACTTCTTCCTGTTCTAACACAACATCCAATTCTTTAATCAACCTTTCCTCCGTTTGCAGCCATATGTTTGTCTGTGTTGAGTCTAAAAGATCCTGAATTCTCTTAATCTCAGATAAAAGGTTCTCCTTCCGCTTATTAACGTCTCCAAACACCTCACGGTTCCAAGTTCTTAGTTTCCCCTGTAACCTCTTCAAAGCGACGGGTGTAGAAACGTCACAACTCCATGAGTCTTTCAACATATCCTTAAAGCTCTCATGTTTCAATCATGCTGCTTCAAAGCGAAACGGTCTCCTTTTTGGATCCACCATATGAACCGGAGACAATTGAAGCAAAAGAGGCGTATGATCGGAACCCAGGAATGGGAGATGAGTCACCGACGCCTCTTGCCACTGCAGCCTCGCCCTCGCAATACCTAAAACTCTATCCAATCGTTTTGCAATATACGTATTCTCCATCCGTCCTCTGCGCCATGTGAATTTTGGTCCCTTAAAACCCATATCAATAAGAGAAGAACCATTCACCCAATCACCAAACTCAAGTGAATATGGCCACATTCTTTCATCTAACCAAAGGATGGTATTAAAATCTCCACCTATGATTAGAGGCTGGTTCACACCTTGAACCAAATCACCAAGCTTGTCCTATAAACCACTACGTCGGGATGCAGATGGGGCTGCATAAACGACAACCAAATGCATCAATTTTATTCATTCACCCACCGTAACATGGATAAACTGGTTAGAAGAATTAATTACTAGAATAACACCAACACTTGAGCGCCACATAAGCCACAATCCTCTGCTCTGTCCCACCGCATCAACTCGGAATGATTTGTCAAAACCAAGTCCTCGACAAATAGCCCCATCTCTATCTCCACTAGCATGAGTCTCAAACAATGCAATAATGTATGTATTGTACTTCTTAAGTATATACTTGATTGATCTTCGAAAATTGGGTTTATTAGCCCCCCGACAATTCCACATTATTAGATTCATCATCAAAACTGGGTAAACGCGCAAATGAATTACCGGGGAAACCCGTTATGCAAGAGCCAACTCCATCTGTACTCCTGATGGACTTGCAAGCACAATTGATGCTTCCATACTTTCATTTGTTTCCACACTATCCTGACCCTTGTTCGTAGGCCTCAATGCTTCCATATTAGACTGCCTCTCTGTTTGTCTCTCCTCTTCTCTGCTCTTACCATGATCAAAAGCTCCTCCTGGTCTACCCACAGTCTCTCTCTCCACTCGTAAGCGTTTACCAGTGGCAGAAAGATCGACATTATCTTGAGTTGGACCAAATACAATTCTTGTAGTGGGCTTACCAAGAGTAAGTTTCTTCGAACCATTGAGGTTCAACTTCTTGGTGTGACCAGCCCGTTTATCTAAGTTCTTCCCCTTCTGCACGTTTTGAACAGTCAGACGATCCTTCGTAATAATTGGCCCTCAATCTGGCAAGGTACTCTTCTCATTCACTCCTGCACAAAACACAATGAGATTTTCATTATCCCCCTCTGTGATTAAACTTACTTCCCTTATCTCATTTCCACTCAAATCTTCGTCCAATCTTCTAAAGCTATTAGAAATGAGAATATTACTAATTCCCTGTGATCTTGGGATTTCCCTTAAATTTTGCCCATTTTCCTTTCTCGAGCCCCCTGCCTTAACTACCGCCTGTTTCACCGGCTCCATCGGTTTACGGTTCCCTCTCCGCACCGTCTTGAAACCATCATCCAATTTAGTATTCTCCGAGACAACCTCAACTCCATGCTTGGAGCCTTCTCTATTGTTTTGAGCTACTTCACTTATTGGACATTTATGCACCGTATGACCATAGACACCGCACAACGAGCAGATGTTAGTCAAACCCTCATACGAAACAAAATATCTCTCCTTATTAATCATAACCGATCCCTTTAACGGTTTTCTCAAATCCACTTCAACACAAACTCGTGCAAATCTTGCTCTCTCGATGCTCAAGGTCGTATCATCTACACGCAGTGGAGTCCCTAGGCTCTTTGCTATACCCATCAATATGGATTTATGGTAAAAATTTATGGGGAGATTTGACAGGCGAACCCAAACTGGTGTAGTCACTATTGTATCCTTCATCGGATCAAACTCCGGTGACCACTTCTTCACCATAAGATGACTTCCAAAAGCACGCTATGGGCCTCCTGTCAAGGCGGCCATGTATTCCTCCTCTTCCCCAAATCTCACCAGAAAGAATTGACGAGGTAAATCCACAACAGACATCGATCCTTGCGGTTTCCACATTTCTCGCAACTTCTTACTCAACACATCCAACGGTATGGACCTCCCCAACACCTTGCCAATCATACATCGCTTCCACAAACCATTCATCGCCTCTAACACCTCATGACCGATTGTAATCTCCGGTTCGCCATCTTCCCCATTTGGGAATTCCAGAGTAACTCTTGCTTTCACAAACTCCTCATCCACCAACATCTCTGGAACCATCCGTCCTCCGCACTTGTTCCCTTAACTTTTGCTGCCCATGATCCGATCTTTTCCGGCGGTACCTCCGTTAGCCGGTTTTTGTCAATAGATTCGGTCATCAACTCATCGTGATCTTGTAAAGGCGTAACTCGCCCATCACCATCGCCCATCGTTCTCTGAATACGGAGGTCGTCGGGAGAGATTGAGTTTCGGGTGAGAGAGGTATGGTGGAGACTGGAGAGAGAGCTGAACGCGTGATGGAGCTTGTCGCCAGACTGAGTTTGTCGCCGGAGCGACCGGAGCACCCGTCATCGCCGGTTTGAAAAGGTTGAAACTGTCGGCAGAGAGGATTTTATGAGTCGGTCGGCAGACGGATCTTGTCGCCGGACGTGTGTTGTGGCCGGAGCCACCGGAGCAGCCTTGGCCGCCGCTTCAGAAAGATCGAAACTGTTGGAGGAGTCACAATCCGGAGGATCCCCCGGTGGACGTCCCGTCTCCGAGCTGTCCATCATCGTAGCTTCTTGATCGCCCAAGACCGGAGTCTCGCCTGAGGTGGCCATTCTCCCAGATCGGGATGACGCCGGAGGTAACAAGCAATAGGAACCTAGATATTGATGATTTTTTACCTCGACAAAAAGTACACAAACACGACATTTAATTCAATTTTATTGTATTAATTTTTTTTATATTAATGTTGATAAGTTTTTTTTTTAATTGAAATATGTTTTTTTTTGTTATAACTAGTGTTGTTTATAAGTTAGGCCATGTACAATGGGTGACCCTTAAGGGTCTAATGTCATTTTTAAATTATTAAAACACACACTCTCTCTTCCTTTTACTCAACTTTATACCTTCTCTTTCATCATTTTACTCAACTTTTATTAATTTTATATTTAAACACTCTCTTTTCCTTTTAAACACACTCTCCAAAAGATCCAATATTGGATCTCTCTCTCTCCAAAATATCTAATTTTATCCATAAAAACACTCTCTTTCTTCTTTTTACTCAAATTTTATATTTCAATATACCCCACAAAAACACTCTATTTCTTCCTTTTACTCAAATTTTAATACTTTTATATTATAAAAACACCATTTTAGATCCTTCGGTGTCACCATTGTACATGCCCTTATGTTCTAGGATTTTATTAAGAGTAGTACTATAGGTAAGTTAGCACTCAAGGCACCAAATCGGACCGACCACGGTGTCTACGGAGTAGCATTAGCCATTATTAATTAGGAATGGTTTAGGTTTCTTTGACTTAGTAACGATCAAGAAAAAAGAAGCATGTTTAACATTTACGTGTCCCATAATTCACGAGTCATGATGTATGAACATCATTTTCATGTTTGTCTATTTCTTATTCTTCACAAGAAAAACCAAGTTTTGAAGTTTGAACGTTGAAGTGACGCATTGAATATCGGATTCTTCATTATATTTTGATTAGCTAAGTTTGAACTCCAATTTCTATATAACTATAATATACTCCATTCGGTTTTAATTTATATACATAAAATAATTTATATATTTTGTTAATATATGCATTGTTAACTAAAATATTTTATAAATCAATGTTTCAATATTTTTCTTTAAATGGCACGTCAGTTTTCTCAATTATACTGCAAACCTACCTACCATTCATCTCTTTTTATGAAGTCACATAATCCAAATATGAAAGCTAATTAATGAAAAAGCAAAACGAAAAATAGCTTTTACAACTCTTGTACTTCTTACTTTCATCAGTTTTCTCATTTCTTTTCCTTTTTTACCATGGCAATTATTGGTGTTTTTTTCAAAACCGTGATGAACGGAGTTAAAAAGCAAATTCCAGTGATCGGCAAGAAACTTTTAGAAAATGTCGGCTCCATCGCTGAGGAAGTTCCCACAACCTCCACACCATCACCAAGGAAGCCAAAGACTACCTAGAAGAAGAAATTATCGTTGAAGATTTGTACGCAGTATACATAGTGCTATGTCTAGACTTTTAGGGACTTGAGACAAATTTTAAAAATAATATAATTTTTACATATGATTTTTAATGATAATTAATAGTTAATTTTAAATGATTTGTTAGAGTGTCAGCAAAAAGTAATGAAAAAAACTCTTATTTTAAGATTAAAGTGGTTTAGAGCTTGGGATGAGAGTTTTAAAAATTTGTCTACTTTTACTGCCACACTATGGGCGGGTTGGAACTTGTTCGAGGGTTGGAACTTGTTCGACAAGGCGTTGGCATTGGCGGGGAAGAAGATGGGAAAGAGAAGACGGTTCAAGCGAGGAAGAGAAAGACGGCGGGGAAGAAGATGATTCTAGTGGCGAAAAGATGGTCCAAGCGAGGAAGAAAAAGACATCATATATAGTAGAAGATGGTTTAGGGTTCTTCGTTTTTAGGTTGATTTGGATTTTCTGTTTGGGTTTTGTTTTCAGTTATGTTTTCAATTAAGCATCTATATATAATGTTATGAGAAATTTTGAGTTATGCCACTATTGGCATGCCACTTTTCAATTATGCCACTGTTTTAAAATTATTACCAACATGCCACTGTTCACTTAAATGAAAAAAAAACAGATTTTTTTTCTCTCTCATCTCTCTCACGCTCATCTCCCAGATCCAATTTTTTTTCTCTCATCTAAATTTCGTTTTTTCTCTCTCTACCAGATTGTCATCATGAGATCGGATTTTACTATCACTGAATTCGATTCTCGTCATCTCTAATTTCACTATCTCTGATCTCTGTCGCGATTTCAACTACGAAGATTTGAGAAGAAGAGAAAATTGGAGAAGATTTCTGCTAAGATTCGAGCAGATTTAGGAGGAGGAGAAGAAGAAGAAAAAAAAGATCTCAAAGCAAATTCAAACACAAACGACTGTAAATTTTCGAGTTTGGGTTAACTATTATGCATTTAGGATATAGGGGGTGGGGGGATGGGGATAAGGTTTTGCCTTTACATTATAAAATTGTTAAAAAAATATTATAAAACTGTTAAAAAAATTATAATGCTTTTAAAAGGTTTAGTAAAACTGTTAAAAAAATCTTATAAAACTAATTTAAAAACCGTGTAAACTGTTTATAAGGGTTTTGTAAAGTTTTATAAGGTTTTTGTAAAGTTTTATAAAGTTTTTAAACAATTTTATGAGGTTTTTAAACAATCTTATAAACCTTTTTTAAAAACTTTACAAACCTTATAAACCTTTTAACTGTTTAGTTTTTAATAACATGTAAAAAAGTCTTATAAAACTGTTTAAAAACTTTATAAAAACGGGAAAACTCTAAAAATAACCAAAACCTAGATTTGACCAAAAAAACAATCAAAACCCAGATCTGACCAAAAAAAAACCAAAAACCAGATCTGAACAAAAATCGAATCAAAAGCTCAAATTCTTCTTCGATTTGTAACCCAAATCGAATAAAAAGCTTAAACTCAAATTTGTAACCAAAATCGAATTTAAAAAACAAAATTCATGGATTAAACTATGAAAATATGGCTTTCATAATGTGAAAAGGAAAGGCTTAATTGGTAAAAAGGAATTAGAAGTTCAATCAAAACTCAAACAAACTTAAAATTCCAACTCTCCCATGATATTAAAAAAAAATAAGAGAAAAAAATAATTACAATTTGAAAAGTGACCTTTTCGAATTAGAAAAAAGAAGTTAAACCTTATTAACATTTTTTCAACGACACTCATATTTCATTTTCTAAAGCGAATGCAAAAATACAAAATATAAAGTAACACAAATTTTCTTTCCTTGAAAGACAACAAAATTAAGAGTTTTTTTTTTGTCGTCAATGAAAATTAAGAGTATAATATACTACTTCTTTAAAAGATTTAAATAGGGAAAATTGGAAAATTAGGACATATTGAACTTATCTTTGTCCCAATAGGTTTTAAATAATGTAGCTTTGTCCCATTAGGTTTTATGTTTTCAATACCCCAAGATTGCCCTTAATTTTGATTTATTATATATTTGTTTAAATCATTTCGGAAATTATAAAAATCAGAAAAGAAAATTCTGATTTTTTAAATGATTTAATGCTTTTGAATAAAAATTTCATTCTTAAATTTCGGAAAATTACATTCTTAAATTTCATTCTTAAATTTCATTTTTAAATTCTGATTTTTTAAATGATTTAATGTTTTTGGAATAAAAATTTTATTGTTTAAATCATTTCGGAAATTATAAAAATCAGAAAAGGAGAACCGCCGGCCATGGCCTAGTTTAGGTTATTTTTTTAGTTTTTTTTTTAGTTTTTTTAAATATTAATAACATAATAATTAATTAAAGAAAATTTTAATGTTATTAATTAAAAAATACAATAAATGCGTAATTTCAAATATAACTATTTAAGTAAACTGCATTAATTATAAATATAACTATTTAAGTAAACTGAATTAATAAGAGAATATTTACTTTCTACATTTAGGGAATCTAAAACTAACTTTCTAGAATACATGTTTTATATTCCGGTAGACTAAAGGCACATATGTAAAACTTATATTCTAAAATGGATAGAAGATATAAGGATCAGTAGAATGCGTATTCTACAGACTTTAGAATATAGACCATCTAGTAGAAAACACATTCTACGGACTTTAGAACATAGATCATCTAGTAGAACTTAACATCTACCGGCCAATAGACGTAGAATGTCAATTCTATAAACGGTAGACAAAAACAATATGATTGATTTTAACCATTTTTTCAAGTTTTAAAATTTTTTTTAACACTTGAATATGACTAATATGTACTCTTAATTATCAGATTTTTAGAAAAATGTAAAACCTTTTATTTTAATATTTTTTATTTTTTTTATGGGCATTTTGGGTAAAAAATGACCAAAATATGCAAAAGGGTATTGGGACAAAATCAACTTCAATGTAGCCTAATTTTAGAAATTCCATATTATAAATTTATGTTCGTATTCACAAACATTGAATTTAAAATTAAGAATAAAAAAAGAAATATATAATCAAATAATGGACTACCTAGATGCTCAAGCCCATATGAACCGGTCCATAGGCCATAACAGTAAATACCAGCTATAAACCGGTCCCATCAACAAACCGGATTAGTGTAACTGTTTTTTAAAGTATAGAACACGTGGAGAACACGAGGAATTAAAAAAACAAGTTAACGCACACCATATCACGTACGTAGCTGCCACATCACTGTTTCGTTAACACGTGTCGTAATTTCGTGCAATACAGACCCACCGAAAGCTGGCGCATTCAACTTTACTGAAGACGCGACGTACCAGATAACACCACCTCTCCACTTTCAAAAATCGAAAAAGCTTCTTTTGGTAATTTAATCGAATAATGAAGGACTAATGTGTAGTTTAAACAATAAAAGTGAGCACAGACGTTGAACCGAAGGCCGTTCCAGATTGCCACGTCATCGTCTTCTTCTCTCTGAACGAGATTTCGCTGTGCTTGGTAAAAACCTGAAACGCGCACCATCGCTTTCTCTCTCATTTCCGTTTCTCTCTCGATTCGCAGAGAGAAAATCGGTTGATTTTTCTCTGAATTCTCGGGAAAATTTTCGGTATCGTTGAGTAGTCTCTCGATTTTTGGTCAACCATGAATATCTTTAGATTTGCCGGTGATATGAGTCACTTGACCAGTATCTTAATCCTTCTTCTCAAAATCTACGCGACGAAATCATGCGCTGGTGAGTTCTCTTTTCCTTTGAATGTGTATCGTTCTGTAACTTGAGCTCTCTAGGAAACAATCACATTTGCTTTGACCGTTTGTTTTCGTTTATGCAATCTTAATCGGAATCTTATTGAGCCTTTATGATCAATTCCGAGACGAATCCGAGTTTGTAATTTGCTATTTCAAGTCAAATTAGTGGTGAAAATCTCAATCTGAGAAACTGAGATTTGAGGGAGTTTAGATTCGGTTTAATTGAGAAATTGATGAAGAGATAGTATGCGAAATAGTGATTTATGGAGTGGAAATGCTTGTAGTTGCTCATGATTCTGATATTGTTTATGTTGATCTTGCATTTGTTGGCTATAGGTATTTCTCTGAAGACTCAAGAGCTGTATGCGATTGTGTTCTTGACTCGGTACTTGGATCTATTCACGGATTATGTGTCTCTATACAACAGTGTGATGAAGATTGTCTTCATTGGTAGCTCTTTGGCAATCGTTTGGTGTATGCGTAGGCATCCAATTGTGCGTAGGTCATACGATAAGGACCTGGACACATTTCGCCATCAGTATGTTGTGTTAGCATGTTTCGTTTTGGCACTTGTCCTGCATGAGAAATTCACATTTCAAGAGGTATTTTCTATTGAATTTCACATGCTTCTGTGTGTTTTAGGTTGTAGAGACTAGGAAAGCGAATACATATGGAGAAGCAACTTTAGTTTCTCTTTATGTGCACTTCGCCGAAATCATTTAGCTTCATGTGTATTTGCTATCATACTCATTCCTAGTAAACCTTTCATCTTTGCAACTGGCTTCACTCAGAGTTGTATTCTTAAGTGGTTTGCAGCGGAGTGGCTTATGTGTGTTTATAGCCAGAATTGCAATACGAGATGCTAATTCTGCTAATTTGAAACTATTGCAGGTGTTCTGGGCTTTCTCTATTTACATGGAGGCAGTTGCTATCCTTCCCCAGTTGGTTCTACTACAGAGAAGTGGGAATGTGGACAATTTGACAGGCCAATATGTTGTCTTTCTCGGGTACGTGTGTTTATTAACTTGGTGCACTAGCTTTAACGGGTCTCGTTTTGGAACTCGATGTTGATATTAGCATGCGTAGGACCCGTGTTAAGGTTTATTGTAGTCTCTTTGCTTTTCTCAATTCCTGTGCTTGTTGTCACTCTGGTCAATCAGAAATGCTCTTCCGTGCGATTTTTAAAACCCACACACGTCTCAAAAGTCTAATGATTGTTTTTCCTTCTGATCTTTATCAACCTGAAGGAAGGGTTGAGCTGAATTAGTTCTTCTATTATATAAAAGGAGATTGTTCTGGTTTACACTTGCTATCCATTTGGTTATGATGCTTTCCTTCATGTCCCGTTTGCAAATCCTCAATGTGGATGGACTGACATGGGCAATGATTAATTTGCAGGGCATATCGTGGATTGTATATTGTCAATTGGATCTATCGTTATTTTACAGAAGATCATTTCGCTCGATGGATTGGTAATGTTTCAACAAAGAACACTTAATTTACATTCACCTATTTCTTTCTTCTTCTCATTGCTAATGTTTTACGAACCCACTTTTTTTTTTTGCAGCTTGCGTCTCCGGTCTTATCCAAACAGCTCTCTACGCAGATTTCTTCTACTACTACTACTTAAGGTAATGTAACCTCACTTTTCTGAATATTCTCTCAACCTTTTAAACCCACTGGATCATCTTACTGAATTTGGATTTTTTTTTTTTCTTTGTTTTAGCTGGAAAACCAACACAAAACTTAAGCTTCCGGCTTAATTTGGATTGTTTGCTTGAAACGTTCTTTAGCCTTTTTTTCAATTCACATTGTAACTTCCCCGAGGATTTTCACGTTAAGAGAGGGCTTTGGTTATATCGAAAAATGTTAAAAAGCTTACGACCTTTCAGTTCGTAAAACTTGAAAGATGCAGATATCATATGATCATCCGAGACAACAATTCAAAAAGCTTACGACCTTTCAATTCAGAGAAAAACGAAATTTGTCTATGACAAGAGACTAACAAAGGCAGAGAGTAATTCTGCAACCGGTGCTTTGATCAGAGCAGACACACCCAAACCGGTGCTTTATTCAACAAGATACAACAACCAAACTGTTTGTTATTCCAGTACAACGCTACAATCATCCATCATCATTTGGTAAACGTGTTTCTACAACCTTTGAGGTACCATTTATAGACTGGACAGTCTTTGAGGCGCCAATCCCAGAGCTTCTGGTAAGCAGGCCAATTCTTTTCTCGAGTGTTCATCTTGTCGAAGTTTGGGTCTATATAGTCGAAGTAGGCTTGAGCTGCTTTTATGCCTTTAGTCTTGGCAATAAGATCCAAGTGAACCGCATGCTCATTGGGTGAAAATGTAAATTTGCGTCTGCTCAACCAACTCAAATATCTGCAAGAAAGAAAAGAAAACATGAAGATAAGATAGATGATTAATTTTGAGAATTGAGACAAGACATTTTTTGAGAGTTGAGACAAAGACAGACCTCGTAGGCGTGTTGATGTTCGCAGTGTTTGTCGAGAAGCTTAGCCCAACGAACTAGATCTGTTTGAGTGATGGAAACACCTTCTTCCTCCACCGACATGATCTGACTTAAAGTGATTGCTACTATCCCTCCCGTTTCACTGAGATTTCTCAGTTTCTTGAACATCTTCCTCTTCATACTCGCCACCTTTGCCTTCTGAGTTGAACCGGAAGTTTCGTCATTAGCCTTGCCTCTAACCACCGCTGCCTCTGCCGCCGTTGTACGGTTTCTCTTCAAGAGATGAGAATTCTCCGATGCGGTAACAGTGATCGTTGTACAGGCTCTCTTCCAGAGATGAGAACCAGAAGACACTAGAATACGGCGGAAATTCATTATCCCTAATTCTTATTATCGACAATGCAATGCAAGGGTGTATTATGTATTATTAATAGCGTTGGAGATTCGGTTAACCGGTTCGGTGCAACATTAGAGAAGAAGAAAGAAAACTTGGTTAATATCTCGTTTCTCCGTCTTGTTACAATCTAACAACGAGTTGAATGATGCAGGATTGTTTGCTTGAAACCTTCTTAAGCCTTTTTTTAATGCACATTGTAATTTTCCCGAGGATTTTTTTCACTAAGAGAGGCTTTGTTATATCGAAAACTAGCCTTTTTCGGGTGCTTTGATATCGAAAATTAGCCTTTTTCGGGTGCGTTTTTATCGAAAACTTAGGCTTCATAGTGATAGTCTCGAGTTTTAACCCAAAATAATGCTGCAAGTGCACAGGCAAAAGCAGTAGTATATAAGGTATCGAATCCACAGAGACCAAGGTTACACTATGAATCTATAGATTTCAAATAAAGCTAAGATAAATTAAATGAGTTGTAAACTGACGTGAGCAGGTGCTCGATGTAAATGAGCAGGTGCTTGGAATAAAAATCGGCAATTAAACAATGATAAAAGGCACTAAGCCGAGATGATTCTTTGGTGATTTCGGGTACTTAGGTTGAGCTTCTATTCAGGGTCTATTTAAATGCGGTCTAGAACTCAAACATAAATATGTATTGCCCCGCTTTTGGCGATGTATCAATACCTTTGTCTACAGCCTAAATACCTACACTTTCGAGTGGATTTAGTAATGAAGTAAACAAGCCTTAATGCAATGGTTCAATATGTTCACATTCAATGGGAACGATCAATGGTGTTTTGGTTACCACCGAATGCTCATCAAAGGTAATTCTAGCAACCTATATCATTTTTGGTGAATAGATTAAACCTAGAGATCATAGACTAAGTGATCAATTTAGCCTAAGCATTAAAACTTCCTAGAGATGAAGACATAAGATTACCCTATTTGGCTCAACCATCTAAGACCCTAAATCACCATCGAAATCACCCCGACCTAGTTATGGAACTACTCGGACATGATCGAATCAAATGAGACAATAATAATCTTGAAACTCATAATGAAATGAATAAGAAGGATAAGGGTTAGAAATTCTTCTTGAGAAGATACTACTGTGATGATTCGGAAATGACAAGTAGCTTCAATGGTGGTCGGTGAATGAATCGGAAGTGATGATGCGAGAACAAATACTTTTATTAAAAATCGTAAAAAGAGAACAAGAGTATTCTGATTATTTCGTGAACGTCAAGTCCTCCTCCCAGGAAGGAATAATCCTCCTTTTAATACAAAGGAAAAGCATTAAAACAAAATATCAAATCCCTCTAAAATAGGAAATAAGTAAGATTTTCATAATAAATTAAAGGAGTGATCTCCTCCCTAATGAATAGGAGGTGATCTTTGACTCATTTATTCAGCAAATCTTGTGGGCCAGCAATTTGGATTCGGCGGCCACAGCTTTTAGGTTTAGGTCTGGTGCTTCCCTGCGAGCAGGTGCTCGCATGTACCGAGCAGGTGCTCGGGAGAGTGAAAAGTCTCCTTTTTGCTCCAATTATTCTCCTTTTCTTCATAGAGCTCCAGCAGCTCCAAATGGTGCTCCAAAGCATTTTAGAACCTGAAAAGACATCAAAAGGAAACAAAAAGACAAGAAAAGCAACACAAAACCATGGGTAAATTAGGCTAAAATCCTAACATATCAACTCCCCCGGACTTGCCTTTTGCTTGTCCGCAAGCAAACAAGAAGAGAGAAATCCGGAGAAGTGTTGAAGGTGGGAACTCAAATCCAAAAGAAACATCGAAGGGTTCAACAAAATGTCCTAAAGAGAACTAATGCGATGCACAACAAATCTTACTCAAGAAGCTTTCGCCATACTCACCTCTTATCAAAATAATTACTCCAAATCCTTAGACTCAAAGAAAGCATGCAATCAACTAAACTCAACTCTTTAACATTCATTAATGTGCTTGGTGCGGTCTCACAATTGGACAATGAATCAATACCATTTGGCTCGGTAGAAGAGGGCTTTTAGATGATGCAAAGAGGCTGTTCATAGTTCTTTTGGTGGCTAACTCTCAAATGCAAGTGTTACATTTAGCAAAAGCAAGAAAGAAAAGAGACAATTGATGCATACAAGGCTAAGAATCCAAAGTTCTACCCAAATCCCATTGTTGCAATCTTTCATCTCTCTTTTCTCACTACCCATTCGTTTAAACACTAGCCATTTTCGGCTAAACCTCTCAAACTTCCTCTTTTCTTCTTTAAATTTTCCGAATCCTAGGGAATTTCTTCTCTTAACTTTAGCTCTTTCTATCCTAGCATTCTCTAACATATTTTTCTTCTTTTGATTTATTCTAAGAGAATGCTAAGCCATCATTTTTCTTTTAAACACTTAGAGCTATATACTTTTCTTTTCAAACTTATTCCCTAGAACTCATCCTTTCTTCTTTCTTTCTTTTCACACTTAACCACAAACCCAAAGATAATCAAGTAAACGCTTAACCAAATCGGTTTCATACCCCACCTAAGACTAGTCTTAAACTCAAGAAACTAGCCTAATGGAAACTTTGCCTTGTCGTCTCTAATGCTTGCAAGATTTTACCAATGCAACACAAAGAAAAAGGCCTCACTCGGAGAACATATGCAAGGGTTTGAACGAAATGGTTGGGTTAAAAAGGTGTGGTACTATCCTCATCTAAAAGATGAACTTAGATCGGGATAGCCATTCAAATCAAGATAAGAGTGGTAAAAATTAGGCAAACATGATTTGAATGTAAGGTGTTTATCCATAGTTATGATTCAAAGTCCAAAAGTGAGAAAAATTAATCAAGATTAAGTTCAAGTTGATAGAGTTGAATCTAGATCATGCAAGTTTCTAATGAGTTGGGACTTTCAAAGAAATAAGATCCAAGTATGGATGAGCCTCTACTTCATGATTGTTAATGCATCGAAAAAGTTCTAATGAGGGCATATCATGGAATCCTAAAATGAGTCTTTACAAGGAAATTTCATCATTGCTCCCTATGCAAATGCAATCCTAAAATGCTCTAGACTCGATCCTAGCATGAAAAAGATAATAAAAATGGTAATGCCATGAGAGACTATATGCATTTTTTTGTGTTTTTTTTTTTTTTTTTTATATGCATCAAATGCAAAAGACTCAAAGCAAAAACAAACCAATTAGACATTAACCCACTCCCTCGGACTTAACTTTCACCGTCTCGGTGAAAGAAAAGTGCCAAAAGAGTAGATCAAAACAAGTTCAAATGAAAATGAAATAAAACAAAGATGATATAAACAATGAAGATAGAAGGGTGAAAGTAGATATCACCCGGAATTAGCGTCGTCAGCACCGTGATCTGTCCTTCTCCTCCGTTTGGCAGGTTGGTCCGAGCTCGAATGTGAGCGAGCAGGTGCTCGGTCGTTCCGAGCAGGTGCTCATAAAGTTTTTACCCTTTTTTTTTTTTTTTTTTTTTTTTTTTTTTTTTTTTCAGAACATAGGTACTGAAACTCAAGTGAAATGTTAGTAATAAAAGGAGTTTAAAATCAGATTTTGTACAAGAAACCTTACCGGTGGGTTGCCTCCCACCAAGCGCTTGTTTTAAGTCGTTAGCTCGACTTTGGAAACCCTTTAGGCTCGAGGAGGGTCACTAAAAGTGACTGATTCAACTTCTCCCACGTATGTATCCGCAAGGTATGGCTTGAGACGTTGACCATTAACAACAAAATCACCTCCTTTAGTGTCTAGCAACACTACGGCCCCGTATGGTTTCACCTCTTTGATGGTGAACGGACCACTCCATCTCGACTTTAGCTTCCCTGGAAACAACTTAAAACGAGAGTTAAACAATAAAACTTGATCGTTAGGAGCAAAGTTTCGAGGGATAATCTTCTTGTCGTGGTAAGCTTTGGTCCGTTCTTTGTAGATTCAGGAATTGTCATAGGCGAGATGCCTAATTTCTTCCAACTCATGCAGCTGCATGGATCTCCTCTCGGATGCACTAAGGATGTCATAATTAAGTCGCTTGACAGCCCATGCCGCCTTGTATTCCAATTCTACCGGTAAGTGACATGCCTTCCCATACACCAAATGAAAAGGCGTTGTCCCCAACGGAGTCTTATATGCTGTCCTATATGCCCACAAAGCGTCATCTAGCTTATTCGCCCAATCCTTACGCGTTGTACCAACTGTTTTTTGCAAGATACTCTTTATCTCTCTATTGGAGACCTCTACTTGTCCACTAGTTTGAGGATGATAAGGAGAGGCTACCTTATGTGTGACTCCATTCTTCCTTAACAAGTTCTCAAAAACCTTGTTAATGAAGTGTGAACCTCCATCACTTATCACAACTCTCGGAATTCCAAACCTAGGGAAAATCACCGTTTTGAGCAACTTGGTAACTATCGCAGCATCACAAGTCGGGCTGGCTTGTGCTTCGACCCACTTGGAAACATAGTCAACGGCTACAAGTATGTACTTGTTCTTATAGGAGGAAAGGAACGGTCCCATGAAGTCTATACCCCAAACATCGAAAACCTCTACTTCTAAGATGAAATTTTGAGGCATCTCATTGCGCTTGCTGATGTTCCCTTGCCTTTGACACGCGTTACATCGAGCAACAAACCTATTCGCATCCTTGAACATCGTTGGCCACCAAAGACCCGCTTGTAGCACTTTTGTAACCGTCTTGAATGTGGCAAAGTGTCCGGCATAAGGTGAACCGTGACAATGGTGCAAGATCCCAGGGATCTCCTCCTCCGAAACACATCTTCTATACAGCCCATCCGAGCATTGCTTGTACAAGTACGGCTCGTCCCAGTAGTATCGTCTAACATCTCGGAAAAACTTCTTCTTTTGGCTTCCCGTTAGATTTTCCGGAACCTTATCAGCTGCCAAGTAGTTAGCAAAGTCACCGAACCAAGGGAAACTCGAAGGTTGGGCATTGTGGATAATTCCACAAAAAATCTTCCGAGCAGGTGCTCGGTCAGTCCGAGCAGGTGCTCGCTCAGCTTCTGGAAATTTTTCGCAGATCGAATAAATTTGCTCATCTGGCAGACTATCCTCCATAGGTGTCTCATCCTCAACTTGAAGCCTACTCAAATGATCAGCAACCCCATTCTCAGATCCTTTCTTATCCTTGATCTCTAAATCAAACTCTTGAAGCAAAAGTATCCATCTCAATAGCCTAGGCTTGGCATCTTTCTTGGTCAGCAAGTACTTTAACGCAGCATGATCGGTGTGAACAATTACCTTAGAACCGACGAGGTATGATCTAAACTTCTCAAAGGCGAAGACAATCGCTAATAACTCCTTTTCGGTGGTTGCATACCGACATTGAGCGTCATCCATCGTTCGGCTAGCATAATATATCACATGGAGCTTCTTGTCCTTCCTTTGACCAAGAACAGCCCCCACAGCAAAATCACTCGCATCCGTCATAATCTCAAACGGTAAGTCCCAATCCGGTGGTTGGACTATTGGTGCACTAACCAAGGCACCCTTGATAGTATGAAACGCAGCCAAACACTCTCTATCAAAGTCGAACTTGACTTCCTTACACAGCAATCTAGTGAGAGGCCTAGCAATGTTGGAGAAGTCTTTGATGAAACGACGGTAGAACCCGGCATGGCCTAGAAAGCTTCGGATTCCTTTGACCGTAGTAGGCGGTTGTAAACTCATCATGACCTCTATCTTAGCCTTGTCAACCTCTATCCCTTTCTCTGAAATCCGGTGCCCAAGTACTATCCCATTCCTGACCATAAAATGGCACTTTTCCCAATTCAGCACTAGATGTTTCTCCTCGCATCTTTGTAATACTCTGCACAAATTAGACAAACAAACAGAAAAAGAACTCCCATACACAGAGAAGTCATCCATAAATACTTCCATAATATCTTCAATTAAATCAGTAAAAATGGACATCATACAACGTTGGAAAGTCGCTGGGGCGTTGCACAAACCAAATGGCATCCGGCGGTATGCGAATGTGCCGTATGGACATGTGAACGTTGTCTTTTCCTGATCATCGGGATGGATGGGTATCTGAAAAAATCCTGAGTAACCATCTAGAAAACAGTAGTAAGGGTGATTAGCAAGACGTTCAAGCATTTGATCAATAAAAGGTAAAGGAAAATGATCTTTGCGAGTAGCAGCATTCAATTTCCTATAGTCTATGCACATTCTATGACCCGTTACCGTTCTAGTTGGAATCAATTCGTTTTTCTCATTCCTAATTACCGTGATACCTCCCTTCTTAGGTACAACATGCACCGGACTTACCCATTTGCTATCAGATATAGCATAGATCACACCAGCGTCTAGAAGTTTCATTATCTCTTTCTTTACAACATCCTTTAGATTCGGGTTTAACCGTCTCTGATGTTCTATAGAAGTCATCGATTCATCCTCTAGATTAATTCGGTGCATGCACAAGTCGGGAGATATACCGGTTATATCATCTAACGAGTATCCCAAGGCCTTTCTATATTTCCTCAACTCACACAAAAGCAAAGTGATCTCAACATTATTCAATTCCGCATTCACTATAACAGGATATGTAGAGTTGGGACCTAGAAATGCATACCTGAGCCCCGCTGGGAGGGTTTTTAGTTCTAGCTTTGGAGCTTTCAGCTCGCTCCATGATCCGGTGATGTTCTGGTTTTCGGTCCGAGCAGGTGCTCGGTCGGAGCGAGCAGGTGCTCGCTGGGAATCTGGCAGAACATCGTTTTTTGTGCCCTCGGTCAGACTCTAGAACTCATCTTCTTTCTCTATTCTGGTGTTGGAATCCAGAAACTGAGCAAATCCTTGGGCGTCTTCACTCATGAAACCGTGTTCGCCTTCGGCTTTAGTCAACGCAACTTCGAGAGAGTCTTTTGCTACGATCTCTTCAACTACATCCTCCGACATCTCGGAGTCATCATGGATCACGAATGTTTGCCCATCTATCATCGGCCTCTTGAGCATCTTACTCATCTCAAACCGGACCACCATGTCTCCGAGACGGAGGTCTACTATACCTTGTTCAACATCGATGATTGCACGCGCCGTGTTTAGGAATGATCTCCCCAAAATCAGTGGGTCCTTTGGTTCTTCATCGAGCTCTAGAACCACGAAATCGGTTGGGATTAGAGTGTCCCCTATGCGGACGTGTAAATCCTCGATGATACCTACAGGAAGTTTAGTGGATCTATCTGCAAAAATCAAGGAGATCTTAGTTGGTTTGAAATCGGTAAAACCTAAACGTTTAGCAACGGAATAAGGCATTAAATTAACACTTGAACCCAAGTCAACCAATGAGCGTGCAAACGTGCATGGCCCAATTTTTACCGATATAACAAACCTCCCGGGATCGCCTTTCTTAGTCAACACCTTACTCTGAAGTATGGCACTACATTCTTTGGAAACCATCATTACACTCTCCTTTTCCACAACTTTTCCAGAAATTAGCTCCTTCATGTACCGTTTGAGAGAAGGTACCATTTGAACCGCATCGGTTAAAGGAAGCTTTACCTCCAAGCCTTTAATCATTTCCTTACACTTAGCATCCTCCAAATCCTTCTTAGATCTCTTGGGAGGCACTGGGTAGGGTATCTTAGGCACATAGACTCTCTCGGTCTGAGCTTCTGGAAATTTCGCGGGAACATTCTGAGCGAGCAGGTACTCGATCGGCTGAGCAGGTGCTCGCTGGGGTGTTTTCTCCAGATTGATCGGAACAGTAGCTGGTGTGGTTTCTGAGCTAGAACCAGCCTCCTCATGCATCACATTCTCAGCCAAATCATTCTCTTGTGCCGGTTGCTCAACAACTTTCTCCTTGGCCTTAACTTGAGAGGTTGTGGCCGTAGGTTGTGCCAACGCTCTTCCGCTTCTTAACTCAACAGCATTGCATGGCGAATACTCCTTCCTAGGGTTCACTTCACCACGGCCAGGAAGAGCACCAACCGGTCTTTGAATAGCTTCGGCGGTTTGAGCTACTTGTGTATCCAACTTCTTTACATGTGCGGTCACGGCCTCATACTTTGCATGGAGATCCTTGTACATGTTGTCCATCTTACTGCCCAGCTCGGATGATGTCTGCTGTTGGTTGGCCAAGACTTGATGGATGAGACCTTTCAAATCATCTTGTTGAGGTTGAGGCGCGGAAACGGTTTGTTGTTGGTTTGTTGCTTGAAACCGGTTCTGATTTTGGTTGGGAATGAATTGCTTCCCTTGAGTGTTGTTGGAGTAGAACTTCTGATTTGAACTCCCTTGTTGCGGATAGACTTGGTCTTGGGGGTTCTCCACATTGGTGTTGCGGTAGGAGAGGTTTGGGTGGCTTCGGTAGTTGGGGTTAAACCCTCGGTTTTGGTACCCTTGGCCATTCACATAGTTGACCTCTTCTAAACCATCTTCTTGATCTTCCACAAACTCTTGAGCATTAGGGGCAGCCCCATCTTCTTCCATGAACTTAACCGGTCTTTGAGTCTCCCTTAAAAGCAAGTTTACTTTCGCGGTTAATTCATCGATCTTTTGAGAGTCCACACTATTGACCTTCTTGGTTCTATCGTACTCGGGAGCCTTGTTGTTGGAGCTTGAGGCAAGGTTTTCGATGAGCTCAAATGCACCTTCCTTCGTCTTGGTCATAAAGTCTCCATTACTCGCGGCATTCAATGCATTACGGTAATCCCAATCGACTCCATCGTAGAATATGTTCAAGATTTGCTCATCCTTGAAACCGTGATGAGGACACTCCCTCTTATACTCCTTGAGTCTTTCCCAAGCTTCACCAAAAGCTTCTCCGGAGTGTTGTTGAAAGGATGCAATCTTGTTCCTCAAAGCGGCCGTTTTGGACTTCGTATAGAAATGATCCAAGAACGCGGATCTAGCCTCATCCCAAGTCCTCAATGAACCAGCCGGCAGCGACTTCAACCATCTTTGTGCCTTGTCCGCGAGAGAGAACGGGAACAACTTACACTTCAGAAAATCGGTTGGAACACCATTAGAACCCGTAGTGCTACAGATTTCCTCGAAGTTCTCAATGTGGTCCATAGGTATTTCAGCGGGTAATCCATGAAATAGATGCTGCTTCACCAATGAGATCAACTGAGCCTTGACCTCATAATCTTGTCTCTGGATGGTAGGGATGACGATGGCCGAACGGTTTTGATAAAACGCATGGGGATTATCCGAATCCCCTATGGTTGGCTGACCCCGCGGCTGTTGCCTTTGCAACTGGGTGATTTGATCTCTCAAAATCTGTAACTGAGCATTCATAGCTTCCTGATCTGCCATGTTTTCTGAGCGAGCAGGTGCTCGTTCGGTTTGAGCAGGTGCTCGGCGGCGATTCTGACGTTCGAGACGAGCTAACTCTTCGTTCGTATGACTAACTAGATCTTCGTTCAGATTTCTCCTCGTTCTTCTACTGGTCATACACCTGAAACATAACAAAAACAAAAACAAAAAACAAAATTAGCAAAATTCTTAGACTATAAATAAAACCAAAATTCAAAGGTAACGCTATTGGTCCCCGGCAACGGCGCCAAAAACTTGATAGTCTCGAGTTTTAACCCAAAATAATGCTGCAAGTGCACAGGCAAAAGCAGTAGTATATAAGGTATCGAATCCACAGAGACCAAGGTTACACTATGAATCTATAGATTTCAAATAAAGCTAAGATAAATTAAATGAGTTGTAAACTGACGTGAGCAGGTGCTCGATGTAAATGAGCAGGTGCTTGGAATAAAAATCGGCAATTAAACAATGATAAAAGGCACTAAGCCGAGATGATTCTTTGGTGATTTCGGGTACTTAGGTTGAGCTTCTATTCAGGGTCTATTTAAATGCGGTCTAGAACTCAAACATAAATATGTATTGCCCCGCTTTTGGCGATGTATCAATACCTTTGTCTACAGCCTAAATACCTACACTTTCGAGTGGATTTAGTAATGAAGTAAACAAGCCTTAATGCAATGGTTCAATATGTTCACATTCAATGGGAACGATCAATGGTGTTTTGGTTACCACCGAATGCTCATCAAAGGTAATTCTAGCAACCTATATCATTTTTGGTGAATAGATTAAACCTAGAGATCATAGACTAAGTGATCAATTTAGCCTAAGCATTAAAACTTCCTAGAGATGAAGACATAAGATTACCCTATTTGGCTCAACCATCTAAGACCCTAAATCACCATCGAAATCACCCCGACCTAGTTATGGAACTACTCGGACATGATCGAATCAAATGAGACAATAATAATCTTGAAACTCATAATGAAATGAATAAGAAGGATAAGGGTTAGAAATTCTTCTTGAGAAGATACTACTGTGATGATTCGGAAATGACAAGTAGCTTCAATGGTGGTCGGTGAATGAATCGGAAGTGATGATGCGAGAACAAATACTTTTATTAAAAATCGTAAAAAGAGAACAAGAGTATTCTGATTATTTCGTGAACGTCAAGTCCTCCTCCCAGGAAGGAATAATCCTCCTTTTAATACAAAGGAAAAGCATTAAAACAAAATATCAAATCCCTCTAAAATAGGAAATAAGTAAGATTTTCATAATAAATTAAAGGAGTGATCTCCTCCCTAATGAATAGGAGGTGATCTTTGACTCATTTATTCAGCAAATCTTGTGGGCCAGCAATTTGGATTCGGCGGCCACAGCTTTTAGGTTTAGGTCTGGTGCTTCCCTGCGAGCAGGTGCTCGCATGTACCGAGCAGGTGCTCGGGAGAGTGAAAAGTCTCCTTTTTGCTCCAATTATTCTCCTTTTCTTCATAGAGCTCCAGCAGCTCCAAATGGTGCTCCAAAGCATTTTAGAACCTGAAAAGACATCAAAAGGAAACAAAAAGACAAGAAAAGCAACACAAAACCATGGGTAAATTAGGCTAAAATCCTAACATATCACATAGAAAGCACACAAACTCTTGTTTCATCTTTCTAGTGCGTGTTTATTCAAAAACTGTAGCTCGGATCAGACTAAAACTTGAATTCCGTGTAGATATAATTTGATCACTATCGTCACCAAGAGAGACAACAATTCAGAAGCTTATAACCCTTAATTTCAGGGTTCTCAATTTGGGCTAGCTTAACCGGAAAATAAAATACTGAATATGTAAAGAATTTAGTTAACAAGTTATGTTCTTGATCAAGAATTAAACATAGCAGTTGTGAATATACAATCGAAATTGTCATTTCCAGTGGCTGAAATTGGAGATTCTCACATCTTTGACCCATAGATTGGGTAATATCTGTCTACACAACTGTTTGAACTCCAACACAGTGTCACATTTGGTATTATCAGGTAATTTAAATATAAAAATAAATTATTTGCTAATTTCTCAACTGACTATCATTTGGTTTGGTGTTTCTAGGTTAGTTGTATTGATCGGACGAGGGTGGAATTGGGTTTAAAAGGCAACATGCATGGAGTATATCCCCAAACAGATTGTGCAATGAATTTGTAACATGTATCATTCATTTTGGATTGAATTTGATGAAGTTTCTTATCTTTGACCTTATATCTTATTTTTTTTTTTTTATGATAGGGAAACGAGAGTAGACCACGTCTACACGGACAAGTTGTTAGTGTCAACGTCGAGATAACACATGTTAGAGCGGAGATTGGATTTATGTATCAATCGACACAGCCTTCCAAATTATCAAGAAATTATTAAAGAAGTGAAAAAAATTCTGAAGTAGCCAATGTACATATATTGGACGTCTTTACATGTCTCTTCACATAATTATGTAGCATCTTTTGTTCATGTAGAAGTTGTCCATAATAATGGAAATTCATTTTGGCTCAAGTATCATAATTTTGATCTTAGAAGAATGAAAAAGCAACAATTAAAGGATGATTTTTTGTTTGTTTGAAGCATTGGCAATAGATGTTGTTAAACAACGTGTCCTTTTGCAATATATACCTCATCTTTACTTTCATCGTTCACTAAAACCCATTTGTTGGTTAAAATCAGATATCAGGTACACTTTTGATAATCACACTCAAACAAACAATTTTCCAAATCTGATTATATAAGCACAACAAAAATGTGAAACTTCTGTACAAATGGATCATGATATTTATGATTACTTTATTCACAAAAAACAATTAAAAAAGTCAACTATTCAATTTAAACCAGAAAAAACTCCAACTACGATGTAAACGTAAATAATTTCCAATTTAAGTTGGCTTACTCTTTTTAATCCCAAATTTTTGTTTTGTTCTGAATTTATATGTAATTTCCAACATTTTAACAACTTTCTTGTTTCGCACCTGGTTCCCTTCCAATCAACTCGTTTTGGTATACCATGTGTCATTGCATATAATAAGCCTTCATAGGATGAATAACTGTAGCAGTAATGATCCCCTTTGCTTTCTATGAACTTTTTGGTTGCACTTTTCCTATCTGCAAAATAAACCAAATACTGACCAGAGTATGCTACGTACTCTCTATTGACTCCATTAACATAACATGCATTGCTGATATTCTCGGAACCCGCATCTGACCAACAAGTTTTTTTCACTACATGGATCATCTGGTGGGCCACTTGTGGATTTGGATGGACATGTGGTTAGTGTCGAAATTCTGGTATGTATGGGTTTGGATTTGCTGAAGGGCTTGGATTTGCTGAAGGACTACTCCAAATTTTCATTCGAAGATGAAAAAAGAGAGGAAATTATGTAAGTTACTTTTTATAAATATTACCATAGGTGGTGGACTTCTTCTTTTTTTCGTCATCTAAATAATTGATAATGTGGAATTGTTAGAGATTACAAGCCAAACTCACCGTAGTAAGCACATGATAGACTTTACATCAAAACAATAAAAGGATCCAAAAATTTGATCAAAGAGAGGAATTAATTTCCAAGCTAGCCTTTCTAACAATCAAAAAGCTCCTTGAGCCACTCGGGTGGCCTTGAGCAATATACGATTGCCAACGATTCTCTTGAGTTACACATTGAGGAAATTTAGAAGGCTCTCATGTTAGCACTTCGACTTGCAAAAACCAGCCTCCAATCCTCAAACTTGATCAAAACACGAGTCATCTATGAGACTTGGTACCAAAAAACATCCCAACCATAGCATCTAATGCAAAGATAATCTTTTCACACCATTATCATCTCTCAAAACCATAGGTGGTGGACTTCAGAGATAGTTTTATTTATTATTATTATGTTCATTAATGAATTCTTTTATATTATCAAAACGTTACATTTTAGAATTTAGAGCTAGAAGTCCATCTTTTCTTTGTCAAAGTTTTTAAAATGGTCTACTAGTGTGTAAATTTTGAAGAACAAATAAATAAACACACACATTAACAACTAACAGAGAAAATTCTGTGGTTAATATTAAATTCTGTTTGTCAAAGTTTTTAAAATTCGTCTATATTGAACCTTGGGGGTGGACACAGAACAAGGTAAGCTACCTCTTAGGCTTTCAAGTTTCTCACTAAGTCTCAGCCAAAATTTACTCTTTATAAGACTTTGAAACAATCAGAACCCAAAGACCCCGAGCTCGGTAGCTTTTTCCTTCTCAAAGGTTTCAAAGTACTGATATATGATCGTCACCGCAAGCAAGATTCCAGTCCCAGACCCAATGGCTCCCATGAAATCAGCCAAAACAGTGAGTGCACCGATGCAGACTCCACCAAAAGCAGCTGCTGTTGGGATATACCGATTGAGCTCCTTCTGCAAGTTAGACTCTCTGTGTCCCGGCATCACCATTTGTTGTTCCTATCACATTTTACGATATCTCAGTTTCAATCCCTTCCATGTAAAAAAATTATTAAGCAATGGAGAGAAACGGTTTAGGAATACCTTGAGCTGCTTAGCTACATCTCTAGCGGAAGACCCTGAGACCTCAATCCACGTCTTTGAGAAAAGGGCACAAGCGGTAAGCATGAAGACGATATAAAACAGAGCATGGAACGGATGAGCTGCCATTTCCGAGAAGCTGTAAACCGTGGAAACAAACTTATTCAGAGAATTGAAAAAATTTGAGTTATCGTTATATTGAAATGGACTTGATTCGTGCGCGTTACCTTGCTGGTGCAGTGATTAAGTAAGCAAGACCACCAACTGGTATAGATTGTCCGCTGTACTCAGACTCCTTCCACTGTCCCAATAGGTTTACAAAGAAATTTCCACTGAATTTCCTGTATAGAAGCTGTTGACGAGGAAATGCAAATCGTCAACTTTATGTTCTCGCAGTTCATTTACGAGTAAAGAAAGTAATACCTGAGAGATGAAGTAGAGGTTCGTGACGAGAGCAGATTGGAGAATGATTGGCATGTTTGAAGTGTAGAACAGCTTAATTGGGTACGAACCCTGTTGTCCACGAGCACTCTTTGATCTCACGGGTAACACAACACGGAATCCTTGAAAGTAGATAACAATCAAGAAGATCAAGACTGTTGCAAGCAAGTTGGTCACATTCGGAAGGTTTTGCCTGTAGAAAGCTTGTCTTAGTGCAGCTACTTTATTCGATTTCGTTATCAACATATGGAACAACGCAATCACAGCGCCTTCGAACTCAGCTCCACGTCCTGTGTTGATCGTAGTAGGACTAAACGCTTTCCAGATAATGCTCTCACTGTATCACCACAACCATTTCACAAAATTTAAGAATCTCATGTTAAAGTCGAAAACTTTAATGTAAAGATGAGCTTTTTAACATACCAAATATTGGTTGCTATGAAAAGAGAGATCCCAGAACCAAGACCATATCCTTTCTGAAGAAGCTCGTCAAGGCACATAACGATAATACCGGCAAAGAAAAGCTGAAGAATGATCAAAATGGCGTTTCCTACACCGAGCTGGCCAACAGGACCGTACATTCCCGAAAGAACGTAAGCAACAGCTTCACCGATCGCAATCAGAATCCCGAGAAGCTTCTGTGCACCGTTCAATAGAGCACGATCCTCGCGTACATTGTTATCGATTTCGATAATCTTTGACCCAGCTAAGAGTTGCATAACGAGTCCAGATGTAACAATAGGTGTAATACCGAGTTCCATAACGGTTCCACGACTCGAAGCGAGAATGACACGCATCCAATAGAACGGATCAGCACCGGTCGTTGAGTGGATTCCGTATAGTGGAAGCTGACTACAGACTAGGAAAATGAAGAGAGAGATCACTGTGTAGATTACTTTCTCTCTGAATGGGATTTTCCTATCTGCACTTTGCACTTCTGGAAGAAATGCCAAAAATGGCCTAACCAAATGCAATACTCTAAATCCTCCTCCCATTGTAACCTAATCGAATCTAGCTTCGTTTCTGCAATATGGAACCAAAAATTCAAAAACAAACTAATGAGATCTATGCGTATACACTACAAATTGTTCTCGATCTGAATCCAAAACCTAGATCTACCATGAAATCTCAGATCCGAATTGCAAAATTTGAAAATTCAGAGGATGAATTAGATCTAGGATTATGAATATCTGTAGATTAAGATCGATACGAACTTTCGTGTAGAAACGAAATCAAGTAAGAGAGATGCGAAATCAAAATTGGTGTAAGAGGAGAAATCGAAGAAGCTTGTGCTTACCCCTACGAGAGAACGATGCGGAGAAGAAGAAGAAAGGAGTTGAAGTTTTTTTTTTTTTTTTTTTGTTCTTTAGAAATGTTTTTTTTTGAAGCTGTTTTTAAAGTAAAGTAAACCAAATTACATGTCATCAAGCCAATAAGATTAGTACACGTGGAAGAGTTATATCCATTTAATTTGCTGATCTTTTTTTTTTTTTTTGTCGTCATTTGCTGATCAACTGATCACAATTTCACAACATGATTTTTTTTTATATGTGAAGAATATTTTTCTTTCTTTTATTAATCACAATTAATTCCACAACCAAATTACATGTCATCAAGCCAATAAGAATGGAGTATTATATTACCATAAGAAAATAATATTAATTCTTTTATTCCAAATGAAGATTTTAACTTTTACTTTAATGCATGTAATTATTTCTGAAAAAAATGTTTTATGGACCATTTCAAACCTAAGTTTTATTTGTACCGAAAAATATTTACGATATACGGATATACGGTTTTGCCTGCATTACAGTCTCTAGTCATGATGAACATTTTACCTATAACACAAAGAATTACGACATTCACCCAAAAAAAACAAAGAATTACGACAAATAACTTAACATGCACTATGCTAAAAAAACTCCAATAAATTTACCTTATTAATATAATTATCAAATATATGCATTCCTTGAGAATCATATACGGTGTGTAAGAATATTAAATCCTATATATTATTTGAGAAGCATTTTGGGAGAACTTTGATGATGTGTCACTCCCACAATTTTTTTTACTTTTTTTATTAAATAATTTAATGTCTCATATACTACTATCCAAACACTCCATTCTCCTACTATGCTAACTTCCAAACACTATATGATGACCTTAATCCAATCCCCAAACAACTCTAATTTAACAAAGGTAACTTGATCAATACTCTAATTTACCAAACAAACTACAAATACTATAAATTTCTGAATTTTTGCTTTCTTTTTTTAGGTCAAACATTTATAATTTTTTAGTCATTCCATTTTAATTGGTAATTACGCTTTATAAATTTATTTTTTTCAAAATCAAAATAAACGTAACTTGATTAATAAAAATCTAATTACCTAACAAACTACAAATCTTTAATAAGAGAAATGCTTCTAAGTAATTTAGTTAAATCTATTCTGAATTTTTTTCTCTATTTTTTTTGTACACTCATTACCAAACACATTTTTAAAACTTCTATTTTATTTTTCACACTAAAAGGGAAATGCTTCTAAGTAATTTACTCAAATCATATCGTCAATCACATTGTCAACACAATCAATATAATCAAATTATATTATCAGATTACAATCAAATTATCAAATTATTACAATCAAATTTAACAATAATTACCAAATCTTTGACCATCACAATAATCTACAACCATAATCAAAAATTTTGAAGAAAACCCATCAATTGTAGTCTTTAACCTTTCAAATTATCTTCTGGGCAAAGACCTCCAAACTGAATCTTTGTGGTATTATTTTTAATGAACACATCTCATGTCTTTGCCTAAGTTCTTCTCTTAACATAAATTCGAACAAAAATGAATATACCAAATCATATATTACACAATTATAAAATTCACCAAAAATACATAAACACATTGTATTCAATCCGATTTTTTAATGCATAAAATTATTAACATAATTTCAAATTATTTCATTTCTTTATAATCAAATAATTTTAAATTTAAATTGATAGTTACAATTTAACCCGTGCACGGGTCCTAATCTAGTTCTTGGTAAACCACTTACAAAAAACTTCCACATTTGATATTTGTAGTAAATCTAGCATTTAATATTGTTTAATGCTTAATGTTTTCTTTGACCTATAACAATAAACAAAACAAATAATCGGCCAAGCTCAACCAATAGGGTTGTAGTGTGAATAAATTATTTGAAATTGACCCGTTCGTTAATTCTCTCCATTGGAATGAATCTAGCTATTTACACCTTCAAAAACTCGTGTGTTGATTGATTCTTTGGAAATTTGGTCAATGACAATTTTCTTATACACTTGCAAGCTTCCCCACATCTTCATATCTTCAAGAGAACTCGGTCAAGAATCAAGACTATTCAAAGAGACATACTACTAATTAATCCCATTTTAGCTTTACTAAAAAAAACTAAGGACCAACATCTTTCAAGTAAATTTGTTTGCTGTAACAGTCATTTTTCAAGTATATCTATATGGTATATGATGAATGTCAATTATAAACTAAAAGAAAAAGGGTTTTAAAACGAAAACAACAAAAATGATAAAGATTATAAGAAAAAAAAATGTAACTTTCAATCCGTAGGTGACTGAAACGACAAAGATTGGAAAAGAAAATTAAACAATGATGAGCTCTTCTCCGAGGGGCAACCTTAAACTTATCTTGTAATGGTATTGTGAACACAAATTCGATTTTATTAAACTTAAAAAGACATATATCATCATGACTTAGATTACTTGGCTTCAGGAGTTTTAAACAATTTTGGACCCACCCACTAATCCATCTACTACTATATGGCTAGCTAAAACTATGATATTTAAAATAGTTTACTAGTATATACACTTTAACTTTTACATGAAAAAGATTCAAGCGTTTCATAGATTTCATAGATATAGCTATACAACTTTAAATTATTAGTGTCATCATCCCCCGATTGCGGTGTACATTTACCTTTACTTAAGGTTTACTATTCATCTAAAGTTGTGTAATTCGTTGGAAATGTTACACTTTCATCCTATTTTACCAAATTGTACGTTTTAATCATCCAATATTATATTAAGCGACATCGATTATTTCTTAGAGCTCAAGATGTACTAATTGTTATACAGTATATAGTAATCATAACACGCGCACACATATACATATGTCATGTGTGTATATATTATATACTCAATAGTAATTCTGGAATATTTAGTGAACTTTGTTTGTGTGTGTGTAGTGTGTACTGTAATACAAACACACACACACTAAAAATCTTGAAAGCTCATATAAGAAACAAAATTCAGGTTTACCAAATTTTAAATTAAATTTATATATAATTCAAATCATTCTACGTCGCAATCCAAACTAATCTCCGATGTTCATAATATATTCTTTCTATTTAAACGTATACGGAGGATGAGATAATTCCACGTTAAAAGAGAATTGTTCCCTAATATGAATGATTAACAAGAAAGAGCTTTGACAAAGCAAAACAACTTGCCTATTACCACTTGGTTAATTTTTTAAAATATTAGTATACATCTCACAAACAAGCTAAGAGCGATTTTAGAAACCTCACAAAACTACATATCGTTGATGATAGAACCATTACTTATTGACTTATTGAGCATTAGCAATATAGCATTTTTTAATCTCAACTCTTTATCAAGACTCAAAAGATCAATATTATCACATCTCTTCTCTTTTTCATTTAACTGATCAATATATGATGAGGAAGCAAGTGAATGTTCATTAACCTAAAAGCACTCTTACCTAAACATATATACCGAATAAAAACAAATGATCACCGTTATAGTATCTATAGTTAAAATACTATCTCAAGACATAATTACATATAAGTGCTTATAATTAACCACACTAGTGTTTCTCGACCAACTCGACCCGACCACAATTTAATATCCTTGCCAAAGAAACATATTCAATTAAATGACTAAAAAACATTCATTATTCAACCACATTATGTTCATTATATCACACAAAAAACGTATAGTAAACATTATATTATAGTATACAAAAGGAAAAAGAGAACAAAATACGATCAACTTCTCTTTTTCTTCTATCATCTTTCCCACGCTTTCACGCTTTGCCTCAATTTATTTATACTTCTTTACCAAAAAAAAAAAAAACAATTTGGTCACTCTTTTTCTCTTTTTGCTGTCTCGGACTAACAGAAAAACTTCTGCTCATCTTTGTCAGGAGAAAAAAAAAATCAAAATCAAAATCAAAATCTGGTTTTCCTCTCATAAAATCATTTCGATTTCAAGCTCTGTTTCAATGGAAACATTGAAGAAGAATCCATCAATCAGAAGAAGAAGCAAACTCGCAAGAACATTCCAGAAGGTATGTAGCTTAAGAACAACCTCAACGAAAGTTTCTTCTTCCAACAACGGAATCGGAATCTGTATGTTAAAATCACAAAATCCAAATTTCAACGTCGACGACGATGACGATGGAGATTCCGTTTTCGATCTGAAGAGTACTTCGAGTAGTAGCAGAAGCGGAGAGCTCAAAATTCGAGAGCGACGAAAAGCAGTTTTAGAAGCGGTGGTTGCGAAGATCTTCGCTAGTGCAACCTCCATTAAAGCTGCTTACGCAGAGCTTCAAATGGCGCAACGTCCGTACGATAACGCCGCGATTCAATCGGCGGATACGGCGGTTGTTGAAGAACTCAGATCGTTATCGGAATTGAAACGGAGTTTTCTCAGGAACGAGTTGAATCTATCTCCACAAGTTGCGATTATGCTCGCTGAGATTCAAGAGCAACAGAGTTTGATGAGAACTTACGAAATCACGATTAAGAAACTCGAATCGGAAGTTAACGAGAAGCAATCGAAGATCGATTCGTTGAATTCGAATCTCGAAGAAACGACTTCGTTTAACAAATCTCTGGAGAAGAAACTCACATCGAGTGGTGGATTCGATGAAATCCAGATTTCGAATTTGAATTTGAATCACTTCGTTCAGATTCTAGGGTTTAGTTTGAGATCTGTACGTAGCTTCGTCAAATCGATGGTGAGAGAAATGGAATCGGCGGATTGGGATCTAAACGCCGCCGCTTCCGCCGCCATATCGATAACCGTGAAAAATTCTTCTTCCGTCTCCTCCGCCGTATTCGCAAGGCCGAGCCACCGTTGTTTCGCTTTCGAATCGTTCGTTTGCCGGAAACTGCTTGAGAATTTCGAATCTCCGAATTTTTGCTCCGATGAGAAAAACAAACCGAGCCGTGAGCAATTCTTCAACCGTTTCAAAAACCTAAGATCCGTCGACCCGATTCAGTACTTGACCCGAAACCCGACTTCGTCGTTTGCGAAATTTGTGCTACAGAAATACTTGAGCGTTGTGCACGCGAAGATGGAGTGTTCATTGTTTGGTAACTTAAACCAGAGGAAGCTGGTTAACTCGGGTGGGTTTCCGGATTCGGGTTTTTTCGCGACGTTTTGTGAAATGGCTAAACGGATCTGGCTTTTGCACTGCTCGGCGTTTTCGTTAGGAAAAAACGTCACGGTGTTTCAGCTCAGAAGAGGTTGTAGATTCTCTCAAGTGTATATGGAGAGTGTAAAATCAGGCGACGAGTCTCTCTTCTCCGGCGATAATAATTCGGATCTTCGGGTCGGATTTACGGTTGTTCCCGGGTTTAAAATCGGAGATATCGTGGTGCAGAGCCAGGTTTACTTGTCGCCAGTGACCGGTTTTTCATCTTCATGACACGCGCCGGTGAAGAAAAAGAGCGGTGGCGCGTGGGAAATGAGCGGTGGTGGGGACATGATTCCTTTGTGGCAGCAAAACTGGCAAGTGGGACCCAATGTGACGGATACAGAAAATGGCGCGAGGGACAATCATCATGAGAAAAATTAGTTTAGTAAAAGAAAAGAGAAAATTTGAATTTTTGTTGTTTTTTAGATTAATACAGCTAAGTAGGAAAGCATGTAAGAAGAATAGTAGTATTCTATTAAGTTTTGCTATATATTTGAAATTTTTAATGTTTGGTGTTGGTTGGACCACGCCTGTGTAAATATCCCATATTTTTGGTAGACACATTTTTCTTCTTTTTTTAGTTAACTACTGAATATTTCGCGTTGTACGTAGAATTTTCATAAAATGTCTTCTCATCATGACAAAAATTTGTGGAGTGACTTGAAAGATAAGAGTAGAATCTGTTTCCAAGTCAAAGATTTATGCTGGACCCGCTTTAATGTCCTGCATAATCTTCTTGTACAATAGTTTAACCAATTTTTTGGACTAGACTGCTGTATGTTTTTTTATTGAATCACTATTTTCTTATATGCCTTAATTTAGTATGAGCCAAAATTTATGAATGGTGAATAAAACACGATCTCGTTGTAAACAGATTTGTCTGCTCTATTTGCTACAAGTAATCAAAGTTTTCGGGTTTAAAAAGTTAATGGACGAAGCAAACTACTAATTTGATTAGAGATTAGACAACTTTTTTTTTTAATGAATACAGTCTGTCGTTAGTCTGCATATATTTTCTTTTATTTCTTTTAATCAGCATTATTGTGGATTATGATTTTATTAATGATTTCTAATGGGGTTCTCTGTTACAAATCATATTATAACGTGTGTTTTGTTGAATCGTATGCGTAAGCTTGGGTAATAAGAAAACGTGTAGATAATGAATGGGTAGGAAGATTTGGTTTGGGTAAGAGAGTAAGACAGATCTCTGTGACGCAAAAGTATCAAATCTAGTGAAAATATATTAGACCAATGAGAGAGCTCCACATACGACCGATTTTGGAAATCTACTAGTTAGGCAAACAATAAAATGCCGTTGTATAATTAATTCCATTGATTTAATTGAGATGTATGCAGGTTGGTCTGGCATAAATTAATAACGACTCAGAAAATAAATGCAAAAACAGACGATGTAGATTAGAGATCAATTTTCATTCAATACATTTTAGTTATTGTTGTGAATCTAATTACTTATCACTTTGTTGTATCCAAGAGACATATGTTTCTAAGAAACTTTTGCATACATTTGTTAAGTATTGATATTGATAGATCATATATATGTTTTTAGATTATTCAATAATCACATCTTATCTTTCGACAAAAAAAATGACGAATTTATTTAAACCTCATACATGTTACTAAAAGTTTTGTTTATGTTGGTTTAATTTGATGTCATGTTTGACCAAATTTTTTATACAACTGTTGTAATAATATATGTATAAGTGGCTTCAGTTACTAAAGAATAATGTTGAGAAAGGCAGAAAGCTAAGATTTAAAATGAACACTCAAAAAATAGTCGACAAAGCTTTGGTCATATTCGTGAATTCTCATCGTTATAGCTTTGGTTTGAACTTTCTGGCACAATTTCTCCTTCTTCTATGTCGTTTTTTTAAAATAACAACTTGAGAGAGAGAGAGAGAAATAAATGGTCCGATTGGTAACCTAGCTTTTTTAAAATCTGGAGCGGTAAGCTTTATAGCATAGTGAAAAGCTGTATAGATAAAAATTTGAGATAAATCTTTATAAACAAAGATTAGTGTAATAGTGTCGGTAAAGCTTTTGATAAAGTTTTCGTGATTAGTACAATCTAAAGCGGTACAAATTAAAAAGTGGTTGTAAAGATTTAAAAGTGTCTACCAATCTAACCCAAAGAGAGGAAACAGAGGAGAGGACATATCTTGTTATCGTAAGCTATACAATCTTGTGAGATACTACTCCCTTTTGTTGTTTTTACGTCTCTTCTGTTCTCTCTACTTTTGTTGGAGGATAAATGTAAAATGCCCCATCCAAAAAATTTATCGTTTCCTCTACGACTTCTTGATGTTATTGGTTTTCTGCATACTATTACCAGTCATGCTAAAATCGTATAAATGTATTTTGTGAACCGAAACACGATTCTCCGAAAAAATATGTAACAAAAACAAAATAAAATTTGCGATAGCCACTCCGATAAAAATTAGACAGAATTTTAATCTATAAAAAGGGCCAACTACTTACTTGGTTTATAAGAAGATTTTGATTGACTGACATATATCAACATTTAAAAGAAGGAAAAAACATTTTGATAGGCATAATCTGAATTACACCAACCATGTATCCTGAAATCCCAAGTTAGAGCGTAGTAAAATACTTTTTTTTTTGTTAAAGCGTAGTAAAATACTTTTTCCATGATTAGACTTGAGATAATGAACCACTCGTAAATGCTGCATTCCAATGTCATGAATTGAGCAAGAATATGGACACTATTAGAGAGATTTGGTCGTGTGGCTTTCAAATAAATCAGACATCTCACCAGCCTACAATCACGGCCGGCTCTAAGTTCTAATGGGCCGCAAGCCGTTATACTCTTTAAAAAAAACTAGAAAGTTACCCGCGTATAACGCGGGATAATATGATTAGCGAGTAAATCAATATAGTTTGAATTAAAAAAATCAAATACCACTTTTGGAAAATTGTTATACGGAATCTGATTTCTGTTTTATATTTTGAAATTTTATCATTATTTTGAATATAAATATATTCCACCCGTGAAATAATTGATAATAGTGGTTTTTAATTTTTTGGTCAATATATACAAGAGAAATTTTGAGTTATGCCACTATTGACATGCCACTTTTCAATTATGTCACTGTTTTAAAATCATTACCACTTAAATGAAAAAAAAACAGATCTCACTTTCTCTCTCATCTCTTACACGCTTATCTCCCAGATCCAAATTTTTTTCTCTCATCCAAATTTCGTTTTTTCTCTCTCTCTACCAGATCGCGCATCATGAGATCGAATTTTACTATCACTGAATTCGATTCTCGTTATCTCTAATTTCACTATCTTTGTCGCGATTTCCGCTAAGAAGATTTGAGAAGGTGTTGTTGTTGACGAAGAACGTGGATCTGAGATTAGATCGAGCAGATTTAGGAAGAAGAAGAAGAAGAAGAAGAAAAATAGATCTCAAAGCAAATTCAAACACAAACGACTGTAAATTTTCGAGTTTGGGTTAACTATTATGCCTTTAGGGTATAAATTTTGGGAGGGGGGATGGAGGTAGGGTTTTGCCTTTACATTATAAAACTGTTAAAAAAATCTTATAAAACTGTTAAAAAAAATTATAATGTTTTTAAAAGGTTTAGTAAAATTGTCAAAAAAACCTTATTAAACTATTTAAAAACCGTGTAAAACTGTTTATAAGGTTTTTGTAAAGTTTTATAAGGTTTTTGTAAAGTTTTATGAGGTTTTAAACAGTTTTATAAGGTTTTAAACAATCTTATAAACCTTTTAAAAACTTTACAAACCTTATAAAAATCTTATAAACCTTTTAGAAACCTTAAAAACCTTATAAATTATTTAACTGTTTAGTTTTTAATGATATGTAAAAAAGTCTTATAAAACTGTTTAAAAACTTTATAAAAACGGGAAAACCCTAAAAACAACAAAACCCAGATTTGACCAGAAAAACAACCAAAACCTAGATCTGACCAAAAATTAACCAAAACCCAAATCTGAACAAAAATCGAATCAAAAGCTCAAATTTGTAATCCAAATCGAATTAAAAGCTTAGATTCGTAACCAAAATCCAACCAAAACTCAAATTTGTAACCAAAATCGAATTTTAAAAAACAAAATTCATGGATTCTTCTTCTTCTTCTTCTTCTTCTTCTTCTTCTTCTTCTTCTTCTTCTTCTTCTTCTTCTTCTTCTTCTTCTTCTTCTTCTTCTTCTTCTTCTTCTTCTTCTTCTTCTTCTTCTTCTTCTTCTTCTTCTTCTTCTTCTTCTTCTTCTTCTTCTTCTTCTTCTTCTTCTTCTTCTTCTTCTTCTTCTTCTTCTTCTTCTTCTTCTTCTTCTTCTTCTTCTTCTTCTTCTTCTTCCAATTCAGGAAATCAAAATCGATTTAAGCAATTTACAGAGATTTACATGGATGAGAGAGAATCGAAAATCTTAGATCTATCCTCGCTGCGTTTGTGTCCAATGAAGTCAAAGAGAGAATCGAAAACTCTCGATCCATAACCCAAATCCAATTTGCAATTTCAAAGAAGAAAGTTTTGTGAGAGAAAAAAAATTTGGATTAGATGAGCGTGAGAGAGATGAGAGAGAAAGTGAGATCTGTTTTTTTTTAATTAATCAGAAATGAACAGTGGCACACTCGTAATGATTTTGTGAACAGTGGCATATTTGATTAAATTTTTGTGAACAATGGCATATTTGCAATTGCCCCTATATACAATCTCATAATCTTCAAAAATAACGATTTTAATTTCTTAGTCAATATATATAATAAAATGTATCAATTTCATCTCATAATATACAAAAATACAGTTTATAACTCAACACAATGTATTTTTTTATATAATAAGTATTGTTGGTTTGTAAACATTGAGCTGTTTGTAAACATTGGAATATACATTTTTTTATTGAAGATTCCAAAGTGAAAACAATGCATTCCTTCATTAGTTTATTTTCAATTAAATGAAAATTAAAATTGTGATTTATGATTCCAAAAGTGAAGATTTTATATATTTTAAAATTAACTTGATCACATTTAATTATGCAAACTAACTATAAATTATTGTGTTTGCTTATAGGAATTGTCTTATGAAGAGTGTTTGGATAAGAGTATAGTAGAACATAATAATATAATTTTAATTTAAAAACAAAAGTGAGATAAATTGCAAGCTTCACACCTAATATAATGGTTTAGAATTCTTCTTCTTTAAAATAATGGTATATTAGTATTTAATCCTCTATTTCAAAATATAAGGAAAATATCTTTTATTTTTCCTAATTAATACACTTTTGGAATATATATTATTTTTTTTGTTCATAATTAGTTTTATGATTTTAATCTTGAATTTTCGATATATATATATATATATATTTTGGCAAGTACATGATTTCGAAATATTTTGATTTTGACAAGTTTATGATTATTTTAATGTATTTAGCATTGAGACTAAAAGTAATCAACATTAGTCAATTAGGAAAAAAATGTGTTTGGCAATTAGTATAGAAAGATTAAAATAAATCAAAATGAAAAAACTCAAAAATTGTGGTGATGACACCTAAGCAAAATGCTCCCAAAATGTTTCTCAAATAATATATAGGATATCTTAAAAACAAAAAAAGTATTGAGTTTCAAACTCATGACCTATTCTAGGAAAAATATTGGGTTTTGACCACTAGACTCAAGAAATTTTTATGGATTTGAGGGCCAATTTTTTTTAATAAATATAAAGATCGCAAGCGGATGCTTTGCCTGTTTGCCCTCAGGGCCGGCCCTGTCTACAATAGTCCGGTGCAATAATTAAAGTCTTAACTTCACGAGTATTAATAAATTATGTGTTTATGAATTCTCTATTAGTCATCAAAACAGAGAAACCCTAATATTTGGGCTACAATATGGGCTTTCTCTTAACCAAAGCCTTAATGTTTTTCTTGAACGATACGAACTCAAGGGGAACTAGGGTTATCTTACTTCCACTCAAGCTACCATGCGATGAAAGAGCTCAAAAAATGGAGGAAAAAAAAATCAGATTCGATCCCAATCGATCTCATTTTCGAGATACTCTTGAGATTGCCGGGGAAATCAATAGCGAGATGTCGTTGCGTATCGAAGCTTTGGTCCTTCATATATACTTGTTCGTCCAGAGTTCACTGAATTGTTCTTGACCAGATATTCGACTAGACCGAAACTTCTGTTCATTTTCCAAGGGAAAGGTGAGTTCTTCTTCTTCTCCTCACCTCAGCCTCAAAATCTCGATGAGAGCCCGTCTCCTTTAGCCGCAAGTTACCTTATGAAAATTCCCATTAACTGTTACTTTGAAAGATCAAGCCCTATCAAAAGCTTCATCTTTTTTAGGAATGATCATCAGAATACGGTAATATGTAACCCTACCACTGGACAATCCTTAACCTTACCTAAAGTGAGGATTGGGGCACCAACCTATCTTGGGTATGATCCGATTGGGAAACAATACAAGGTATTGTCAATGACCTCGCCTGTTCAAGAAAGACACGACAGTGTAATAATGTACGAGGAAGCTCAAGTTCTGACATTGGGAACTGTACAATTGTTATGGAGAAAGATCGAATGTTGCATACCCCATTATCCTTTACATAGCGGGATATGCATCGATGGTGTTCTGTATTATTCAGCTGAGACCAATAGGGGTTTCCCACGTTCCATGGTAGTTTGCTTTGATGTTAGGTCTGAAAAGTTTAGAACGGTAAAAGTTCCAGGAAATTTCTCTTCAGCAGCGTGCTATGGAATTTTTGGAGTTCTGATAAACTACAACGGTAAATTAGCAGCACTTGGGGCTCATGGGTCCGCATCTGTTTATGAAAGAATACCAAGTATTGAGTTTTTGGTTCTAGAAGATGTTGATGAAGAGAAATGGTCAGAGCATACATACCAAATGTCCAAATGCATTTGGAATGCAATTGGAGAGCCCTATTTACGTTTTGAGGGGGTGACTCGGACAAATGAAATTGTGTTGTCGCCGCGCTATCCAAGCCGAACCGGGCGTTTCTTCCTTTTCTACTACAATATGGAGAGAAACACAGTCGTGAAAGTTGAAATCCATGGAATGGAATCTCTTAAGTGGAATAACGTTGACATCTTTCTAGACCATGTAGAGGATGTGCAGGTTCTGAATATGTTTTGATTAGGACTTTACAATTTCAAGATTTTCTAGCATATTAGGGCTTTTAGTGCAACCCTTACGTTATCGGATGGCTAGTTTTTTTTTTTGTGTGACGGCAATTGCCTTAATTTTACATTTTCACTAAGGAGCAATGGTTGTGCTAAGATGAGGTTTAGCTTTGTAAACTCTTCTCTGATCATCTACTTTTTGATTTTGTGTCTTGATGAGTTCAACGTTTGTCATCTATTAGGTATAATGACCACACCACCGCAGTGTGATCGAGGAATATGCTAAATTGGTATAAATGTGTTTTGTCACCCGAAAACACCATTCTCTGCAAAGAATGTAACCAACCAGAATTAAAATTGCAGTAGCCACTATAAAAGGTACTGGATTGAACTTTTGCTTGGTTTATTAATCACCAAGCTCAAATTGGTAAAACATTTATATATCAACAAGCTCACAAATACAGAGAAAAAAGAGCAAAACAGAGTGTTTTACATCATATTTTGCATATAAACCATACATAAAAAAATTAAAATCCAACATATAGAATGTGAATTAATCATCTTTTTGTTGATCAAATCACTTCAACGTATAAGAAGGCAAGAAACTAAACATGACCTTATCTCTTACACTTCCACATATTAATATTCTACATTTATTCATACCAAAAATAATATTCTACATTGTTATATATGAAATTAATTAGAGAACAACATGACACGAGAGAATTCATTTGTCAAGTTGAATCAAGAAAGCATGCATTCCTCTCCTAGATAGCTCTCCACAATAGAATATCTACCGGAGGCAAAATGATGAACTGGAATCTAGATTTAAGAATGGAATGTGGATTTTATGGAAACCAAGTTGAAACAAGAAACCACCTATTCTTTTCATGCCAATTCTCAACTTAGATTTGGGAAGCTCTAGTGTCGGATCTTCTTTCAGCTGATTATATAACGTATTGGAATCAAATAGTTCTACTTTTTCACAATTCAAACATCGACTAGCTCAAACTCTTTCTCTACCTATTCCAATCGACACTAGATCATATTTAGCAAGAGAGAAACAATCGTCGATCATGGCGACTAGCAAGGTGCCTCCTTCTCCCACTCGCATTATCAGGTCGATCGGCAAAGAGTGTAAGAAATCGACTAAACTCGATTAGAATGGCAAGAGACGGAGTGTACAACGAAATGATGGTTAAATGGTTTGCTTACCAGAACCCCTTAACGGAGCTCTTCCATCACATGAATTTCAAATTGTTTATGTTGTTTTATTAGAAGTAGTAGAGTAGAAGTTATTGTAACATTTTTCCTCTGTGCATTAGGTGTATATACTTATCAGAGAACAGTGTTACATTTATCAATTTTCCATATTTCTACAGTCGAAAATATATGACGACTATCTCTAGTTGATTCGAGTTTGAATAATCTTCATGAAAACTATACAAATAAGCGGTGGCCAAAAGGAGCAGGCAATTCAACGCTATGCACATCTACAACTACAAGTAACTACCGCCCTTTTTCCTTTTTTTTAGTATTATTATAATTGCAAGCTCATTTTATATTAAATTTTAAATACAAATCTTGAATTTTACAAAAAGGTACAGATAAAATGTTTAAATTATTCCAAGTGGTTCTTCTTTTCACCTTTGTGTATAAACATAGTTAAGAACACATGATATTGTTTATAATACTCATTATATGAACCGAATCCCCTGACACCCACTAATTTAAAGATAAACATGGCTGCATAAACTTAGTACTAATCAAGTACGTCGACTAATCAAGAATCTATCATTAATCTAAGCCAATAAGAGACAACTTGAAATTCAATGAAGTAACATTAATTAATTACAAGATGTGGGAATTAAACCCCGTGTGATACAGAAAACAAATAGTTACACTTTTACTAATCTACACAAGTAAATGTTTAGTAACCTGAAAAAGTTCATGAAAATAAAAAACATTTGTAAAGTTTAAAAAACAAAGGTCTACCTCATATAGGAAATTTCGTAATAGTAAGAAAAAAAGAATGTACTATAGACTAAATTGAAAAAATAAAAAGATTTATTTGACGTCAAAAAAAGAAAGATTTATTTTAGTGGGAAAACAAAAGTAGACAATCAATGGCCAACGCCGGGACTAGGAACGGATCGAAGAAACCGATCAACGGTGGATGAGAGACGTCGAGACTGGAGCTTTCCGGCGGTGACGGTGGCGTGACCCTTTTTACTCGGCGTCGAGCTAGGGATTTTGCCTTTTGGTAGAGCACTTAAGGTAGTGGTTTTTGTCACGTGAGGCATGTGACTCTTCTCTTCCTCTCTCACCATAAAGTTCTCTTGTTTCTTCATATCCACTAGCTTTCTTGAAGAAACCGGCGACGGTGAGGACGAGACGATGACGGCGAGGACTACGAAGATCCAAATGATCATTAAACGAAAGGCCATAAAAGCTTTGATATTTGATGTGAAAATACTCTATTGATTTTAGAGAGAGAGATATAGAGAGAGGTATTGAATGAAAATTCTTAAGATTTGAGATTGCTATGGAAGAATGAAGTGTTATGTATATGTAGTCAAATGATAGAGAGAGAAAAAGAGAGTTCCTGTTTTAGAATGTTGATAAAGTGACTAATTAATATATTTGGTGGAATCACTATTAGTCGTCTTAAATACAAGTCTAAAGTGAGACTCTACCACATGCATGCATAGCAGATTAGTATAAGGTGGCTAGAATTTTCAAACAGTGTTTTCATTTACTCCATCCTTTCATAATGTAAGATATTTTAGACATTTTGTTTTATTTCAAAATATAAGAGTTTTTGACAATCCTATGTATTTTTTAACTTTATTAAATATTATGCAACCAATAGTATTATGTAGTTTTTCTTTTTGTTGGTTAAAATATTTTTTATATATTTTTAAAATATTACTTTTTAAAGTAAAAGTAGTTTCTTAATATTTGTGATTTTTCTAAAACATTTTATACTATGAAGCGGAGGGAATATATGTTAAATCAACGTTCCAAAAGTCATGTACAAACTTATGAAAGAAGATTCTTGGCAATTTCAATTGTAACAAAAGAAAAAAATGAATGAAGTACTCAAAAGTCAAAGATAAAGTTTTTGAACAGCGCAGCTTCAAGAGGAAAAAGTGAAATGAGATTTCACATAATGATAAACATTACCAAACAATTTTATTCAAATGTTAAATGTATTTAAGTTGCAAGGAGGCCAAAGTCAAAGATCAAATAAAAAAGCAAAGGAAAGGAAAATGAAGAAGAAGAGAATTTGACTTGAAAAAGAAACGTCGTATTAGTCATCAACGAGTATACAATTACAAGATTGTTTAATCAGTATGCAATAATAATCAGAATAATCTTTAGTGAATCAAGTTGAGTCTTATGTACGTAGTGAATCAAGCTAATCAATTTAATACTATTAGACTAATTGAGTTAATTAGTTAGGTTTGCTAATTAAATCTCTTGGGATACGGTATTAGATACGATGTAACACGTGGAAAGAGATTGGTAAGTGATGAAGTTGATGTTCCAAAAATTAGTAGCCGCCGGCCACCATTTTCAACGGCGGTCGTTACGCCACCGTCAAATGTTAGGCTCCAAAATTTCACACTTTCTGGTTGATGTTGTTATCCCAATTTTTTTGGAGTTTTTTTTCTTCGTCTTTTGTATTTATGTGGAATACTTTAAAGTCATTTTTGGATTTTGTTAGTTGTTACTTGTTAGATGTTAACATGATATGAAAAGGTTAATCCGTGAAATTAAGAGACTGACTTTCTTTAATTTTGGTTGGAGTTGGACTATTGAAGTAAAAGGTTTTGTTGATGTGTCACATATCCTACATCGACTAGTTTTTTTTTTTTCCTGAAAAAATCATTAACAAGTTATTTTCCAAGAAATTTATGACTTTACGGGTTGGAACTTTTTGGTAATAAAAAGAAATATTATCAAGATTTCGTCACAGTTTTTATATGTAGAACTAGAAACTAGCGTGTTCACGACATAAAAATGAGCTAAACATAAACCCGTGGAAGCAGAGAAAAGTCAAAAGTGGCCGGTCGTAAATATTCCAAAATGGGCCTCCACGTACTTAATTGAACCCCTGTAACATGACAATAATTGTCTAAGAAAGCGCTAGGCGCTAAGTCGTGGTTATCCAGAGTCTAGCGTCTAAAATGCATAATCGGAGCCTAAATAATTTTAGGAGTTTATAACGTAAAACATTGTAAATAAGATATATTAGATAAAAGTTATATTAAATAATATTTTAGAAAAATAAAATTAGATAATCATAGAAAAATTAAACAAAAACATTTAATTAATTCATATCAAACAATATATAAATATTTATAACTATGTAAATGAAGTTAAAACTTATAAATTTAAATTTATGTAGTTAAAAACTAAAAATACAGTAAAACGAAATCTATACAATTTTAGGCGGTCGAGACGGTTGTCTAGGCGTTATCTGAGGGCCTAACACCTAAATGGGGCCTAGGCGACCGCCTAGACCGCTTTAAAGAACCCTTGTTTTAAATGAACAAATATTTTATACTTTCTGCTGTTCTACTTCTATATGTATGCTCGCATAAATATCTAAACCCAATTATCATACTATTTTAATTCTTTGTAAGCCTTCAACTCCACCTAGAGTAAACAGTCAGTTTCATAAGACAAACTTCCCCAAACTTTTAGATCGAAATTTAAAGCAGAATAAACAAGTATTGCTTATCTGAGCCAAATGCCTAGACAGTTTACCTGATAGTCCGGTAACAAGCAATTTGATTATTCCTTAGTATTAGTCGGAAAACATTTTAAATTCGGGATAGACAGTATGGTGGACTTTCGGGGAAAAGTCCACTCTGTAGCACTTCGGTGTGTTTCTATCGGGGCTGATCGGATCAACCTATAGGGTTTATTAAAAAAAAAATTGCTTATCGATTGAATTGCAGAATTTGAATTTTTATTGGTAGTCCGCAAAACTCCTTTCCAAAGGTGTCATTGCAATTAGGCCCCTCCGAAAAGAAAAAAAACTCGTTTCTCTCTCTATTTCAGATCCGCCGTCTGCTACAGTAAATTTTCTTCGATTTGGATTTTGGTTCGGTGGTCGATGGCTTTCACAACGCCGACGCCGGACCTCCGTTCCTCTGAGTGTTTTAGTTGTATTGTCTCTTAGTTTCAGTTTGGTTTTAAGTTTATCAGATTTCTTCTATGTCGGAATGATCTTGGCTCGTGATACGTCAGACTGGGTGAGGTTAGGGTTTCAGATCCGGTGTCTCGGTGATGGAGCTTGTTGCTATTGTTCGATTCCTCTTGTTTTTGGCTTTGATTGAGTGGGCTTTGATTGATCTCGGATCTGGTCTTTTAGATCTTTCTATGTTCGAGGTTGGTTAGAGTTTGTCTCCTTTTAGCTAGAGCTAGTCTTTTTTTGTCGTTGGAGGAAGCTCCCTGGTTGGTCGTGGTTGGGTTCCGAGTTGGGTCTTGATGTATCTTGCAGGTGAAGTTTGATTCTCTCGGCTTCAGTCTGTTGTGGGCATCGACTGGTTCAGCTTATGCGAATAGTATGGTAAGTCTGTGAAGGAGGTGCTCGTGTTTAAGGTTGTTTCTTTGTTGTGCCATTCTTTGAGCTTCGATTATGGTCTTTCGAGTATCGGTGCTCACTAAGTCCGCTTGTTCTAGTCCTGCTATATGTGATGAGATGTTGTTGTTGGGACATCTACTGCTTTGGTTTTGGCTAAGGTATCAAGTCTAAACAATGTTGTCGATTTCCAGCTTTACTCTTGCGAGGAGGTGGCTTGTTTTGGTCTGTAGATGGCCTAAGCTTGCTTGCGAGTGTCCGCGTGCTAGAGGTGGTTTTCTTCTTTAGCAGTTTCCCAGCAGTGGTCTTGATTTTGCCTTTAGCTTAGTGTGTTCGATGGGTCGAAGACTGTGGTTTAGCAGTTCGGGAGTGGTGTTTGATTCATGGTTTCTCTCGATGTTCTTTCTTCCCCGTCCTCCTGGGTGCTGGTGGAGTTTGAGTTTGTGCTTCCTGTTTTGGTTGCTCATCTGGCTCTTGTTTTTTGGCAAAGGGTAGGCATCAAAATGGCTTCTAGTGGATGTTTGTTTCATTCGGGTTGAAATTGTGCTCGACGATCAGCTTATGTTCTCTCTTCCCTTGCCTTATGGTTTGTTGTATCCTTTGATTTATCCTTATGGTTTGTTTATGGTTGAATTACTCGAGGTTTAGTTTGTTTAAGCTTTTTATGTGTTTCTTGTTGTGTCTCGTTAGGAATCCCATGTGTGGGCTTTGCCTCCGTTGTCGTCTTGTTTGACATCGGCTTTCGTATTTCAAAACCGTATTCCACCCTTATATCCCAACCATGTTTATGGAATAAAAAAAATAGATGACATAAAAAAAAAATAGAATGTATTTTATTTCCTTCAGTGCATGTAAATGTTTGTGACGTCCAACAACGTATTTTTCATGATATATTAATGTGAAGAAATGACAAAAAGAAGAAGAAAAAGAGCGGCTAGGTCACATGGCGATGTTTTGGTGTTGCCGTCAACAGAGAAACATTGGTGCATTTCTACGTTTTAGTGAACATGTCCGATCCCATCCTTGATGCGTGTCAAATTGTATTTGTACCTAAACTTAACTATCAACACACGCTAGTTATAGTATAGGGTCGAACCAAGGGAGATTAGAATAAACTACACTAGGAATGCAAGTAATTAACTAAGCTAAGCAATTCAAGATTTGTTTTTGATTGAATAAGTATAAATAAGACTACTCGAAAGAAAATTGCGCTTAAACAAGTTCAAATGCAAAAGTCAACTAAAAGTCAACCGTAAATTAAAACTTTGATCAAATATGGGAAAACATGGGCCTTGGGCAAAGCACTTGAGTCGGGATGATTAATGACTAATTAATGATGTTAGGACCTACAATTCAAACTCAATTCCATGACATGAATCACATTTAGTAGACTAATTCATTTCCATGACAATAATCCATTTACTAATCATTTAATTAAGCCAACTTTCTAATTTCAATTAAATAATTAATAATCATTAAGAATAAGTTTATAGAGCCAACTAAACACCTTAAGCATCAATTCCCATTGGTTAAGAATGAAAAGCAAGATTATGATTCTTCTAGACATTTTATCGAACACCTTTCTGGCATAAAATATCCATGATCTAGATTTTGATTAGCTAAGTCTAATCTAGCATTAAACACATCCTAATCTTTAGAAATCATAAGAATCTAAGCCTAGACATCACTAATCATCCATCAAACATCCCTAATCTACTAAGCCCAAAGACCCATTTAAAAACTACTCACTAATCATGATGCAAAACACAATCATAATCGTAGATAAAGACATAATCATAAGAGAGATGATAAAAGATTAAGAAAAGCTTCACTAGATATGATAAATAGCAAAGATCCAATCACAAATCATAAAGTAAGAGTTTGAAGTATGAAAGAGGAAAGGCCTCGTCAAACTTTGCCAAAAAACTAGGTCTAATATGCTTATATAGTAAAAGAAATCCGAACCGGGTCGGGTTAATAATTCTTGAACTGCGACGAGCATAATAAGCTCGGAAATTAGGCTCGGGAAATCCTCTGGTAGTTTTTGCCATTTTCTTCAATTCCGCTGCCGAGCTTAATAAGCTCGGGAAATTAGGCTCGGGAAATCCTCTGGTAGTTTTTGAAAACTTTTTTCCTTGCCCTTAGACTCTCTATAGAGGCTCCATTCATCAAGTCTTGCTACCATCTTCAAATCCAAATGAGATTAAAGCCTTCCTTGCAATCGATTTCTCCTTAAAGCTTCAAAAGAGACCTAAAAAATACAAAATATGCAAAATACAACAAACACAACCTAAACTCTAAGATAATCCTAAAATAAACAATTTGAGACATAAAATGGATAAAAAGACACAAGTATGATATAAAATACTATTAATGCAATGTATTAGAATGCACAAAAACACAATATATCAATCCTCTCCCTACCACACTCCTTTATGTACACATCTGATCTCGGTTCAATTGGTTGGTCATACTTACACTACATGGTAATTAACATGGCACTAAATTTAGAAATAGTTGAAAAAGTTGAAATAGTTGAAAAAGTTGAAATAGTTGATTCTTTTTACTGATTCATGAAAGACTTTGCAAGAGCATTTATACAAGTGTAAAATATTTCTATAACAATTATAGTTTTTTTTTTTTTTGAAAAAGTAAAAAAGATATATGCCGAAAGAAAGTTTTTTCATTTCATAATTAACAAATCTTCCCAGAAGAGACTAACGAATTTAAACCAATCTTGTTAGATACTTAGAGCATCTTTATTGGTCTAGATACCCTCAAGGCTTTCTCAAAATAAAAAATAGTTAATTTAATTTAATTTTACTATAGAATTAAATTTTAATTCGAAAAGCAAAATGAAATCAATAATAGAGAGACAAAATGAAATCAATAGTAAATACCTAAAACAAGAGACATTTTTCACCACTCTCCTACTTCAATGGAGATGTTCTTAGATTTAAAGACTTCAATAGTAAATTTACTTTTAGCAATAATAATGGAATATCAGAAACATCAAGATTCAAAACTAAATAAAGAAAATAATTAATTAGCTTCCATAAAAAAATAAAAAAATCCCGTTTTTCTCTCTCACTTGTAGACATCGCCTGCGATTTCCAGTGACCTGCACGGCGGCTCCTTTAGCGCCGGTGTGGGTTTTTCTTCGTCGTTTTTTTTGCTTTTGTTCTTTGTCCTTTAGATTTCGTTCATGTTGTGACTACAATTTACGGTTGGGCTAATAAAGAGATCGAAGAATGAGTGGTCGGATTTTCCAGATCTGGCCGAATTTTCTTCGTGTTGATGGCGGTGGTTCCGGATATGCTTTGAGCGGTGGTGCAGAGCTTCTCCTATCTCCCTCGAGCTGCAAAGATCTCGATCTTCTTCTCTGATCTACTATCATAGCCGGTATATTTTTATGTTGCTTATGCGACTTTGTCTTGGTGATTTGTGTATCCCGCTTCTCAAGTTTTCTCTATTTGCTGGAAGTTCGCTTTGTTTTCTCTCCAGTTCGTCCGTTAGCCAGTCTCGATCTGTCGAGAAAAAGGCTTGATAGACATCTAATAAGTTCGGTTACATGATTTTAGGATACTGTTAATATTGTTCGTATTGTTCCTGATTGTGTGGAACCTCTCCAGATTTTGTGTAACCTCTTTGGCTTTATAAAGCCTTGTACATTCAATGTTAACATCATGGAAATCATTAAGCTTTCATGGTATCAGAGCTCAAGTTCTGATTCTCCTTCATCTCTCTTTCTTTTTCTCTCTTTTCTGCTTCTTCTTTCCTTCAAATTCGCCTTCAATGGCTGCTGCAAATGCCCCTATCGATCGCTGTTTTGGTGTGACCAACATCAAAAATCAAATCCCTGTCCTTTTTGATGAGAACGAGCACAACTATGATGCTTGGAGAGAGCTCCTTCTAATGCACTGTATGGTCTACGATATCTCTGGTCATCTCGACCGCACCGTCCAGCCTGCAAATGCCAACGATGACGCTTGGCTCAAACGAGATTGTCTCATAAAGCTTTGGCTTTATGGAACCATGGCTCAGCCCCTGTTTTGATCATCCTTTCAGCCAGGAGGAACAGCTCGTGATCTATGGTTGCGTGTCGAAAATCAATTCCAGAACAACAAAGAGGCGCGTGCTATCCAGCTCGACAACGAGCTCCGTACGCTGGAGATCGGCGATCTAAGTGTTGGTGACTACTGCCAGAAGATAAAATCCACGGCGGCACTTCTCTCCAATGTTGGCACTCTTGTCAATGATCGCATACTCGTTATGTACATTATCAATGGTCTTAACGAGAAGTTTGATAACATCATTAACGTTATCAAACACAAAGATCCATTCCTTTCATTCGATTCTGCAAAATCGATGCTTGAATGGGAAGAGAAACGCCTCAAAAAAGCCCATCGTGCCACTGCCTCTCACAACGACACGGCTTCATCATCCACAGCTCTCACTGCCTCTTCGTTGCAGCAGAATCGTTCCTCCAACCGTGGTCGAAATGGTGGAAATCAGCGAGGAATTCGTCGTGGCGGTCGTGGAAACAATCGCAGAGGCAGAGGCAACTACTCCTCAATTCAGAACCCTTGGGGACCATCGCACTATTGGCCACCGCCGCCTCCATATTGGATGCAACCTTACCAAGGCTGGCAGCAAGCTCCTCGCTCATCTCCAGCTCCTCAGCAACAAGCTCACCTTGTTGAATTCAATCCGATGCAAGCCTATACATCCGACACGGTTGCTGTTCCGCCTGGTGCCGATTGGTTCATGGATTCTGGCACGTCGTTTCATCTTGCCACCAAAGAAGGTATGCTCCACTCTAATCTTAAACGTAATACCACTCAAACTGTCATTATGGGTAACGGTTCTTCCATTCCTGTCTCAACCATAAGATCCTCTTCCATTATAACTCAAACCAAACCTCTTATTCTTAACGATGTTCTCGTCACTCCTGATATTGTTAAGAATTTGATCTCTGTTCGGAAATTCACTATAGATAACTGGTGTTTAGTGGATTTGACCCTTTTGGTTTCACTGTGAAGGACCTTCAAACTCGGAAAGCGCTGCTCCGATGTGAAAGCTCCGGTGACCTATACTCTCTTCCGACCTCATTCAATAAACCTCCGGTTGTCTCCTTTACTAGCTTCCACACCTGATCTTTGGCACAAAAGACTTGGCCACACAAATAATCTATCTCTTAATTCCATTTTTTGTTCCAATCCTTCGTTATGTAATAAGAAAAGTTCATCGTTTTCCTGTGAACCTTGTTTTCTAGGAAAATCAATAAAACTTCCTTCCGTGGCTTCTCAATCCTTTGTTTCTAAACTGTTTGAGATCATTCACTCTGATTTATGGACATCCCCGGTTGTGAGTTTAAGTGGCATTCGCTATTATGTCTTCTTTCTTGATCAATTCACTCACTACTTATGGGTGTATCCGCTTCGACGGAAAAGTGAAGTTCTTTCCAAATTTCTTCATTTTACTGCTTATGTCGAAAACCATTTCTTGACAAATATCAAGAATATTCAATGCGACAATGGGGGCGAGTTTAACAACACTGAGTTTTACAAATATTGCGCATCTCAAGGGATTTCGATGAGATTCTCATGTCCCCATACATCGCAGCAAAACGGTCGTTCTGAAAGAATGATTCGAACCATCAACAATGCGGTCCGAACACTCTTGCTACAGGCTCGTCTTGCCTCTTCTTTTTGGGTTGAAGCTCTTCATGCCGCAGTCCATGTCCTTAACATCACACCTTCTAAAGCCATTCAAAACCAAATACCACACACTCTCCTTTTTCAAAAACAACCCACCTATGACCACCTTCGAGTCTTTGGTTGCTTATGCTTTCCAAACATCAACCATTCCAATATACCAAAGCTTTCCCCTCGCTCAACACCATGTTTGTTCCTTGGATATCCCTCTGAACACCGTGGATACCGCTGCTTGGATTTAAAAACAAACAAAATAATCATATCTTGTCATGTATATTTTGATGAAGATAAGTTTCCAGCAGCTGCTCCTTCCATACCATCCGAGCCTTATCACTTTTTAGACGTCTCGGATGACCCCTCGCCCCTGTTTCAGTCCATTCTTCAAGCTCCTTTTCGTAGTAATTCCCATCCACCCGTGCCACCTAGAGCTCAACCCGTAGAACCCGACCATATCCTTTGTTTCGAGCCCCTTCCTCAATCCAAACAAGGTCTAAATCAGGGATAGTTAAACCAAAACAAATCGTTTCCCTCCTCGCCAAAACAAAATCGCCAATTCCTAGAAGCCATATTCATGCCTTATCCGATCCTAACTGGAATCCCGCAAAGACAGAAGAATATGGTGCTATGATTAAGACTAAGACTTGGGACTTAGTACCTAGGCCTCCTAACGTCAATATCGTTTGACCAATGTGGCTGTTTAAACATAAGTTTGATGCTGATGGGATTTTGTCTCGACATAAGGCTCGACTTGTAGCGAATGGCAAATCACAGGAGGAAGGTGTCGATTTCACAGAGACTTTCAGTCCCGTAGTGAAGCCTGTCACCATCCGAACGGTACTCAACGTTGGCGTAGCATTGAATTGACCGATACATTAATTAGATGTCAAAAACGCTTTTCATCAAGGCAATCTAGAAGAGACGGTTTATATGCACCAACCTACTGGTTTTGTGGATAAGGATCGACCAGGTTTTGTCTGCAAACTCAATAAGGCCATATATGGTCTAAAACAGGCACCGCGCGTGTGGAATTCAAAGTTTTCTTTGTTTCTCAAACTAATGGGCTTTGTTCAAAGCAAAGTCGATTCTTCTCTTTTCATTTACAGGAACGGACGAAACATCGCCTATCTCTTCTTATACGTTGATGACATTCTCCTCACTACCTCCACCACAAGTCTCCTCCATCGCATTATCGATAAACTCAAAACAGATTTTCCAATGACAGATTTGGGCAAGCTTCATCATTTCTTGGGCATCAAGGCAGACTTCAACGCTAAGGGTCTCTTCTTGTCTCAAGCTGTTTATGCAGAAGATATCATTGCTCGGGCCGGAGTGAAGGACTGTAAGCCTCTTGCTACACCGGTTGATCTCAAGTCAAAGCTCTCCATTAATGACGGTGAACCGCTCGAGGATCCGACGTTTTACCACAAACTCGCTGGCGCACTTCAGTATCTTACGTTGACGAGGCCGGATATTTCATATGCAGTTCATCAAATTTGCCTTTATATGCACCAGCCTCGTCAACCTCATCTTCATGCGCTCAAGCAAATTATTCGCTATATCAAGGGAACGCTACACTTCGGTATTCAACTAGTTCGTGGTCAGATTGATACTCTAACGGCATATTCCGACGCGGACTGGGCTGGCTGCCCCGACACAAGACGTTCAACTTTAGGTTATTGTGTTTTCCTTGGTCCAAATCTCATATCTTGGTCATCTAAAAGACAGCCGACGCCTTCTCGATCTAGCTCCGAGGCTGAGTATAAAGGGGTAGCCAATACCGTTGCGGAGCTCACATGGATACGCAATCTCATGTTAGAACTTCATCTTCCCATCAAGAATGCATCTGTGGTTTATTGCGACAATATTGGTTCGGTTTATCTTTCAACTAACCTGGTTAAACATCAACGAACGAAGCACATTGAGCTAGATATACATTTCGTACGTGACAAGGTAGCTGTTGGCGAGGTCAAAGTTCTACATGTCCCTACTACACTACAATACGCTGACATCTTTACAAAGGGCCTCCCGACATCACTTCATAATGAATTTCGTACCTGCCTCACCGTTCTTCGACGCTGCGACTGAGGGAGGGTGATAGACATCAAATAAGTTCGGTTACATGATTTTAGGATATTGTTAATATTGTTTGTATTGTTCCTGATTGTGTGGAACCTCTCCAGATTTTGTGTAACCTCTTTGGCTTTATAAAGCCTTGTACATTCAATGTTAACATCAGGGAAATCATTAAGCTTTCAAGGCTTTCCCGTTGAGATGTGTTTCGCTCTTCGTCTCTACATAACAGATTTGTTCGAAAAGTTTCTATTTAGGCGTTTCCAAGTCGAGTTTATGTTTAGACCGACATCGCCGTATCCAGAGGTTTATGATCAACTTATCGTTATCGTAGTTGGTTCTTGTCGGGTTATGAAGCTTTGGTCCCTAAAATGGTGAGGTAAATTTTAATCACAAGAAGAGGTTTCAGATGCCGCCTATCCGGTATCTTTTCATCAAAGGATTCCTAGGAGTAAGGATGAGTTAGTGGTTTGATGCGAATTGCGATTTGTCGTGAGAGGCAATTGATCGTGGTTCCGGTATTGGTCGTAGTTTTTAGCCCTTTGTAGTTCCTTTTGTTTAGTTGTTTGTTCTGGTTTCAACTTGTTTCCCTTGACAAGGCTTACTCTCCGGGGTTTTACTCATTTAGCCGCCGACTTAGTCTCTGGATCTGTTTCCGGTTTGTATTCCACAAATGTATCTCACCCTTGTATTTCACCATGGTTTGATACCATATTTAATGTAATTTTCCAGATGACAAAAAAAAAAAAAACTAAATAAAGATTTACATGATGATCGTGAAACTTAAAAAAGTAGTTTTAGCAATAACTTTTATTTTTGTTTTTGAGTTATATATTTAAAACATGCATAATATATAACTAAATCACGTATTAAATATTTTATTCACAAGATTAATGACAGAATATCATCTTCATGTAAATGATGTCAATTTTACTCACCTGCTAATTATATTTCTCCTACTTTATAGAAGTGAGCATCCTTTCTGAATTCTAACCCCACGTACAGTCCAAATATTATGGGGTAAAGTTGTCTTCATTGATAATTAGGCTGAAAAGTATTTTTCAGGCTTTGACAAACCAGTTAACAATGTGCGACAATTATTCTCATTTTTATCATTTTCCTTTATATATTAAATGTTAAATCTTGGAATTGAATAAAAAGTCTCAATGTTTCGTAAAGTCATACACATTGATATAAAATAGCTTTCTCTTTAAAAGATCAGGATTTTTATTTGACTAGAATTATTTTAGAATATGAGAAACGACGGGTTTGATCACGTTGTACAACCTATCACATTGCAAGATAACTTTTTTTTTTTTTTTTTTGTCGTCCATTGGAAGATAACTTAATTTCTTTTTGTTATCTATAAAAGATATAAACATAACAAAAAACAAGTTATGGGTTGCCGACAATAATTTATTCGCAGATATTATAATTTATAAGGTGTAATATCGTATTCAAATTATTTATTTTAAAAATATAGGACCATGCATCACGAATTCTTTAATACCATTTTTGTCTTCGAAAATGAAAACATAAGTTTCAAAAAAAACAAAAAAAACATAATTTTCAAATAATGAAAATAAGGTAGCGAATTCGGTGGCAAGCTGAAAAATAAATATTTATAATGATGAAAACTAGAATTGCTGACGCAATTTCCTTTTCTTCAACGAGCAAGAACATGGAAGGATCTCTCTCTTACTGTTGCAATTGCTGACTTTCCTCGTAGTGTCGTATTGAGTCAGCAATTATATATATCTTGTCATCAGTAAGTCAGGAATGATAACTTTAATAAAAAGTTCTACACGAAAGTCAGAAAATATGATTGGAAAATTAACTACAAAAAGTAATTCAATCGGTTATTTGTAAGATATGAGTTCCATCGACCACACTTAAAATAGATATGGTTAATTTAAAGAGATTATTGCTCGTATACTACGTAGTACATACCGCCTAATAATGAGAAAAATGATACTAGAAAGTAGAGCAAGAGAAAAACATGAGTGGGGCTTTTGGTGAACAAAATGGGGCCTGAATAGTTGATCAATGTCAGTGGCTAAGGTATCTAACTTCAGACAAACTATTTGTTTCTGCCTCAAAGTATTCATTTTGTCTCAACAACTTTGCATTTTTTCACCATTTAATGAGTTTTAGGTTAGTTTTAGTAGCATGGCCTATATTCGGACTTCTAAACATTGTGTTTGAGTCTCTTACTTCGATTTTCGCTTGGAAATAAATAAGCCAAGTGTTTTCCAACGAATACTTAATAGATTAACGTCAAATAAATTATGGTTTATACAATTTATCGACTAGTTTTTTTCCGCTTTAGAAAATGAATACATGGTTAATAAAAAAATGAAAAATCAAAGAAAAAACCGCGAGATGAATGCACCGGTAATGTTAAATTTCATTTTTTCTGTTAATGTTATATTCACTTTTGTTGTTGTGTCATTTGCTCAATTGGATTTCCTAATTCACTAATTGGTAATGTATTGGTACGTGCATATTCTTTGAAGCGTAAACAAAAGTCAATCTCTTGTTGGGCCGAAATGTCTACATTTAATTATGATGGTGACATTTTTGGACGGAATTTGTAACAAAATATTTCAGTTTTAATACTTTCCTATGATCCTGAAAGTCAAGAAAACTCTGTTAACGTAGTTTCAGGCCCAATGCACAAGAGACGAACATCTAAACTCCCAACACTAATAAATTTATGAAAAAATCACCTAAACTTATACTACTACTGCGTATATAGAGATGTGTAATTAAACTCAAATTATATCCATATTTTTTTAATTATGATTAATTATATCCATATCGCATTGAAAATGATAAGAGATCAGAGATTCATGTATTTTATGTATTAATTAGTGCATGTTTTTTTCTCTCATTTTTAATAGAAATTATTTAAGAGATTTTTTTTTAAAAGATATGATCAGATCATCTCTCAGATCGAATACTATTGTTGTTGGTTATTTTTGTTTGAATTTATAAGGTTATATATATGTTGTTACGTGAAAAATATTGGACGTCCAACTCAAAATGATTTTAATTGTCTAAAAAATGAAATGTTTATGTCTTTTATATGCTGATATAGTTCTTTCCATTTCATGTCTTTTGGTTACGTACATGAGTTGTCAACTCTAGTTCTTGTGTTCTTAGTGGAATCCAATTAGTGAACTATCTGTTCACTTACACATTAGTAAAAAAACTGACTACTTGAATGATTTCAAATAAGATATTACTTTGATTAAGAAAATTGCTAATAAAATTCATAGCTACCAAAATTATGTAGAGGAGGTTAGACTGCCGCAATTTAAAAGATTTAAAACTCTAAAAGTCAGAACTTTAGTATGAACATATAAAAATGTACGTAAACTTTAATAATAGTAATTACAGAGAGTTTGGCAGGCCTAGTAACGTGAATCATATCACAACTAATTAATTCCTTTATTTATTTGAGCCAGAATTCTTCGCTTAATTTTTTTAAATTCGTTTACGTAATCATGTACCACCAATTATTAAGTTTATTATTTTTGGAGATGAAGTTCGCACAATAGGATTTTTAAATCTCAACTATGAAGTTTATATTAAATCATGCAGCAATTTTGTTGTTATTAAGCGGTATTCAGGATCTTAGACCCAAAAAAAAAAGCGGTATTCAGGATCTAATATGGTCAAGTATTACAAACCCTCCAGCAAACAATTTATTTAACAAAGGGAGTGTAAAGTAGCGAAACTTTTCTTTCAATAGAAAATTCAACAAACTATTTCTTCTTCATTTTGGATAAAATTTTGTCATTTGTACTAGTTCAACCTAAATGACATATCAACAGAAACTTTCTTTTTCAATTTATCTTACTTTCTACAAAAATAAAATACCAGCTACATCCATAATCTATCCAATTTACCAAATTACAAAGAACGAACTATTTACAAAAAAAAAAAAAAAAACTAATATCAGGATTAATTAGTTTGTTTGGTTTCTATCAATTTTTTTCTCTTTCAGGTAAACTTCTCAGATTTGAATGTAATCACTAGTTACTAGTTTCTAAGTTAGTAATATACAATAAAAGTTTCCCAATGATGACAAAAATGAACTTTCACTTCTCAACGTTCTAATACAATATAAAATTCGACTACACATATATACATAAAAATGACAGCAATTTTTATTCATCTAACTAACTACATTGCATTTCAACCCGAAAAATTAAATAGAGAAAAGAGAAATTCTCAATCTTAAAAGAGTAATGATCGAGTAGTAAAAACAAAAGGGAATTACAAAATAGAAATAATACCTTTTTTCCTTTTTAAATAACAAGTATAAAGAAAGAGAGCGTCTTATGGTGATTTATTGATTACCGTTGAGGAAACTTTAAACAAAAAAACGCCGTGCATACAACAACGCCTCCCATGTGAGCGCCAACAATATCCAATAAAAATCCACCACGTGTCAAAAGATCTCAACTTGGGACCCCACTACACTACTCCGGTGACGAAACACAACCGAACACTCCGGTAACTCTCCGAGATCGGCGAACAATGACTCATCTTCTTCACTTATCGGGAAAAAAACTGCCACGTCATCCTCGGCTGCCACAGAGACAGCTGTCTTTTTATTCTCCGATGAGAATATAGGACTCTCAAGAATTGTAGAAGAAGTTGTCTCCATCTCACTAAACCATGCAAACTCATCAACCACACAAGACGGTGTCGTTTCAATCACCCTACCAAGATCCATAAACTTGTTATTATTATCCTCCTCCTCCAGCTCCAGCTCCAGCTCATGTTCTGGTTCTGGTTCTTGTTCTGGTTCGGGTTTGAGTTCGGGTTTAGGTTTAGGTCCATTTCTTGAAGTTAGAGGCCAAGGATGGTTATGTTCAGAAGTGTAAGTGATGAGAATCATTGTTGGATCGTCTCTGCTTCTCTCGACTTGTTTCCTCGCAGGACAACCTTTGGTACTACTACAACGGTAATAACCTCTAGGGTAAGGAGATCCCTTAATTGGCTTTTGACCGTACTTACGCCAAGCCCATGAATCTGAAGGTGGAGTTGTGTCGCCTTTGTGCCTAGATCCTTCCATTTCTTTCATTGGTACGTTCACTACTCTCTTCTCTACCGATCTCCTACTGAAACTTAAAACAACTACGTTAGTTTTCATGAATGGTTCATTTTCAATGATATATACATTCTTAGCAAAAAAAAAATCGTATGATATCATTCGAATTGTGGAGATATATGATTATGTGATTGTACCTTCGTTTAGGTGACTGAGAAGACATGAGAGGTTTCATGTCGTTGAAGGTTGATGAATTTGGTGAATCGGGTCCGGTTTCTTGACTGCTTTCATGATCATTGTAGCTTCTTGCCATCTCTAGACCACGCTTCATGTTTTATATATGCTCTATATAATATAGACTATATATAGGTATATATATTTACAAGAACCAAAGCGAAGAAAGAAGCTTGATCGATATCGATCAAGAATCGGATATTTAGTTGATATCTTGATTGGTTTTTGGAAAGATATGAGTTATAGAAGGCGGAAGAGGAGTAGAAGTAGAGAGAGAGAGAGATAAGAGAAAAAAGAAAATGGAGAGAAGGTGGAGAAGAAGAGGAATTGTGTATGAAAGAGGACGTGCAAGCATATGTCAATTTAATCTCTACTTGTTTTTAAAATAACTATAATAATACTTTATATCGTTATCATCTAAGAGAGGGACCTTGATTGATTATTATTTTATAGATAATAATTTGGCTATAAGGTGATGGTTACATATGATCACACCCTTTATTTATAATTATAATTGTTTTATTGAATGGTTTGAAGATGGGGTTAGGTATTAATAGTTTACACTTGTTTTGCCTTTTGTCTTTATTCACCATTGTTCAAACTCTTTCTTCTTTTCACAATGTATTAAAATGATTGGAAAATGATTAGGTTTATTGGGTGGAGTGGTCTGGTGTGGTGTGTAAACAAGAATATGGTAACATATAAAACTTTACTATTCGTTTAAAGATTTGTATTAGATCTAAATTAAGTTTATTTCTATCTTTCTCAACATGCTTTTCCATTCAGAAAAGTTTATTGGTGTCTCATCTATGTAACTTAGATTAGGCTTTTTGCTAAGCTCAGCTTAAGATTATCCACATAAAACAAAATTTCAAAAATTCATTTTGCCTTTTACAAAAATTTCAAAAATTAAATTCATTTTTATTACCAGATGTGTAAATGATGTCATCTTATTAATCAGATTCACACATTTGAATGGGTTATTTTGGTTTCCACTCTAATAAATTATACTCAAAATTTTAAATATTTTTGTAGGTTTCGAATGGTGATATCCGGTTGCAGTAAACCAGAAGGTTGTGGTTTGGTGGTGTTGAGAATTGGTTATGTTCTGAGTCCTGGTTTAAGGATTGGTTTAGCTCAATCAAGGAATTAGAAGCTGGTTCAAGTTTTGGTTAAGTTCCTGGTTATTAAATGAGTTAAATGGCTGCGTTTTGGATAAGAAGATAAAAGCTCAAGATTGGCTCAGGAGATAAGGTTTGTTACAACTTTATCTTCATCGTTGTAACGGGAAGTTCTTGGTGAGTGAGAGAGAGATTAGATTAGGAATCAGTTCTGGGGATTTCTTGTTATCAATTCTCTTCTCTTCTTTTTTTCTGTTGGTTAGTGTGAGGATTGTATTGAGAGTTAGGTTGGGTGAGAGTAAATCGGATAATCAATTCCGATACACCGGAAACTCTTGAGATAGTGGATTCCGGGTATAGAGCCCGGCCAGACGTAGGTTCGCGGTTTGCGGCTGAACTGGATATAAACCTCGCTGTGTTCTTATTTTCTGCTTTTACGTTTCTTGCTCAAGCGATAGATTTAGGATCCAAAACCACAACAAGTGGTAGCAGAGCCAAGTTACGGCGGCTCAGTCGTTACGGTTTTGGTATTCCGGTGAATCGAGTTTCAGTGGAGTTTGTTAGATCTGCGGTGGTTTGTTAGATCTACAGGATTGCTCTGTCGCGATATCTTCCGCAAAGCTTGAGATGGAGAAATTCAATGGATGGATTGATTACAATCTGTGGAAAGAGAAAGTGTTTGCTCATCTGGAATTGATCGGCTTGATCGATGCTTTGAAGCAGCAAGAAGAAGAACTGGATTCTCCGGTGGTTGAACCAAAGGATGAGCCAATAACGTCATTGGCTGCAGGTACACCACCGCCGCCTCCGCCACCGACGAAGGCACATAAGGAGTTAGCTGAGAAGCAAAGAAAGGTCCGCAGTACGATTGTTTTGAGTCTCACAGATCAAGTTCTTAGGAATGTGATTCATGAAACTACTGCGGTTGGTATGCTTAGACGTCTTGATGCTTTGTATATGTCTAAGTCCTTGCCTAATAGGATATACTTGAAGCAGCGTATCTATGGGTACAAGATGAATGAGTCATTATTTGTAGAGAATAACATTGTTGAGTTCTTGAGGATTATCACTGATCTTGGTAATGTTAGAGTCAATATTTCGGATGAGGATCAGGCCATCCTTCTCTTAATGTCTCTTCCCAGGCAGTTTGATCAGCTGCGTGATACGTTGAGATACGGTAAAGGTAGTACTCTGACATTAGAAGAAGTGACCAGTGCAATTTATTCTAAGCAATTGGAATTTGGAGCTAGTGTTAAAAGGAACAAGAATCATGGAGAAGTGTTGTATTTTGGAAGTAATGCCAGAGGCAGAGCTGGTTCAAAGTATTATGGTCAAGGCAAGTTCAAACGAAAGTCAAGGTCAAAGTCTAAGGAAAGGAAGCTTACATGATGGTCTTGTGGTGGTGAAGGGCATTTCAAGAGTAATTGTCCAAAGAAGGGACAATTTAAGCAAAGGTCACAGCCAGTGGAGAATGGTGAATCAACAACAATTTCTGGAGTTCAATTTGTGGAGTCTTTGCTAATCACAGAGGCAAATGTAGCAGTTGGAATTGACTTCAATGAAGTTTGGATATTAGATACTGCTTGCTCCTATCATATGACCTCTAGAAAGGATTGGTTCACAGAGCTGAAGGAGTACAATGCTGGCTCAGTGAGAATGGCGAATGAGTCAGTGTTTGAGGTCAAAGGCATTGGCACAATTGTGATCAAAACAACAGAAGGATCACTTGTGTCAATCAAGGATTTCAGGTATGTTCCTTCATTTTATAGAAATTTAATCTCACTTGGTACTCTTGATAAAGCAGGTTGCAAGTATGAATGTGAGAATGGAGTTCTCAAGGTGATCAAAGGCTGCAGGACAGTGCTGAAAAGTATCAAGAAGATTGGTAAGCTATATTTTCTTCAAGGTACTACACACCAAGGAGAGGTAAATGTGGTAAGTGCTCAAGATGAGACTAGCCTGTGGCATTGCAGGTTAGGTCTTGCAGGGCAAAAATCTTTAGATACTCTTGTTAAAGGAGGTTATCTAGATGGTAAAAAGGTTTCTAAAATTCAATTTTGTGAAAGTTGCATATTTGGTAAAGATCATAGAGTAAGTTTTTTGACTGGTAAACATACTACTAACTGTTGTTTGGAGTATATTCATGCAGATCTTTGGGGATCTTCCTCTGTTCCAAAGTCACTTGGAGGATGCCACTATTTCCTTAGTTTGGTTGATGATTACTCAAGGAAAGTTTGGGTGTTCTTTCTGAAGACTAAATATGAGGCATTTGACAGTTTTGTGGAATGGAAACAGTTGGTGGAGAAGCAATCAAGTCTGGTAGTTAAGAAGCTTCGTATTGATAATGGTCTTGAATTTTGTAATTCAAGCTTGATGGATTCTGTTCTGAGCATGGTATTACAAGACACAAGTCTGTCCCGTATACTCCATAACAAAATGGAGTTATGGAGAGGATGAATAGGACAGTGTTGGAAAAGTTCATGAGCATATTGAATGAGTCTGGTTTGCCTAAGGTGTTTTGGGCATAGGCTGTTAATACGGCAGTGTATCTGATTAACAGGTTACCATCATTTGCTATCAATGGTAAAATACCAGAAGAGGTGTGGTCAGGTGTGGTCCCTAACTACAATCATCTTAAGAAGTTTGGTTGCATGTGTTATTTTCATACGGATGAGGGCAAGTTACAACCAAGAGCAAAGAAGGGCATTTTGTTGGTTATCCGTCCGGAGTAAAAGGTTACAAGGTGTGGTCTCTAGATGATAAGAAAAGCTTGATCAGTCGGAATGTCACCTTCAATGAAGAACAATGCTACAATAATTTGGTGGAGAAATCAAATAAGACAGATGGAGAAAATGTGGCTTTCATTGATGTGGAGATGGGTTTAGAAGCTGATCAGGATGAGAACATTAGCCATCTCCTACAGAACTAACAAGTTCCTCAGGTAAGTCTCCTATCACTTTATATAAGTTTACTAACATTTTGCAGGTGGATTCTGAGTCAGAAAGTGAGGAGCTAGTAGAACCTAGTGCTCAGTCAAAGGATCCTAACAGTTTTCAGTTAGTAAGGGATAGGCCTAAGAGGTTGTTAAAGGCTCCTAGGAGATTTGATGAAGAGGATTTTGTTGCTTTTGCAATGCTTGCCACTGAAGATGGAGATTGTCTAGAGCCTAGAGATTTCAGAGAAGCAATGTTGGATTTGCAAAGGAACAAATGGAAAGGTGGAGCTGATGAAGAAATGGATTCTCTTTACAAGAATGGAACTTGGGTATTGGTTCAGAGACCTAAGGATAGAAAGGTGATCGGTTGCAGATGGATCTTCAAGAGAAAGCCTGGTTTTGAAAAGGATGAGGATCCTAGGTTTAAAGCTAGATTGGTGGCTTAAGGATATACTCAAACTGAAGGTATTGACTACAATGAAGTGTTTGCTCCAGTGGTGAAGCATGTATCTATAAGATACTTGATGTCAGTGGTAGTGAATGAAGATCTTAAATTGGAAAAATTGGATGTCAAGACATCTTTCTTGCATGGAGATTTAGAAGAAGAAATCTACATGAGCCAGCCAGAAGGCTATGTAGTTAAAGGAAAAGAAGATTGGGTCTGTTTGTTGAAGAAATCCTTATACGGTCTTAAGCAAAGTCCAAGACAATGGAATCAGAAGTTCAATGCTTTCATGATAGAGATTGGTTTTGTTAGAAGCAGGCAAGATCAGTGTGTTTACATCAAAAGTGTCAAAGGTATCTATATATATCTCTTACTATATGTAGATGATATGTTGATAGCATGTAAAGATATGGAAATCGTAGCTGAGTTAAAGGAACAACTTAGTGATACTTTTGAGATGAAATATCTAGGTGCTGCTAGAAAGATCTTAGGAATAGATATAATCTGAGATAGAGAGAAGGGTACTTTGGTGCTATCTCAGAAGGATTATATGGAGAAGGTTCTTAGGACATATTGTATGGATAAATCAAATGTTGTGTCAACTCCTATGGGTGTTCATATCAAACTGTGTGCGGCTAGTGAGGAAGAACTGGAAAATAATGCTGAGTTTATGGAATCTATTCCATATTGTAATGCTGTGGGAAGTCTTATGTATGGAATAATTAGGTCTAGGCCTGATCTTGCTTATCCAGTGGGATTGATTAGCATATACATTAGTAATCCAGCTAAGAGTCATTGGAATGTAGTCAAGTGGGTGCTAAGATATGTGAGAGGTTCTACAGGTTTGAATTTGAAGTTTCAGAAGAGTTCAGAGTTCAAGATCAGTGGGTATTGTGATGCAGATTATGATGGTAATTTAGATAAGAGAAGATCTCTGTCTGGTTATGCTTTTGTTTCAGATGGTACAGTGATTAGTTGGAAGTCAAGTCTACAGAAGGTGGTTGCTTTGTCTACAACTGAATCGGAATATGTTGCTATGACTGAAGCTACAAAGGAAACCATTTGGTTGAAAGGTCTTTGTGCTGAATTTGGTTATCCTCACGAGAAGATTGAAATCTTCAGTGATTCTCAGAATGCTTTAGCACTGGCAAGAAACAATGTGTTTCATGAGAGAACTAAGCATTTTACTACCAAGATGCATTTCATCAGAGATCAAGTCGAAGCTGGTGAACTTGAAGTTTCAAAGGTGCATACAAGTGTTAATCCGACTAACTTATTGACAAAGGTTTTGCCGGTTAGTAAGTTCAAGCAATTGCTTGGCTTACTAGGTGTCTCTGAAGCATAAACAGAGATGTAAATCCGGGGTGGAATCCACTAGAGAAAAGGCTCATGGTTGCACAGAACAGAACCAAGGTGGAGATTGTTGAGAATTGGTTATGTTTTGAGTCATGGTTTAAGGATTGGTTTAGCTCAATCAAGGAATTAGAAGCTGGTTCAAGTTTTGGTTAAGTTCTTGGTTATTAAATGAGTTAAACGGTTGCGTTTTGGATAAGAAGATAAAAGCTCAAGATCGGCTCAGGAGATAAGGTTTGTTACAGCTTTATCTTCATCGTTGTAACGGGAAGTTATTGGTGAGTGAGAGAGAGATTAGATTAGGAATCAGTTCTAGGGATTTCTTGTTATCAATTCTCTTCTCTTCTTTTTTCTGTTGGTTAGTGTGAGAATTGTATTGAGAGTTAGGTTTGGGTGAGAGTAAATCGGATAATCAATTCCGATACACCGAAACCTCTTGAGCTAGTGGATTCTGGGTTCGCGGTTTGTGGCTGAACTAGATATAAACCTCGTTGTGTTCTTATTTTCTGCTTTTACGTTTCTTGCTCAAGCGATAGATTTAGGATCCAAAACCACAACAGGTGGTAATGGGCTCACGGCTGTGGGTACCGCCACCTGGATTCGATTCCTGGCAACTGAAGCTTTCATATGGTTTTTTTTGGGCCTCCAGGACCACGCCAATTTCGTTTGGACATGACGCTTGTTGGGACCTACCTTGGTGTAACCCAGATACCTGGATTATCAAATAAAAATGAAAAAAAAAATCTGGCTGCAGTACGAGATAAAAAAAAGTAAATTTACATATAATTGTATTTCGATTATATTATTCGCGCACTCTCTTCAAATCCGTACCGATTCAAGTAAGAGTCTTTAGCATATAAATATAAGAAAATTATATCTCATAACACTTATTCCTAAATTTCTTATAAAATTTACCACATCTCTAAAACCTTTATTAAATATACCATATCTCTATATGAAAAGACAATTTTACCCACTAAACATCATATCTTCTTCTTCTTCTTCTTCTTCTTTCTCCTCTCTCTCTTTCTTTCTATGTCATCATCTCTTTTCTTTCTTTCTCTTATGTTAAAGTTTCACCGGAAAAAATGGAGAGGGTACCGGAGATGATGTCGGAGAAGATGGTTATAGGCGGCGGCGGACAAAAACGGTGATCGTGGACAACAATAAAGACAACGGTAGACAAGACGAAGATAGGATGATGGAAACAATGATCGTGGCCGTTACCGCCGGAGACGGTAGTTGTAAACGGTAACGACGGACGAAAATGGTGATTGTGAACAACGATAAAGACGGTGGTGGATAAGACGGAGATAGAATGACAAAAACGATAAATAAACACGGTGGTCGTGGACGGCGGTGGCCATCGTACGGTGGTCGTAGACAAAAGCGAAAACAAATACGAAAACGATGGTCGTGGACAAGACGACGATGGTAGATGACGACAGTGACGGTGGGCGTGGACACGGTGGCGATAGTGCTGAAAAACAAAGACGATGATGGTGGGTATAAACAGATACGGGGGACAAACATGATTTCAGGGACGAAATGTAAATAGATAGATGATAATTAAAGGTAATTGTGTCAATTGACACTCACTAAAAGATAAAATGTGGTATTTAAATATAAAAAAAATTCAAATTGTGGTAGATTTTGTAAGGCTTTTATGAAAAGTGGTATAGACAAAAATATTCCCAATAAATATCTTATTTTGTTGCATAACTGTATCATATGTGTATAAAAACGGATAATATTGTTGAAAGAGATGCATATACATATATCCACTTTTCTATTTATGTTTAACTTTATGAGCTTTTGGAGATTTTGTGTTGGCCTATGCAAGAATCTCAATAAGTTGCCTCCAAAAGTACGAGCCGAAACTTAAGTTTAAAATTAAATTAAATCAAATAACGTATGACCTTTTCCTTCACCAAAAGCAACATCATTATATATCAGCTGATGAAACCCATAGTATAATATACTTTTTTCAGATTTAATAATAAAATCTTATTTCTAATCAAAGAGATAATCTTATTTATCAATGATGATTATCGTTTACTAATCAAAGTCACCCTTTCGACAGCCTAGCTCTTGTTTTGCTCTGATCTCAATTAGAGAAGATAAAAATGGAATATACGGACTGTAACATTCATACAGTCAGTAGTACGTATATTAAATATAATATTGTTATCAAGTCTATTCTTATTTGTCCTTTCTTTTCAGAATATTGATAACCCCTAATTTGTTTCAAGAATAAAGTCTATTTCTTAGGATTTTTTTATTTAGTTAAAAGAGACTAGCTAGCTTTAGACTTTTCATTACAACATATTATTGTAAAAACATTTAAATAATTAACAGAAAATGCTTAAGAAGCATAAAAACATCTACCAACAAACCATTTCTTGAAAATAAATAGTTTTAATGTATAGATAATATAAAACTAAATATTTATCCACTATTATCCCTGGGAATATATATATTTGGATCCGTGTTTTGTCCGTTTAATTCTTACGTTACTATGAATTACTTTAACGATATACCTCATACTAAGCTAGCACCCAAATTGTTGTTTACAATATAGTTCCCCAAAAAGATGCACATTGAAGATCAAATCAATTAATGCAAAATTTTAAAATAATTGGCAGTATTTTTAACAACCTTGAACAGACCAAATTTAAATGAAAACAATTGAACCATTTGGTGTGTAAATTATACAACAGCCGCTCATAGTAAATGAAACATAAAATATCTCACACACCCAAATAAGGTAACCAAACGCAAGAAGTTTCTAATCACAACTTTGGACATACTTCTGGTGGACACACCATGGAACCAGATACGAAAAATTTGGTAAGAAAAATCTAGTAGCTAGATAGAAACATTTTCACATACTCTTTATTATCATTTTCCCATGGAGTGATGAAATATTATACTCTTTATACTTATTTTAATGATGTCAGACCAATTATATTAAAATTATTTAATGATGAAGCATTTTAAAAGACCCGATTCCATCTACCGAAATCTTTATTATATAAAAATGTAACCTTGTATTATTATTCGTCTTATGGACATCAAATATTAAAGAATAACATAAATGTATTTTTCAGGAAAGTATATTTTATTTATATGAACAAGAAAAGTATGAATTGATATACAATTTTTTTGCGTGTTGACTTGACAATTAGTTGCACATCATCTTCATGTCTAAGTTCAGTTTGAAAAAAAAACAAAAAATACAGCCCTGTTGGCAATTTGCCATATAACTACAATTTTGCTAGAAAACATATTTTTGACAGAAACACGCGCACACACACATATATATGATACAACTATTATCTATATAAGAAGGATTAAGTCTTAGCATACATAAAACATTGTGATTAGTTATGTAACTGCAGATGACTATACATTTCTGTGTTTTGCACTTTTCAATATGGAATAGTTGTTTCTTTTGGTAGTGAGAAACTTCCTATTTTTATAAATTTTGGAATTTAGATTAATACAAGAAAATGATCAGGATATGTAGTTTAATGGTTTTTGTTAGCATATCGTTAATCGTTATTGAAAACACGGCCACTCTTGCAATATTGAAAACACGACCAAAATCCAGAACATGAATCTCAATTTGCACTATAATTATTTATATAGACGGTTCTTTTTGTACTACATTCATGATGGACATATATGTATCCTTAACAATATGAGTTATGAGACCACATCAAACGACTCCATTTATATCATGCTAAAAAAATTGGTACTCTGCCCGCCAATAATTTGTACAATTTTGTATATATTATCTAAAAATTGAATCTAAAAAAATGATATAAAAACATTTATAAAATTTTGATAAATTACTGGACTAAAAAGATTTCCACCTTCTTTCAAATTGATTTATATACTTGTTTGGATTAAAATGAATTTTATTGAATCTGTTGATGCGTGAAGCAATATGGCTACAAGATAAAATTAAATAATATCTTAATAGCCATGATTTGCCAAACTATATTTAAATATATTATTGGCTCATTGAATTTAAATATATGTTATTTGCGGCCATTATGGTGAATTTTTTGTTATTGAAATGGGACTAATAATTTTGCATCTCTGACTTTTCCTAAAACTTCGGCGTGGTTCTAGTGCAACATGCCATGATTTCTTTTTATGATTTTTATATTTTTAAATATTTGTTTGTGTCAATTTCCTGCATTGATACAATTTTCTCCAACCAATATTTCTAGATTTTTTTACCATTGCCTATATATGTTTGTTTATTCAGAAAATGCAAAACATTTTTTCTTCTTCTTCAAGTATGATAACCAGTCTGATGATAACCTAATGGAAAATGCGTCATAGGAATCTCAACGTTTAATAGAGAGATTATCGTAGTAATTAAATGAAATTATTAGGTAAATATACAAGTTAAATTCCACTCCAAATTAACTCGACTGGTTTCATCCGCTACCACTCGCAATCATGAAATTTATCAGCGGTTGCGGTTATACGAATTTAACACCAGTCACATAAAAACTGTTTCATAGTAGTACTCTGTAACGTTGCAACCGTTTTAATTTGCGGCGGAAGACGTTAACACATGGTAATTTTTTGATTTTTGATTATTTTTGTTGTTGTATAATTTCTCATGGGAAGTTAAAGGAAAAAAAATGATTAGCGACAATCCCCATAACTATTCGTGTCATAGCCATAAATATTGTCTCCCAAAAGTTATTAGTAAATATTGCAGTAGTGATGGAGAACAACTTTTTTTATTAGGAAAAAAAAGTGGAGAAGAACAATGTAACACTTCGACCACCCCGCATTTATAGCCCCAGCTTAAATTGCTCTTACAGATCATTACTCCCTCCGTTTCATATTAGTTGTCGTTTTGAGAAATGTATCTTGTAACGCCCCGACCGCCATATCCATGGGCTCCACATCCACTCTTGGCATGTGGGCCCACACTCTCCGACGGTCGGTGCGTTAGTCCGGGAGGCTCGTAAGTCATGTTTACTGACCTTGCAAATCACCACGCGATCTTTCCTCGTATTTTGACCTCACTCACACGGTATCAGAAATGACTTCCCAGTAGGTCATCCATCCTGAAACTACTCCAGCTCAAGCACGCTTAACTCTGGAGTTCTCTCAAGATCTGTGACCGAAAAGATAAGTGCACTTTGGTGATATAGGTAGCCTAATCAATTCTTTTAAGTCTCTTCGCATATACCACATATGCCCTGAAACTGGGGTGTCAGGATGATTAGAAACTCTAGATTATATGTTTTCGGAGTTGAATTCTGGAATCCGGTTTAGGTTGCTAGATTTCTGTAAAATTAATATTCTAGAATGAATGGTTGATTGATTTAATGGTTTGAATTCTTTATGTTGATTTCTGCTGGTTAGTTGAATTGAGTTTGGTTGATTTAATCATTGAGGATTATTATTTATTGGAATAATAATCCGGATTAATTATTTTTTTAAAAAAGGTTTGGTTGTTTCATTAGTATTTGGATGTATTTAACTCAAAACACATCCAGATACATTTCATATTCATTTTATCAAAACGACAACTAATATGAAACAGAGGGAGTACAATTTTTTTCGACAAATTAAATATTGAATTTTCATCACTTACCAATGGGTCTTTGTCCTCAATTTACTCGAAGTCCTTTGCTCTGAAACATTGAAAATTGTTTTGCTACAATAATCTCGAGAAGGATATACTGATTTTGAAGGAAGCTTGGGTACAACTTGACACAAAACGACGAGGAGGCTAGTTAACATTAACACATTTTCTAGTGATTACTCTAGATAGGTGGCAAGTACACTGGCTATTTTCATGCAGTCACAAAAAAGACCAACCAATCAATCAACTCTCATTCAATATTGGAACGAAGAAGGTCGTGACATTTTCTGAATTGATCTCGTAATTTTGTTTTCAACGATTTGAAAATCATATATCACATAGAATGATTGGTACAAAGTACTTTCACATAGAACCATGTTTTACACAAGTGTCTACCACATAAAATCGAGAAACACATAAAAAACAGATCTCTTTAACCTCCTAATTATAAGAAAAAATTATTTTTGTTGCGGACAAAGACAGTTGGAATCTGATGAAGATCACAATGGCATAATGTTATGGTACATACATAACTCTCAGGGGCGTCTATTTAGGTGTGCAAGTACTGCGGGGCCCATAATTTAGAAGGGCCCAAATTGTTTTTTTTATATAAGTATATGTTATTAAAAATATTTGAGTTTGTTAACCATTAAAGATTTTTTTTAAAAATTCATTCTATTTAGACAACAAAATAAAAAAAACTAAATTAAAGATTATACCTTTGATATATATAATTAGCATAGAAAAATGATGTAGAAATTAATATCAATTGTTAATATTAAAGGAAAAGGGCTTTTGAATATTAATTAGGTAAAAGTTTTTACTTACTACATTTAGATATTTTTTATTAATTATCTTTGGTATATATATTAAAAATCAAACAAATTCTTCGCCAATTCTCTAAACAAGAGTTTTTGCAAACACTTTCATAACAAAGTTATGAGTAAAATTGATTCGAATTTCACAATTTGTCTTCTTTAATCATTCATGAAAACATCTTAAAGTACTTTCATGTTTTTATATATTTACTTAGTGATATGTTGTTTATGATGTCTAATATACTAAACATTCTTTTTATTATATTTCTAAGTAAATTTATTGTTCAAGTTACAAACTAAAACTAAAAAAGACTCGACGTGATTCTTCTTTGATCGATAAGTAGAATGACTTTGTTTAAATATAATTTTTTACTTGTAATTGTATGAATGAAACAATTTTGAGTAATAAAATTTTATTTGTTGTAAAAAAAATAAGAAAAAGAATTTTTGTGATTATAAACTATTCATTACGATAAGTTAAAGATAATTTTTTTTACAATTAATGTTTAAAAACTAAAAATATTTAGGGCCTAATTTTGATATTTGAACATGGCCTCTATAAAGTTTGAGACGGCCCTGATAACTCTAAACACCCATTAAATATACAAGCAAATAAAAATACTTAAGTGAAAACAAAAATGAGAATGTAGTTCTAAATGTTAAATTTGCTAAATGCAAACACAAACATGAGCTCTAAATACTAAAATGCCAAATGCGAGTGTGATAAACGCTTAACAAGAATGCGAATGATACATGTATACTATACACTAGTGCCTTCATTTCTTAATGATAGTTTGTAATTAGTTACAAACCCCTTCATTTCTCTTGATGATAGTTCACATACATATAAAAAAAATGTATGCACTAATGCAAACGGTTTATGGAAACATAAACGTAAATGCAAATGTAAACGCTAATTAAATCAAACACAAGCATTAATTAAAATCAAACTCAGACTTAATATGAACCCGGATACTTTTTAATACAAACACAAATGTAAGCGCTAAATGTAAACATAACAGAAACACAAGTTCTTAATGTTAAGGAAAAAAAAATTAATATATAAAAACATTTGAACTGAATCGCTAAAGATATTGCGAACACATTCAAATTTATAAATTGTGCTGCAAACACGAAACGAATGCTAATTAAATATAACGCATCTTGCAAATGCAACCACAAAAAATAACAAATCTATTTACAAACCATTTTATATAATAATTCACCAAAAAAAAAAAAACATTTCTATAATATATATTATACTTTTATTTTTAAACTGCACCACTTATGAAAATTATAATTTAGTCAATTTATTAAATTTTAAGCCTAGCATCCTTATATATTGGATTTATTTTCTTGTATAAAAGCATAAAATTTCAAATTCTTAATGCCAAATTTAAACTCAAAATATATACTATACATATAAGCACGAAAACAAAACGAGCAATCTCACCAGTGAATGAAGCACAACATTCTTGAGGTTTTTATGTCTTTTTTTTCTTTAGTAACTTTTATTTTGGGGAAATTTTGAGTTATGCCACTTTTCAATTATGCCACTGTCTTAAAATTATTACCAGCGTGTCACTGTTCACTTAAATGAAAAAAAACAGATCTCTTTTTCTCTCTCATCTCTCTCACGCTCATCTCCCAGATCCAAATTTTTTTTCTCTCATCCAAATTTCGTTTTTTTCTCTCTCTCTACCAGATCGCCATCATGAGATCGGATTTTACTATCACTGAATTCGATTTTCGTCATCTCTAATTTCACTATCTCCGCTAAGAAGATTTGAGAAGAAGAGAAGATTTGAGAAGATTTCCGCTAAGATTCGAGCAGATTTAAGAGGAGGAAGAAGAAGATCTCAAAGCAAATTTAAACACAAACGACTGTAAATTTTCGAGTTTGGGTTAACTATTATGCATTTAGGGTATAGATTTTAGTAAAACTGTTAAAAAAACCTTATAAAACTATTTAAAAACCGTGTAAAACTGTTTATAAGGTTTTTGTAAAGTTTTATAAGATTTTTAAACAGTTTTATAAGGTTTTTAAACAATCTTATAAACCTTTTAAAAACTTTACAAACCTTATAAAAATCTTATAAACTTTTTAAAAACTTTATAAAACTTTTAAAAACCTTATAAATTATTTAACTGTTTAGTTTTTAATGACATGTAAAAAATTCTTATAAAACTGTTTAAAAACTTTATAAAAACGGGAAAACCCTAAAAATAACCAAAACCCAGATTTGACCAAAAATACAACCAAAACCCAGACCTGACAAAAAAAAAACCAAAACCCATATCTGAACAAAAATAAATCAAAAGCTCAAATTTGTAACCCAAATCGAATAAAAAGCTTAGATTCGTGACCAAAATCCAATCAAAAACTCAAATTTGTAACCAAAATCGAATTTAAAAAAACAAAATTTATGGATTAAACGTGTTCTTCTTCTTCTTCCTTCTTTGTCTTCTTCTTCGTCGTCATCTTCTTCTTCTTCTTCTTCTTCCAATTGAGGAAATCAAAATCGATTGAAAGAATTTACAGAGATTTACATGGACGAAAGAGAATCGAAAATCCTAGATCCATAACCCAAATCCGATTTGCAATTTCAAAGAAGAGAATTTTGTGAGAGAATTTTTTTTTGGATCTGGGCGTGAGAGAGATGAGAGAGAAAGTGAGATTTTTTTTTCATTAAGTCAGTGAACAGTGGCACGCTCGTAATGATTTTGTGAACAGTGACATATTTGATTAAATTTTTGTGAACAGTAGCATATTTGCAATTGCCCTTTTATTTTGTTTCTTCTAAATATTACAGTAGACTACTTGGCTTGACAAGAGCTTTAACAAGAGTTTGAGTCATTTCATCCACACTCCACAACTTGTCTCTGGATTGAGGTACAACAATGGCTTCCATGGAAAATGAATCTTGGCATGAAACCCTTGCTTGATCCACACTCAACCCCATTTCTTCTAATACTTCTAGGATATTCACAAGCTTATGCTCTCCCTTTTGACTTTCTATCTTTACTTGAAACTTTTCCCCAATCTTCTCCACCTTCACCTCCTGCCCAAGTTCACAAAACTTTTTAGCATTACTACATCATAGGCAAATTAATTTGAACTTAAACTCTATAAAGAAAGCTAACTAACTCCTAATTAATATGGATCTACTTGCTTTATAGGATTAAAGTTGGATTTGGTGTCTTGTGGAAATAAGATTGATTTCAGTTGGGTGAACAAAACTTATCAAGGTTACTCTTCAGTGTTTCAAATGAAGAAAACAGATTCTCAATTGGTCGTATAAGACACTATGTAATGTATATAGAAGAGCTTTACTAATGATGTAAAGAAAGATGAAATGAAAAACCTGAAACTGGTGTAAAAGTTCTCTTTTGATAATCTTAAAATCTTGATATCCTCTCTGCAAAGCTTCTATCTTGACTTTGAGGATGGCTATGTATAGAAGAGTCTCCCTAATCACCATGCTCTCTTCATGATTACTCTGCAAAATAGATCATAGTCCTTAAACTTCTAAACTCATAAACATATAAGCATTGAAATTTGAGGAGAAAATTGGTAGAATCATCAAGGGAATGTATGAACATATATATATACATATGTATGTATATTTGTACATACAAGTTTAAAGTTGGTGAGATTTTTAGGAAAATGAGAATTTCCTTGGCTTGCCCTCTTTTTTTGTTCACTAGCCACCATCACTTTCTCAATGTTTTGAAAGGACGTTTATTTTTCGAGCTTTGAAGGATATATCTCGGTTTATATATAGACACATTTTCCGGTCGTGTAGTAACCAAATATATATGAGAAAGTTTTAGCATCATAAACCACATAAGATTATAAAATCGTAAAATATAGTTAAAAGTTGTATAGTGACTGGAGATAGATTATTTTACATATGTAGGTTTTTAATTTTTTTTTTTGCTAAAAACATATGTATATGTAGATTTGTCTTGTGAGATATTAGATATTGGTTATATAGGTATTTACAAAAAAATTAGCATTGTTTGGAAATACAAATACAATGGTGTCAAAATGCGCCACCTTAGATTAATTTGAATTTGGAAGTTAAAAGTTTGAGATTATATCTCTTACATATACTACGTACTACTGCTACGTCCCTCACTCTATATCAACAACGTAAATCCTCTTATATTTCTATAATATTATGTTTTAGAGACGGCTTTGCGCTGAGTATACATAATAGTTAATACACATTCGGTTTTGTTCGATTCAAATATTTTGGTATTCTCTCTTGCACACACTATCAACAATGTAAGTCTTATATTTTCTATAAAACTATATGGAGACGGCTTCACACCGAGTATACATAATATGGAACCGATTCAGATGAAATCAAAATTGTAGAAAAAAAACGACATAAAACACTTACTAATAATTGGAACTGAGTTAAACCACTGGGTGTAATGTAATCAGTTCACATAAAGCGATATTATTTTTTTTAGCCAAAAAAGCTAGCTGAATAATTAGAAAAATAAGAGATAGCTGGTGATAAATACATTATTTATAAATGTAGAAAATTTCAGAAATCAATATACTTATGTAATATGAGCATATTATAAAACAAGAAAACATATATAGAGAGAGTTTAAGCACACATCGATGAACGCGAAAAAGAGAATAAAACAATGGCAAAATTCCAGATGTCAGAGACAAATACCTATAAATCCTACCGACACATTCATAACAGCGAATAAAAAATGTGTAACATATAAATATATTAAACCCTTTTTCCAAAAAAAAAAAACATATAAATATATTTATGAAAGCATATTATAAGAAGAATTGTCGAGATAAGAGGACTCACGGGTTGTATCTTTACGTTTGTCTCTCTTCGAAAGGTACGTAAGAAAGCAGACTAAGGCATGGGGCTTCTCTGTTTCACATGCTTGGTTACTAATATTTTCTCTGTTTTATTCTCTATCTTTTCTCTCTTCAGCAATCCTTATCTTTCCTATTATAAGCAAGTGTTTTTATGTAACATAACAATGTTAAAATTATTTAAAACTACAATGTTAGTTGATTATTATTATTTCAAAAAATAAAAATAAATATCTTTTAAAATTATCTAGTCTTTTATTTATTTTGATCTTGGCTTCTATAAATTTGTATTGGCTTTTTTTTTGGTCACAAACAAAAAGACATTGATTATAGAATGGATAAATTGGGTGGAACCAAAGTGAGTAGAAGACAAAAAGGGAAAACAAATGATCTATCACGAGAACACAAATGATCTATCACGAGATGTTTGGTGTTGAATTGTTAATATGTATAAGGGATATGGGGACAAATAGATAGAGATATTAAAAGAGAAAGTAAAGAGGTGACCGATAGACTCAACCCACTTTTTGGAAACAAAACTACAAAAAACATGGAGAAGTTTTAACATTAATATGACAGTCTTGTCTGAATAACCCATCACTTGTGTCATCACAATTTATCTGCTATTTGTCTTGTACGTACTCAGTTCTAAATTCATGATATAAAATAAAAAGTATATTATTTGACCATCAGCGGAAAATGCTTGAAGAGTATAATACTTTCTTTTAAATAGCAATTGATAAGCATTATGAATATAATAATATTTTGGTTCCGAGTTGTGACCACTGACCACTAGAGAAATAATCGAAACGAGAGATAAATGAAAAATGTTTGAAGAGTATAAGTATCTTTTAAATATCAGTCTATAAGCACAATAAGTATACTATTTTTTGGCTATGACTTGTGAACACTAGAGAAACAAGATAAATGAGCAGAAAATGAAAGAATGTGAATGTGAATGCAAATGAACAGAATAAACGAACAAAATGTAAAAAAAAAGAAAAATACGAATTGTAATAACTATTACATATAAATACCAACCTTCACAATGAACTATTTTTTAAAAATAATTTTAATAATAAAATTTATAAGAGAAATTTTGAGTTATATCACTCTTCCCATGCCACTTTTCAAATATGTCACTGTTTACAATCATGCCACTGTTTGAAAATCATTAAAATCATGCCATTGTTTTCTGATTTTTTTCTCTAATCTAAATTTCGTTTCTCTCTCTCTCTACCAGATCGCCATAATGAGATCATATTTTATTGTCACTGAATTTGATTCTCGTCATTTTTGATTTTACTATCTCTGATCTTTGTCGCGATTTCCGTTAAAAAAACTTGAGAGGGCGTTGTTGTTGACGAAGAACGTAGATCCGAGATTAGACCGAGCAAATTTAGGAGGAGGAGGAGGAGGAGGAGGAGGAGGAGATCTCAAAGCATTCAAACACAAACGCTATAAATTTTTGAGTTTGGGTTAACTATTATGCATTTAGGGTATAGATTTTGAAGGGGGTAGGGTTTTTCCTTTACATTATAAAATTGTTAAAAAAATCTTATAAAACTGTTAAAAAAAATTATAATTTTTAAAAGATTTAGTAAAACTGTTAAAAAAACCTAATAAAACTATTTAAAAACAATGTAAAACTGTTTATAATGCTTTTGAAAAGTTTTATATGGTTTTTTAAAAGTTTTATAAGGTTTTTAAACAGTTTTATAAGGTTTTTAAACAATCTTATAAAATCTTATGGTGTCGGCAGATTCATTCTGCCATTGGTAGAATTACGAGATTGTCACCATTCACATGTGCAACAGTAATTTTTTATTTTTTTACTTTATGTCTGTCAGACTTTTGCTTTTTTTTTTCTTTTTTTCTTTTATGTATGAAGTAAAACAAACACGTGATGAAATGGGGAATACAGGTAGGTAACCGCCCTTTTGGTCCAATGGTTTTAAGCAGTTTTTTTTTAATTCTGCCTATATATATGTTAGAGCTAAATCGCTAAGTTGTGAAGCTTCCAATGGTCCAAAGCTTCTGATGTTCCAAAGCTTCGCTTACTTGTGAAGGGCATAAATTCTCATAAGGTAATTTACTCTTTAATTTTGGATACATGATTTTCACTTAATTTTGTGATTTGCACACGTGAATTTGTGTTATCTAAAATAACTTTTTTTGCAACTTCAATAAAAACACAAATTACTATGTAATATCGCTAATCTATATTAACAAACTAATATATTTAATAAATTAAATGTTTATACGATATAATGATCCATTTATTTTAAATTTAGGTGTGGATAAGTATCTTATTTAATAAATTTAACCCATATTTTAAGTTATATAAAAGTAGATTAAAATTCTTCACTATTTTTTCTTCAAATTCAATTAGTCAATTTAAAAAATCTATTTTAAAAATAACTCACTTTCGACATAAAATTTTAAAGACATTAATTTTTAAAAACCTTATATGTTAAGTTAAAATATATAATAATTAAGTTTTCATATATAACCACCAATAATTTTCATACTAGTATGTGTCGTATCTTTTTGAAGAAATATAACAAATTTTTTTTTGCATTTGATATATTAACTTATTCTACAAGTATTATTATGGAAATTATATAAAGTTAATTTGAAATTATTAAAAAAATGAAAACTTGTAATTAGTTATAATTAAATTTTTAAAAAATTATGACTTATAATAGTTGTATCTTGATAGTTGACACTAAATGAATTGGTTAATTAAGTATAATAAAAAAAATTATATATGTAGTTGTTTTTATTTGTATGTCAATAAATGTTTTTGCTATTAAAACATTGTAGATGATTTAAACCAGGAAAATTTACCAATAATTACGTTATATTTTGTCATCAAAATACTTGGTAAATCAAATATTTACAAAAATTGTGGTTACAATATCATTATATGAAAATATTAACAGAAAATATTTATAATGTTTATTGCGTAGAATTATGAGACGAGCGGGAAACACGGGGGCTGGACCATCAAATCAGGTAGGTTTTTACAATAGTAAGTTATACATTGAATTATATAACATTAGTGTAGTTAATTTGAAGAGTTGTGAGAATTAAAACTGTAGGGTAGATTTGACTGGACGCCGGAGTTGAACACTATATTCATCGAATTATTAGAAGAAGAACTTCAAAAGATAAACTACGAGCAGATTGTACCCATTACTAAACATGAGAAAACTAGATTTAGGAAAAGATTCGAAGAAATGAGCGGTAAGCAAATTGGTTGGGACAAATGTAAACAAAAGGTATATGACTTTAAGGCCTTGTACACGACCTATATGAGGCTTAAAAAGCGTTCAGGTGTAGCGCTCGATCCTGATACGGGAATAATTCTCATGGATCCACAATGGTGGAACGACCGAGCGAAGGTATGAATATTGACCATATATACCTGTAAATATATTTAATTTTATTTTTTAGTTGTTTGTATGAATGAAATTTCATATGTTGCAGGATACGCCAGCAGCAACAAGGTTAAAGAAAAACCCCCTGCCACGTATAGATTTAATGCACAAAGTGTATGGTCCACATTGTCCTGTGGACGACGATATGACATCAGCTAGTCAAATATATGAGATAGGGGAATGCGACCTTGATGATGATGATGATGAAGAAGAAGAAGAGTATGAAGAAGATGATGATGAAGAAGCCTTTACCGAAAGCTTACCAGAAACTCAAGGACCATTTAGTTTTGAAACAGATTTTCAGCCACACCGACCGATGGGTAACCGTGCCTCTTCATCGTCAAATCCTGTCGAGATACCCACACATCGAAGACGGTCCAGCGGAAGTGGTAATAGAGGTGATAGAAACAACCGTAGGGGAAGAGTTCAATCAACTTGACAAAGCGCTCAAACTCCACAAAGGAGAGCTGCTATGGACGCACACTTGACTACTATCCAGTCACATCTTGCAAATATGCAAGCCCCAATCCAAATGTGGAATGCACGTCACCAACCGAAAGAGGATTATGAGAGTGAATCATGGTTGAAATTTAATGAGCTAGAAGACATCGAGAAATTTACTGATTTTTGGTGGACGTCAGCAGAGGTTTTGAAAGATCCTACTGAGCAAAAAAGGTTTGCCTTACTCCAGAGTAACGAGGAAAGAATTCGTTTTCTAGAAGGAGTGACAAGTTATGATCGCAGTGGTACTTTCCGGGGTAGTCCGTGGAAACGCCAACTCAGTGGTTCCAGTGGACCAAGCAGTATAGGATCTGTTGGTAGTGGATCAGGGTTTCCGGGCTTAGGAGGATTTACACAATTTAGTGGTGCTGGATTTGCGAACACCGAAGGGACTGAAAATTTTGGTGGTTTTGGTTCTTCAAACATCAGAGGGACTTCACACTTCGGAGGTGCTGGATCTTCAAACCCCGGAGGATTTTCAAACTTCGGAGGGACTGCGAACTTCGGTGGTGCTAGATCTCCAAACCCCGGAAGATTTTCCACTTCGGAGGGACTACGAACTTCGATGGTGCTGGATCTCCAAACCCCAGAGGATTTTCACACTTCGGAGGGACTGCAAACTTCGGTGGTGCTGGATCTCCAAACCCCGGAGGATTTTCACACTATGGTGGGTCCGGATCTCCAGACCACTTTAGACGGAGAGAAGGATTTGAAGTTCCAACCTCCAACCCACAATTAAATTTAAATGCATCTCCAGACCAATTTAATCGCAATGTCGTAAACAATGACAATGATGAAGGAAACTAAAAGAATAATTATGTTGTGTTTTTCCATATTCAAAATATAATAGTTATCTTGCTTCTTACTTAATGTTTACCAGTGTATATCCTCTTTTAATTAAATGAAATTGTTTTCATTTTCAGGATCTTCGTATACTTGAGTTACATTCCCGCGGATTACATAATCTCACCGATGATGAGCTACTTGAATTAATTTGTCTTGAGCACATGGATATCATGGAAGCACTCTTCAAACCGGTGATAGATTACTGCAAAAGATATTATTGTCGACAACCAATGGGAGCTGAATGGGAATTAGGATGGTGCAACATTGAGAAAAGGATTTACAATTACCCAAGAGATTGCTTACATATGTTGAGGATGCGCATAGAGCTTTTCACAAGTTTATGTGACACATTACAGACAGAGTATGGTCTAAAATGCACAAAAAACATATCCGTGGAGGAAAATGTGGCAATGTTTCTTGTCATATGTGGTCATAACATGACACAGCATTCTGTAGGGCTCATATTCGGACGCGCTCAAGAGACTGTTGGTCGTAAATTTAAGGAATGTCTAAAAGCATGCACAAAACTATCTGCTAGCTTAATGAGGAAGCAATCTCCCGAGCAACTCTGCCAAGTACCACGAGGTCTATGAGGTGATCGTAGATATTGGCCTTATTTTAATGGTTTCATTGGTGCAATGGATTGCACTCATTGTACGGTTATGGTGACTGGCGCAGAGGCTACTCGTTTCTATAACAGCCATTCACAGACGAGCATTAATGTTTTGGCGATATCCAACATGGATATGTTGTTCACTTATATATTTGTTGGGTGTCTTGGATCTGTGCATGATGCAAGAGTTTTGTCTTACGCAATGGAGCGTGACCCGACTTTTCCAATGCCCCCGCCCATGAAGTATTATCTTGTGGATTCTGGTTATGCTAACACACGAGGATTTTTGGCGCCGTATAGAGGTCACATGTATCATATGCCACAATTTCTAAATGGTTCTCCGTCCAGAGATGCAGAGGAGTTATTTAACCGGTGGCATTCTTCGCTCCGTTCAGTGATCGAACGAACATTTGGTGTTTGGAAAAAAAATAGAAAATTTTATCAGAGTTTCCAAGATACGATGTCAAGACTCAAAACAACGTAATCATATCCACAGCGGGATTGCATAACTTTATTCGTCTATATGAAATTCCGGATGTTGACTTTGATGATGCTTTAGCTGGTAATGCAATACCACAAGAAAATTTCTTAACAGCGAGGAAGATGGGGAAGATGCAGAAGAACCTTTTGTGCAACAACAAGAAGAAACAATTGAAGGAGGCCATATGAATACGACACGAGATGGAATAAAACAACAACTTTGAGATTCGTTTCAATAAGAATATATAAGTATATATGTCTTTGCATATGCTTGTAATATTTCTTACGTTTATTTGTTTTTTTTGTAATTTTTCGTGTTATTTATAACATGTATGCATGTTAAATTTTGATTATTATTATATTTTGCATAACTTCTTTATTACATTATATTGTGATTATAATAAATTTTTGGTTCAATTTTGTTGTAAAAAAACAATACTTATGTGATAGAATAAGTAATGGTTGTGAAATTATTGCTAAAAATATTTCTCTATTAAGTTTTCTACTATTTATAAAATAAATTTAATTAATAATTTATTAATTTTGGTATATTTTATAATATAATAAAAAACCATAAAAAATATTACAATTTAAATACCAAACACGACCCAAAATAGTTAATTTTGATTTATCTATTATAGTTCTCATAATTAGTAATTTATGTATTAGATTTTTCATATTTATCTCAAAATACTTAATTTCATACTTTATGATTTACATGATAATTATATATAATAAATTTAGTTTATTAATTATTACTTTGACAAAAAATTATAATCAACTATTTATAAATTAATTTTATTAATTTTATTTATTCTGTGAGATTTTGCTATTGGTATAATGGTTCTACTGACACCATTTAACTTTCTTTTATTCTGCTAGAAATTTAATCACTCTGCAAGAAATTTAATCATTCTGTTGTTACCATTTAGAACCAAAATAAAAAGTATATTATTTGACCATCAGCGGAAAATGCTTGAAGAGTATAATACTTTCTTTTAAATAGCAATTGATAAGCATTATGAATATAATAATATTTTGGTTCCGAGTTGTGACCACTGACCACTAGAGAAATAATCGAAACGAGAGATAAATGAAAAATGTTTGAAGAGTATAAGTATCTTTTAAATATCAGTCTATAAGCACAATAAGTATACTATTTTTTGGCTATGACTTGTGAACACTAGAGAAACAAGATAAATGAGCAGAAAATGAAAGAATGTGAATGTGAATGCAAATGAACAGAATAAACGAACAAAATGTAAAAAAAAAAGAAAAAAACGAATTGTAATAACTATTACATATAAATACCAACCTTCACTATGAACTATTTTTTAAAAATAATTTTAATAATAAAAGTTATAAGAGAAATTTTGAATTATATCACTCTTCCTATGGCACTTTTCAAATATGTCACTGTTTACAAACATGCCACTGTTTGAAAATCATTAAAACTATGCCATTGTTTTCTGATTTTTTTCTTTCATCTAAATTTTGTTTCTCTCCCTCTCTCTACCAGATCGCCATAATGAGATCAGATTTTATTGTCTCTGAATTTGATTCTTGTAACATCCGTGATCGAGATTTTGAAAAGGATTTAAGAGAATTAATTCCGCGGGAAATTAATTGGGGTTGTTTTTGCAACTTTTGAAAGTTTGGGTGTTACATTTTGGTATCAGAGCCTTTACGGTTTTAGGACATAGGCTGTGTGAACTGAGACTATGTGTTATACTGAGTTAGTATAGAGTCTTAGATCATCCTCCCGAGCCTTCAGTTGATTCTACGGTATGTGTTTATTTTTTTTTTTCTCTGTGTGACTTCTAGTAGCTTAGTTTGTATTTTTGGGAAATGCAGTGTGATATGGAGTCTGGAGCGAGAGGTCGAGGCAGAGCTGGTGCCAGAGGTGGTAGAGTGGTTGGCCGTGGAGGCAGAGGTCGTGGACGTGGTCGTGGACCAGCAGTTGAGTCTTCTGTGAGTGTTACGCATGCGTCGGAGACTCCTACGCATCATCAGGCTTCCGTGAGTGAGACCAGTGTGAATGCTGCGGGTGCCGGGAGGGGTGCCGGGTTTGCTGGTGCTGGAGCAGGCCCCGGAGCGGGTGCTGCTACGGATCGGGAGCGGTTGGAGCGTGTGGAGGGCGTCCTAGCGCAGATATTAGCGCGGTTACCGGCGGCGGGTCCGGTTCCGGCTCCTCAGGTGCCTCCAGTGGCTGAGGTGCAGCCGAGGGCTGCGATGGGTTATGCACGTCCGGCTTATCTCGAGATGATGAGTCAGATGCGTCACATGAGTACTGCTTTCTTTGCTGGCGGTGTTGGGCCGGAGGAGGCAGATGAGTGGCGTATGCGCATGGAGCGCAACTTCCGTTCAGTGAGGTGTCCTGAGGATTATCGAGTTGAGATTGCGGTTCATTATCTGTCTGGGGATGCTCATCTATGGTGGAGAGCTATTGAGTCTAGGAGGCCTGGTTATGTTTGGACCTGGGGAGAGTTCGTGGCTGAGTTTAACGCCAAGTACTTTCCTCAGGAGGCCTTGGATCGTCTAGGGACGAGATTTGTGGAGCTGGTTCAGGGCGAGCGTACTGTGCGGTAGTACGATGCTGAGTTCAGCAGGTTGCTAGTGTATGCAGATCGTAGTATGGATGACGAGCGTGCGCAGGTTCAGAGATTTATGAGGGGCCTTCGCGCGGATTTGCGGGTGCGCTGTCGAGTTTCTGAGTTCGCTACGAGGGCGAGGCTGGTTGATACAGCAGCATGTATCGAGGAGGACTTACAGAGTCAGTTGCCTGCAGCCGTTCCAGCGGCAGTTCCAGTTTCGGTTGCTCCTGCTGTTCAGCCGAGGAGACCGCAGCAGCAGAGTGGTTCCGGTTTTGGTTCCGGCAAAGGCGGCAAGCCTGCGCAGGGCCAAAAACGGAAATTTGATGGTGCTTCCAGATCCAGTCAGAGGAGTGGTGCCTGTTTTGGATGCGGTAGTATGGAGCATCGTCTATCGAGTTGCCCCCGTAAGGGCGATCAGTTGCAGTTGTCTCAGCAGCAGCAGCAGCCGCAGTCGCAGAGGCGTGATACGAGAGTGTGTTACAACTGCGGAGAGCCTGGGCATATTAGTGTGAGGTGTCCCAGACCACCGGCTACGGCGGTAGCGGCGGTTCAGGCGATTGAGGTGCAGCCGAGGAGTCAGGTTGCAGCAGTGCAGCAGCCGAGTGGCCAGATTGGGCCGGCACCGAGGGTGTATTCGTCTGCAGAGTTCGGCCAGGGCAGCGGAGCCGGACATATCACAGGTAAATTCTAGACTTAACTTCGTAAATTCCTAGTTGTAGAATTTTGTTGTTGTGTGTGTTCTTTTATTTTATTGTGATCGAATTATCAGGGTTCTCAATGCATGTCTATGTATAGGGACCTTGTATGTGGGCGGCTTTGAGTCCTACGTATTGTTCGATTCTGGAGCATCGCACAGTTATATTACTCCGGAGCGTGCCGAGCTCAGTGGCATTCGGAGCAGCGCGGGCGAGCGCGCAGGCATGGTTAAAGTGGCTGGAGGCAGATTCCTGGCTACTTTGGGCCGTGCTAGAGCTGTGGATGTTCAGATCGAGGGGCATTCGATGCCAGCGGATTTAGTGATTAGTCCGGTGGCGCTTTACGAGGTGATCCTCGGGATGGACTGGTTGTGGTTTTACCGGGTTCATCTGGACTGCTTCAGGGGCAGAGTGAGTTTCGAGCGCGATGCTGGGAGACTGGTATTTCAGGGGTTGAGACCCGTTCCTAATACATTGGTGATTTCGGCTATTCAGGCGGAGCAGATGATAGAGCGAGGCTGCGAGGCTTATATTGCGACGATTGTGATGTCAGAGGACAGTGGTGAGGTAGCTTTTGGAGATATTGGAGTGGTTCGGGATTTTGAGGATGTTTTTCGGTCGCTGAAGGGGTTACCACCATCTCGGTCTGATCCCTTCACGATCGAGTTAGAGCCCGGGACAGCTCCGATATCGAAGGCTCCTTACAGGATGGCTCCCGCTGAGTTAGCGGAATTGAAGAAGCAGCTAGAAGACCTTCTCGAGAAGGGTTTTATTCGCCCGAATGTTTCGCCGTGGGGAGCGCCGGTTTTATTTGTGAAGAAGAAGGATGGGAGTTTCCGGTTGTGTATCGATTACCGGGGACTTAACCGAGTCACTATGAAGAACAGGTACCCTCTCCCGAGGATTGATGAGTTGTTGGATCAGTTGAGGGGTGCGACCTGGTTCTCCAAGATTGACTTGGCTTCGGGTTATCATCAGATCCCGATTGATGAGGCGGATGTCCGCAAGACTGCTTTCAGGACGAGATATGGGCATTTTGAGTTTGTCGTTATGCCTTTTGGTTTGACGAATGCGCCAGCGGCATTCATGAGATTGATGAACGACGTGTTCAAGGAGTTTTTGGACGTGTTCGTTATCATCTTTATAGATGACATCTTGGTCTATTCGAGGAGTCCAGAGGAGCATGAGACTCATTTGCGGTTGGTTTTAGAGAAGCTTCGGGAGCAGAAGCTTTACGCAAAGCTGAGTAAGTGCAGTTTTTGGCAGAGACAGATGGGATTCCTTGGGCATATTGTATCTGCAGAGGGAGTTTCTGTGGATCCGGCCAAGATAGAGGCGATTCGAGATTGGCCGAGACCGTGTAGTGCTACCGAGATCAGAAGTTTTCTGGGTTTAGCGGGTTACTACAGGAGATTCGTCAAGGGTTTTGCGAGTATGGCGCAGCCTATGACGAAGTTGACCGGCAAGGATGTTCAGTTTGTGTGGTCGCCGGAGTGTGAGGAGAGCTTTGCGAGGCTCAAGGAGATGCTGACTAGTACTCCAGTGTTGGCATTACCCGAGCCGGGGAAGCCTTACACTGTGTATACCGATGCTTCTGGAGTTGGTTTGGGTTGCGTTCTGATGCAGGAGGGTCGCGTTATTGCATATGCGTCGAGGCAGTTACAGGGTAGTGAGCGTAACCGGCCTACGCATGATCTTGAGCTGGGAGCAGTTGTGTTCGCTCTGAAGATCTGGAGGTCTTATTTATATAGAGGCAGAGTGCAGATTTTTACCGATCATAAGAATCTGCAGCACATATTCACTCAGCCATTGCTGAACATGAGGCAGAGGCGTTGGGTTGAGCTGTTAGCGGATTACGATTTGAAGATCATTTATCATCCGGGCAAGGCCAATCAGGTGGCAGATGCCTTGAGTCGACGGAGGTTCGATTCAGCCCGCGAGCAGGATATTGAGGATTTGGTTGGCGAGATTAGCACGTTGCGTCTCTGTGCTATATCGCAGGAGCCTTTGGGCTTAGAGGCAGTTGATCAGGCAGACCTTCTCAGTAGGATCAGAGTGGCTCAGGAGAGTTATCAGGGTTTGATTGAGTTGTCGCGAGCGGCAAGTTCTGAGATTGTTGTCTCTCCGAATGGGACAATTCTGATTCATGGTCGAGTGTGCGTACCTCGTGATGAGGCATTGAGACAGGAGATTCTGAGTGAGGCTCATTCAAGCAAGTTCTCGATTCATCCGGGTGCGACCAAGATGTACCGTGACCTCAAACGGTATTATCACTGGGTCGGGATGAAGAGAGATGTGGCGGCTTATGTGTCGAAGTGTAATACTTGTTCATTGGTTAAGGCCGAGCATGGAGTTCCGAGCGGTCTTCTACAGAGTTTACCCATTCCCGAGTGGAAGTGGGATATGATTACGATGGACTTCGTGGTTGGTTTACCTACGTCGCGGACGTATGATGCTATCTGGGTGATCGTGGATCGATTGACCAAGTCCGTGCATTTCTTGGCCATCAGGAAGACCGATGGAGCGGCTAGGTTGGCTAAGAAATTCGTGAAGGATATTGTGAGGCTGCATGGAGTGCCAGCGAGTATAGTGTCTGATCGGGATCCTAAGTTCACTTCTGAGTTCTGGAGAGCGTTTCAGGCAGAGATGGGCACTAAGGTGCACTTGAGTACGGCTTACCATCCGCAGACTGATGGACAGTCTGAGCGGACGATTCAGACCATGGAGGATCTATTGAGGATGTGTGTGCTTGATTGGGGAGGTTATTGGGCGGATCATTTGAGTTTAGTTGAGTTCGCGTACAATAACAGTTATCAGGCAAGTATCGGGATGGCTCCTTTTGAGGCGTTGTATGGGAGGCCATGTAGGACTCCGTTATGCTGGACCCAAGTGGGGGAGCGCAGTATTTTGGGAGCGAGTTATGTTCAGGAGACGACGGAGAAGATCTGTGTCGTGAGGATGAACATAAAGGAAGCTCAGGATCGTCAGAGGAGTTATGCTGATAAGCGTAGACGAGAGCTAGAGTTCGCTATGGGAGATCGTGTGTATCTCAAGATGGCGATGTTGCGGGGCCCTAACAGGTCCATTAGGGAGAACAAGTTGAGTCCGCGGTTTATGGGTCCGTTTCCGGTCGTGGAGCGTGTTGGACCAGTTGCGTATCGACTTGAGTTACCTCCGATCATGAAGGCATTTCATAAGGTGTTTCATGTGTCGATGTTGAGGAAGTGCCTGCATGAGTCGGAGGAGTTAGTGCCTGAGATCTCTGCGGATCTCCGGCCAGATTTGACGGTTCCGGCGGTTCCGGTGAGGATTCTAGAGAGAGGAGTCATGGAGCTGCGCCGGAAGAGGATTCCTTTGTTGAGGATTTTATGGGATTGTGGCGGTTGCCAGGAGGAGACTTGGGAGCCAGAGGCAATGATGAAGTTAAAGTTCAGGAAGTGGTTCGACAAGCAGGTCGCGGCTTGAGCCTTTATTTTATCTTTGTGGTTCTAGTTTTGGGTTAGCATGTTGATGCTTTGTTGTTGTATTTTTGTTTATGTTGTAACGATTCTACGTTTTGAGATTTAATAAGATGGAGTGATTCCTTATTTTATCTATAAGATTATAAGATTGCGATTCTTATATGTGATATGTATGGATAGTCCGTGCGAGATAGTTCGGGTCAATAGATATTTATAGACGTTTTAGAATTTATTACTCTAGGGGCTGCGGCTCCGAATTACTCATTCATGTTTTATCGAGACCGATGGACAGTTAGAGGCTGATGGACAGTCAGAGACTGATGGGCGGTCAGAGGCTGATGGGCAGCCAGGGACTGATGGGCAGTCAGAGGCTGATGGACAGCCAGAGACTGATGGGCAGTCAGAGACTGATGGACAGTCAGAGACACCGATAGCTCAAGGGATGCGTCCCGCGAGTGCGAGTGGTGTAGAATGAGTTAAGAGTAATAAATGTCGTAAAACGGGCGTATAGATATGAGACTGAACTAGGACTCAGAGATCGAGTGTATGATCTTGGATAGTTGAACCGGTACGGGTTGAGTATGAGTTGTGGTCTTTTGTAGACAGTTTTGTCGGGATTCGAGGACGAATCCAGTGTTAGTGGGGGAGAATTGTAACATCCGTGATCGAGATTTTGAAAAGGATTTAAGAGAATTAATTCCGCGGGAAATTAATTGGGGTTGTTTTTGCAACTTTTGAAAGTTTGGGGTCAATTCGGAATTCAGAAGAAATGGAGGGGCTTAAGTGCAATTTATTGAGAAGTGTTGTGAACCCTATTATTTTAACACGATCGAGCAGCCTCCTTCTTACTTGTGTCGTGTGATTTGAGAGAGGAAAAGGAGAAGAAGAGCTTGGTGATCGGTGGAGAGCTTGTGCCGCGGTGGTGCCGTGTTAGTCAAGATTCATCGTCTCCATCTCTTGCTCGGTAAGTTCCGCTCCTTCTTCTTCCGTGTACTTTAAGGAATCATGGTGGTTAGGGTTAGATGGGGCTGAGCGTGTGACGACCTCGACGACGTGAAGAGCGGCTGCCGTGACGACCTTGACGACGCGGAGGAGCGGCTGGCCATGGGTGTGCCGGCGTGGAGGAACTGGCCGGCGGCGGCGGTGGAGGGCAGCGGCGGCGGGTGATCTTCATGTCACGATCATGAGGTTGAAGAAGGAATTGATTTGGGTTGGTTTAGGATTGGTTTATGTTAATTAGTTTGGTTCAATTGATTTGACCGGTTTAGGGGTGGTTTGATTTAATTAGTTGGTTCAATTTAAGTGAGTTGGTTTAGGAAGTAAACCGAGAATTAATTTAATTGGATAATTAAATTAATTTGAACCGTGGTCTGGTTCGGTTTAGAGATTAATTCATAATTTTTAATTGGGGATATTAATTATGAAATTAATCTGTGGCAGATCGTCGTTGAGTCGGTTTCTGCGGTTGCGGGTTTTTATCGAGAGTTCAGCCGTTGTCGAGGTGAGTGCGTGATTGCGATGATTGATGTAGGTTAGCATTCATGGTGTTTGTTTGTGTGAATTCGTGTTATATGATTGATTAATTAAAAGTAAAATGTGGTTATTGGATTGTGATAAATTGATAATGTTAATTATGTTAATCTTTCGCGGGATGACCGCTTCACTGAGTATTTATGATAATACTCACGCAACTCCCGTGTTCCTTTGAGTTGTAGGTAATGGGAAAGCGTGATCTGGGACTGGAGGCAAGGACGGAGGATGATAGGGCCTTATTATTGTTTATGTTGAGATATTAGTAGCCTGTTAGGTTGCTAGAAATTATTTGAGATGGTTATTGGTATTGGAGTTTGATTTTATTTATGGTTATTTATTCCGCATTTGAATTCACCCTGAGTTAGCCGCTGAGGATTAATGATTATGGGATCATTAATCCGGGTTAATTAATTTAAAAAAAAAAAAAAGTTTGGGTGTTACAATTCTCGTCATCTTTGATTTCACTATCTCTAATATTTGTCGCGATTTCCGTTAAAAAAACTTGAGAAGGCGTTGTTATTGACGAATAACGTGGATCCAAGATTAGACCGAGCAAATTTAGGAGGAGGAGGAGGAGGAGATCTCAAAGCATTCAAACACAAACGCTATAAATTTTTGAGTTTGAGTTAACTATTATGCATTTAGGGTATAGATTTTGGAGGGGGTAGGGTTTTTCCTTTACATTATAAAATTGTTAAAAAAATCTTATAAAACTGTTAAAAAAAATTATAATTTTTAAAAGATCTAGTAAAACTGTTTAAAAAACCTAATAAAACTATTTAAAAACAATGTAAAACTGTTTATAATGCTTTTGAAAAGTTTTTTATGGTTTTTTAAAAGTTTTATAAGGTTTTTAAACAGTTTTATAAGGTTTTTAAACAATCTTATAAAATCTTATAAACCCTTTAAGAACTTTATAAACCTTATAAAAATCTTATAAACCTTTTAAAAACCTTATAAATTATTAAACTGTTTAGTTTTTAATGACATGTACAAAAGTTTTATAAAACTGTTTAAAAACTTCATAAAAACGGAAAACCCCTAAAAGCAACCAAAACCCAGATTTGACAAAAAAACAACTAAAACCCAGATCTAATCCAAAAAATAATCAAAACTCAGATCTGAACAAAAATCAAATCAAAAGCTCAAATTTGTAACCAAAATCGAATAAAAAGCTTATATTTGTAACCAAAATCGAATAAAAAACTCAAATTTGTAACCAAAATCGAATCTAAGAAAACAAAATTCATAGAGTACCCTCTTCTTCTTCTTCTTCGTCTTCGTCATCTTCTTCTTCTTATTCTTCTTCGTTGTCGTCTTTTTCTTCTTCTTCTTCCAATTCAGAAAATCAAAATCGATTGAGAAGAAAAAAATTTACAGAGATTCACGTTGATGAGAGAAAATCGAAAATTCTAGATCTATTCTCGATGCTTTTTCGTTTAATGGAGTCAAGAGAGAATCGAAAACTTTAGATCTATAACCCAAATCCGATTTGCAATTTTAGAGAAGGGAAGTTTGTGAAAGATGATTTTTGGATATGGGATCGTGAAAGAGAAGAAGAAGTCAGATCTGTTTTTTTAGTGAACAGTGGCACACTCGTAATGATTCTGTGAACAATAGCATATTTGATTAAAATTTTACCAAGTGTGACATATTTGCAATTGCCCCAAGTTACAAACTAATTTTGAAACAAAACTAAGTTTTGACTGTTTAGTACGTTCAACTTTTTTTTTTGAAACTAATAGTATGTTCAACTTGGTCAGACAATAAATCAGTTTAACTATGACTAAGAAAGTTGAGAAATTTCAAAATATGCCACTTTTCAAAAATGCTACTATATATCACTTTTTCTTACAAAATTTTAAATCATTTATGTTTGGGTTAACTATGTTATATTAGGGTTTAATTTTTTGGATTTAAGGTTTGTGAAGGATCAAAACATTTTTTAAAATTGAAAATTTTGAGATATAAGGTTAAAGGGATTTATAAGTGTCATATTGGTAAGAAAATAATTCAAGAATGACATATTTGAAAAATGGTATGTCAAAAGTGGCATTTTTGTAAATGTCCCAAGAAAGTTTCTTGCCTCATTTTATGTTAACTATTTAAATCTGATAACTTCACAGGAAAGCACATTAAACTTAAGAGATTACATTTTTCTAATGTATATGTCATACAAACAAAAATACAAAACCTTTGTTTTTTTTTGCTGCATGATTCCTCAGGTCGTGATGCTTTTCAGTGATATTCACCAGTAACTCTCATCTTTTGTGTGCTTTTTATTTGTCAGTTTCAGTTTCTCCTCAATTTTAAACTAATATTCCCTCCGTTCTAAAATATAAATTATTTTACCCAAAAGCACAAGGATTAAGAAACTAATTTTTCTTATAAAAAATATCATTTAATATACATAATAAATATAATTTAATCAAACCTAAAAAAACTACGAAATATTATTGGTCACACAATATTCAATAAAGATGAAAAATACCTAGGATTCTCAAAACAATTTATATTTTGAAACACAAAAAAATAATAACCAAAACAACTTATATTATGAAACGGAAGGAGCATATTTTTGTGGATTTTAAAAGAAAATAATTAAAAATCCATTGACTTATTGGTTTATACTAATACTGCCGTCTTGTTATAATACGGGTTTAAATCCAAAAGTTTGTATATGAGTAATGTAAAAAAAAAAAAAAAAAATCATTTGCATATAGGCAACAAGTGTGACATCGGTCATCACTTCATGAACTCGACGTCTGCTCTCTTTCCATGGATCCATCCTCATCCGAAAATTGGTTTGCTATTCCAAAAAGTTCGAAATAATTGTCGACTGGTCATGCAAATCGCCACAATTTTTTCTTAGTCTCTATAAACATTGTTATAGACTGTAGTTATTTGGAATATAAGAAATAAACAAATTTGAATCTAGTTTGTTTTATTTAGATTTTAATTTGATTTGAATCAAATTAAATTGAATACAAAATTCATTGTCGCCAAAAATTAAACGGCAATTTGAATTTGGTTTCCATTTGGCTTGGATTGAACTAGGCCAAACTAGATATGAACCGGAAACTTCAACTTACCTGTTCTTCCACTGCAACTTTGCACAATCCGTCTGGCAATTGGCCCCTTTCAAGGAAGCAATCAACACAGCAACTTATGTCGACATCGCATCACGCCTCTCCACCCTCAAGGCAACAACATGTTTTCCCCCATCAGGTATCGGCATGGGACCCCTTTTCCCATGGATCCTATGGACAGCAAGGAATAACAAGATATTTAGCGACATAACTTTCACGGCGGAAGAAGCAATGATCAATGCAATTAAAGGAGCAAGGGAATGGCAAGGGGCACAACCCTTTAAACTGGAAATTTCACCGGAGCAAAGACGTACCTGGAAATAACCGTTTGAGGGAGAAAGCATCTGATGTTATACCGATGGTGCTTGGAAGGAGGAATCGAGAACGGCTGGAATGGGATGGATCTTCAAGACACACCACAACACGATTCTATCGGAAGGATCAAAAGCAACCGAATTTGTTTAATCTGCTCTAGCAGCGGAGGCCTTGGCGATTCGGTTAGCAATCAACAAAGCCCTGGAATTGGGAATTACCAAGCTCTGCATCGCAACCGGTTCACATCAACTAGTCCGATCAACCAACACCGGACGTGACTTGACGGAATTCTACAAGATATTCAACAAATCTCGAAGAATTTCAAAAGATTTTCGATCATGTTCATCCCAAGGGAGAAAAATTCTTGGGCTGACTCTTTAGCTAAATCTGCTTTAAACAACTTTCATGTAACCGGAGTAAACGTTGGGCCTAAGGCCTTTTAAGGAATTAAGTAAGTTTCCGAACAAAAAAACTAGATATGAACCAAGCTAAATCAACATCTAACAAAAATTGAAATAAACCAAACAGAACTCAGAAAAATTGTTTTTCTTAAGTTAAAAATAAAATAAAAAATTTGTTTTCAGTTTTCACATACCTGAGCTTAGAAGAGCACTTTTGCACCCATGGAATCGTCCAATTAGAGCCGAACAAAGCTTTAGTTTATTTTTAGATTTTGGTGTTTAATTATATTAATATATTGGTGCAGAAGAATTGCCGGGCAAATCTCCTTTGGCACAAAGCTCATCACAAGCAAATGCATAATAAATTTATATACATATGCAAGAGTGAAGTAATGAGACTCCTGCCAACAGAGATCTTGCCCTGTAATTTCATTTGCACCTTCTCTATCTTTAATGAAACTTTCTTTCTCTCTCTCTTTGTGTGGTTATAACTGTTACTCTGCAGAATACAATTTCTGTTGAAGATTTTGTTTGTTTATATAATATTGCAAAAGAGCATATTCAATGGTACGATGCTTCGTCGTAGTAAAAGAGATTTGAGGTTTTATTCCCAATTCTTCAATGTATAATGGCAAAGGAATAATCTCTTATGCTTATGTACTTTTTTTTGCGAAAATCTAAATTAAAATGCGTTTTTTTTTATATGGTATATGAATCCTAAGTCACGTCTTCAAAATTCATCCAAAGTAAATTTTACATAGCAGTAATAGGTTTCAGGATTAGTATGAACTTTAACTGGATTTTCCGGTTACATAAGAGAATTGTATTAGTAGTATCTGCAATTTGTTATAAGAACACAATCAACGCGCATAACTTTTTCTCATAAGTTGGTCGTAGTTTCTCTTTAGTTGTTTTTACGAGGGATCGATGAATATAAGATTTTTCCTACTAAAAAAAAATTCATGAACTTTATTGGGGGGCATTAAATATGTATACATTTTAAAATGAACTTCAAACTTGTGTTTTTGGGTCAAGCAATGGTTAAAAATAATTTTTTTGTTTTCCTCTACGATTTCCAGAATTGACATTTTACGGGTACCTTCTATCTACGGGTCGGCAAATGCTTATCTTACTAGATGATATGTCTTCTACACTTTCGTAGAATATGTCCTCTACTAATTGCACTTAATTAGAGCAACCAAATTCAAAACATGTATTCTACCATTCTTTATGTCTTCTACTTAACGCATAACATAAATTATGGTATTGCGATCTATCATCTACCGAAGTGTAGAATATGTTTTCTTAAAAATTAGTTATAATATTTCCTAAATTTATAATGATTTAAATATTCAGTAAATATTATGGTTTCCTAAAATAATTATTTCTGAAATTTACGTTTTAATGGTGTTCTTCATCATTTCTTCATCTTTTTTTCTTCTTCCTTCTTTTTTTTTTTGTCAAACAACTTAGATTAAGCTTCTTACTCTCCAAAGGAGGAATTGTCTACAAGTGATGATGATAGAGCTGTAAAAACTACTAAAATCGCTGCAACATGCTGCTCGCGAAGTAGATAAACACATAGGATAGGAGCAATCATTGTACCTAAATAACCAACGAAGTGGAGACGTCCTTGAATCTCAACAACATAGGACCTTAGTAGAAAAATGACGCAGTCGAAGATTAAGCTCACAGCCAATGAACTAACCTCCATGATTGATACCGCAGCAAGTACGGGATTAACAACCTTCAAATCGGCTGCACTAATAAATGTTGAGCCTTTAATAGATACAGAGAGCGAATCATCTGTAGAGAGACCTTCCCATCCAAGAGCTAACCGTGCGACATAACACCGGTATAAACGCCAAGGACCCAGGGAAGGTGAGCTTGGTCCCAAAGAGCTTGTGTCGATTCTGAGATACAACATCCTGCAACAAACCAATATGCAGTACAACCACTGCCTAAGCATGTAGTCTATCAACAAGTTATGATCCACTTTGTGCAACGGTGAACAAGAGGACAAGCTTCGGGTTATTGGGAGGAAATGAACAGAGCATCTACAAAAAGAAGAGTTCTGCAAGCTATCTGATACTAATTCCAACAAAGTGATACACACATCCAAAAGTAAGGTCGATGGAGAGTATATACATAAACCCAACATTAAATTCAAGAGGTTATCATACACATCCATAAGTAAAATCAATGAAGAGTATGATTCCAGTCTCGATAACCAACCTATATTGGTGTCACACACATCCAAAATTATCAATGGAGAGTGAGAATGCGAAAGATAACTCACCAGTAAGGATTTGAATCCTACCAAATGATGATATGAAGCACATGGAATGGTAATGGTTCGCTCCAAGCTCGATGTGGAGGAAGAGTGTTTTAACGAGCTTAATAAAGTCAATCTCAGGTCGGTAAGAGAGGCGTAACAACTAACCCGGCCGAACACATCAACTGTGGTTTTCAGGAAGTTGTAGAGCCTTACATTGTCATTTGGAACAGAGCTGGTTCTTCGGGTCAACACTGACAGATGATAAGATATGAAGGTCGGCGGTGTGAACCGGGAGATTGATACTGTAAGAGACACGGTTGATGGATATATCCATAAGAGATTGAACGGTTCATCGAAGTCCGGCGGATCGGGTGGATCTGGTGGGTCTGGTGGGTTCAGGCTGGAGATGACCGAAGATACTCTCACCAGATCAGGCGGCTCCGGTGGAGAAAGTAACACAAGAAGGAGACAGTGACTCTTTCGATTGCTCAGGTTCGTCATGGTTCGAGAGAAGTGAGGTCCAGAACTCATCGGCGAAGTCATGACGGCCGCTATTCTTCTCGACGTTTGCGGTAGAGGCTTTAGAGGTGCAGCACGAGGATGACGCCGGCGGACGAGCGTAGTCGGACAGCCATTTGCCGTTGAAAGAAATTTGAGGAGCGGCTACCTCGATAAAGTCGCCTGGGAGAATTAGGGCGACCTCTGTCTTCTTCCTTTTTTATTCTCTTCATTCTTTGATTGATTCTTCATATTTATCACATAGTTGCTTATTTTGAGAATAGAGAGATTGAACGGCATGGTAAAGCAAGCGGTAGAGGTTTTCTAGTGGCCATTTTTTTTTTTTTGGCACAAACTCCATATATTAAATCACATTTGGTTGGTAGAAACATCTCGAGATCGAGTACTTTCTACCGACTCATCGAGATCTACATGGGAAAATAAATGGTTATGTGTCCGTGCCGCTTTTGCAAGGGTATCGGCACGGTCATTACAAGAACGAGACATGTAAGCTAACTGAAAGGAAATAAAATGTTCTCTAAGTTCTGCGAAGTGATCTAGCTCAGACTGGAAAGCTGGCCAATCTATCGGATCGTCAGTCATCGTCAATAGGTTTAAGCAATCCGTCTCAAATCGGGCTCTAAGTATACGCTTCTGAATAAGACAATCCATCGCCCAGAGGAGTCCCTCAAACTCTGCATGCAAAACTGATAGACTTCTTCGGCATCCCTGCTTGCCGGTGTGTGTTTGACCTGATGTGTCAGTGAGAAACCATCCGAGACCGCTAGTGGGCCCTTGATTTGCCCAAGATGCGTCCACTTGGCAGATTGGGATATGTGGGTGCTCGGATCGGGTGATATCTCTAGTCACGGTAGTTTCTCCTTCCTCCCCTCCGTCTTTTTCTCTAGCCAAGTTTGCGCATCTCCAACTTTCTTCCTCTAGCTGGGCTACTTGGAGCGTAATCACGGCTGATACATTCTTTCCATTGAAGAGCTTGTCGTTCCTAGCCTTCCAAATGAACCAAATGATCCACGGGAATGTATCCCTTTGTGGTTTGGGGAGACCCCTTTCTTTTGCCCTCCAAAATAGGAAATCTATATTTTGGTATAGGGATGTACTCGGGAAATAACCCGGAAGGGACGGATAGTCCGATAAAGCTCACACCTGCAGGGCTGGGGGGCATTCAAAAATCATATGATTAATCGTTTCTTCTGGTGCACCACATCTAGGACAACTCTTATCGATTCCCAGGTGCCGGTAAGTCAGTCGTTGGCAAGTCGCTATACATCCTGTTAAGGCTTGCCACATAAAGTGTCGAAGCTTTCCGGGGGTCTTGATTTTCCACACTTGGCTAAGTAGACTCGTGATGCTCGGCTCAGATATCTGTTGGGGTTGTAGTCTTCTTTGGTTTGTGGTGTGTAGTAATTCATATCCAGATTTAACCGTATATGTTCCTGATTTTGTATAGCTCCACGCATAACCGTCTAGTTTGAAAGTTCTGCTAGGTTTCAACCCCAAAATTAGGGCGACATCCTCGGGATGGAATAATTCTCGGATTCTTGTGTGATTCCATTCCGGTGAGTTATGTAGCATAAGGTCTTTAACCAGAAGGTGAGGGTCTCGTCGGATATGTCTATCTAGGCGTCTTGGTAAACGAGCCGGTTTGTCTGGAATCCAAGGTTCACTCCAAGTCTTGGTATTATATCCAGAGCGTATAGTCTTCTGAAGGCCTAGTCTGAGCAGGGGTTTAACCGCCATAATGCTAGTCCAACCATACGAGGGGGATCTAGCCTTACGATCTACCATCGGGGATGATTGGTGATAGTATCGTCCACGTAATACTCTAGCAAGGAGAGATATTGGGAAGTGGATCAACCTCCACAGTTGTTTTGCAAGGAGGGCTAGGTTGAACTCGTGAAGATCTCTGAATCCTAGACCGCCTGAGTCTCGAGAAGTACAGATCTTATCCCAGGCTATCCAATATAATCCTCTATTATTTTGGCGGGAACTCCACCAAAAGTTGGATATAGCGCTCCTCAGTTTATCTGTGATACCCCGAGGGAGTAAAAAACACGACATAACATATGTTGGAAGAGCTTGTGCCACTGATTTTACTAAAACCTCTTTCCCTCCTTGGGAAAGGAACTTAGCAGACCAAGTGTTAAAGCGGTTGTTAAGGCGATCTTGAATATATGCAAATACTTTTATCCTAGAACCACATATTTGTTCTGGTAGTCCGAGATACATGCCCATACCTCCCTCGCTTGTTATGCCGATAACCCTCTTGATCTCTCTTTTGATTTAATGGTCAACTCTATTCCCAAAAATTAGTGATGATTTGTTTGGGTTTAGTTGTTAACCAGAAGCATTGCCATAGATTTTGATAATTTTTAAGATCTCTGCACATTGCAGGACGTTTGCTTTGCAAAAAAGAGACTATCATCAACAAAGAGAAGATGGGAAACTCTTGGGCTTGCTTGAGCAATTCGTAATCCTGTGATACGAGATTCTTCCTCTGCTCCTTTAAGCAGGGAGATAAGAGCTTCTGTGTAAATTATGAATAGAAAAGGAGATAGGGGATCTCCTTGTCTAATTCCCCGAGATGGTTTAATTCTTCCTTTCGGCACTCCATTTATCAAGACTTGATACGATACGGAAGATATAAAGAATATAAGCCATTTGATCCATTTTTCTAAAAACCCCAGTTTTCGCATAACGGCTTCTAGAAAACTCCATTCAACCCGATCGTAGGCTTTACTCATGTCTGTTTTCATAGCCATAAAAGTGTATCTGCAACTATTGTTGGTTCTAAGAGCATGAAAGTTCTCTTGAGCGAGTAGAATATTATCGATTATTTGACGTTTAGCTATGAAAGCCGATTGTGTCTCCGAAATTAGGTTCGGGAGGGTCTTTTAAAACCGTTTACATAGAATCTTGGATATGATCTTATAGCTGACGTTGCACAAACTTATTGGCCTAAATTCTGTCATTGTCCGCGGTCTGTTTATTTTTGGAATAAGACAGATGTTTGTTTGATTCAGTCGTGGATCGAAGGAACTAGTGTTGAAAAAGTCTTTTACTAGCTTTATTATGTCTTGGCCCACCACATGCCAGAATTTCTGATAAAATCGACTTGTCATACCGTCGGGTCCCAGGGTCTTGTCTGGATTTATATTGAACAAAGCTTCTTTTATTTTGGCTTCCGTCGGGTCAACTGTGAGTCATACGTTATCATCTTCTGAAACTTTTTCGGTAACATACCGGAGAGAATCGTCTAGGTTTTGATATCCTGAGGCAGTAAAAAGTGTCTCAAAATAATTTGTTGCGACCTTTGCTACCCCCTTTTCACTCTCAACCCAATGACCGTTTTTGTCCTTTAAGCAAATTATACGGTTTCGGGCTCTTCTTTGTTTTGTGGTAGCATGGAAGAAACTTGTGTTTCTATCCCCGTAACAGTGCCAAGTGACTCTACTCTTTGAGTGCCAATATATCTCTTCTTCTCAAAATGCGTGGAGGAGTTTTCTTCGAATTTCTTCCACATCTTCGAGGGTGGAATCGTCATCAGCATTTGCTTGGTGTAATTGATCTTTAAGCTCCTCAATTAGTTTGGCTGAGTTCGTGACCGTTGATTTCTTCCATCTTGAGATGTGTGACCGGCATGAGGATAATCTCTGGTGAAAATCCCTATGTGGAACTCCATTTGAGATGCCCCATCATGTAGTCACAGTTTCTTTAAATCCGGGTTTTCCGATCCATCTTTTGTCGAAACGAAAGTTCTTGCGCTTGTGTTGAATCGTGGATCAGACATTTGCTAGGATCGGTCTATGGTCGTAACCCCATAGTTTTTGATACTCCACAATAGTGTGGGAAAAGAGGGTATGCCATTCTTCATTACCTGTAGCTCGGTCTAGGCGACATTTTACCTTCGTCTTTATATTGCCAATCTTACGTCGTCCAACCCACGAGAGTGGATTTCCGGTGTGTGGAAAGTCAACCATTCCACAATTATCTAACATAGTTTGAAAAGGTATAAATGAGGACTCCGGCCGACTTCGTCCACCTCGTTTTTCATGATTTCCGGTGATCTCATTGAAATCGCCTATCATGAGCCAAGCATTTTGCCGAAATATACTTATTCTCGTGAGGCGTTCCCACACACGTTCTCGGTATTCAACTACCGGATCACCGTACACAAAGGTCATAAAATTTTTATGTCCTTCAAAAGTAGATTCCACATCTATCATTCGATTATCCGAATAAGAAATAATAACTGAAGGATCATTCATATAGAAGAGGGCGAGCCCACCGCTTTTGCCTCGCGGCTCAACAGTAAAAACATGATCATAACCAAATTCAACTTGCAAATCTTGCATAAAATGTCTATTGTTTTTGGTTTCCGATAGAAATAAAAAGCTAGGTAAAAAATAACGGTATAGTTCTCGGAGGTGATCTTTGGTCAAGTCGGCACCCGCGCCTTGACAATTCCAAGCGAGAACGTTCATGGAAGTAAGACGGGTGTTTCTCCAAGGCCTGTGGGCTAGAAACACCAACTGGTTCTTGTTCCTTAGATGAGGCAGAGGCCTTGCTTTTTCCTTGCGGGCTTAATTTTGGCCCAATCTTCTTCTTATTCTTGGTTTTGGCTTTTGGTGATGATCGGTCACATAGTATCTTATTTTTGACCCCAAATCCGATCAACGGAATCGCTGATTGCGGTTTCTTTTTCGCCAGATTCGGTGAGGAGATCCGGGAATTGTCAATCGGAGATTGCAGCATCCGGGAAGCCACTGGGCTTCTAATGATTTCATGATCCAATTAAGAATTAGGGATCAGAGTTTCTTTGATATTTTCTTCTCCCAGTTGAGAGTTTTCATCAATCTCCATCGCCGGAATTGGATTTGCCGGTAGGGAATTAGCCGGATTCAGTTCTTGTTGCTCATCATAGAGCAGATCGTACCCAAGTAAGTCGTCGTCTTTAAGTAGCTCTTCCATGTATTCGTCATCGTCTTCATCCTATTCTTCCTCGATCTCTTCGTCTTCCAATAGCACCCTTTCCTTTATGTGTTCATCAAATTTGCCATTTATCGCTATTGGGAGAGAAATTTCCCCTGCGACAGTTCCTGATTCTTCAATCAGATTAGAGTTTGGCTTTGATAGGTGGGAGTTAACTTCTTCGGCTTGATTTTGGTTCTTTGCTTCAACGTCCTCTTCCTCTGTAACCAAATCATACCATGATTTCTTTCTCTTTTTTTTCTGGGTTACACCACTGATTGATTTTGTTTTCTCATGCCCTGCAGGTCCATGGATAGTCACCGGAGGTTCTCCAAAGACCAGACTTTTCTTTGCTGAGCTTCCCGTGTCCGATGGCTCGATTCTTTCAGATTGAGTATTATTCGCAGGAGCTTCCCCGAAAGTCAAGCTTTTCTTAGCTGAGTTTCCAGTGTCTGAAGATTCATCCATCGCGATTGCTTTCCCCTTATTTAAAGGATCGACTTTCTTCTGGAGATCTAACCGAAAAGGTCTGCTCCGTTGATGGTCCGGAGAGACAAGTCTCAGATTGGCTTTTTGATTGGGTCGAGCTTGATCTGAGATGGTTCTTTGGGAATCTGAGTTGAGGACTCTTTTCTCTGGGTCGTTATTGCGGGAACTACGACTCTCCTTTTTTCGGTAAGCCTCATTACCTTTTGGGTCAGTCTTTTGTGACTTCATGTTTTGAAAAGATTCTTCATATTTCCTCTTGCGATATACTTCCTCTTGAGATGGAGATTGATAATGTTCACCATAGTCTCTCCTTGATTTGTAGTTTGGAGGAGATTGTTTTCTTCGACGAGGCTCAGAGGTTGAATCCAGTCGTCTCCATACATTCTCTCTGGTGTATGGTGCTAGGATTCGGGAGTCCAGCTTGTCCCATCATTGGTTTTCTATAGTTACCTTCTCCTTGTCAACTGATCTCCTTTGGTGGTTAAGTGGGAGCTCTTCTCTACTTCTCTGGTGTGAAGAAGCCAAATCTCTTGAGGTAGGTTTATGAGAGATAGTTTCTCTTGGCTTTTCCTTCTCATCACGGATAAGGACTTCAGTGTCTCTTGCTATCATACGGGTTGCCATCTTCTCCCTTTGTTGCTGCTCAGAGAGGAGAGGACACATTTTCTCTTCATGGGAGATTCTATGACAGGTATGGCACCATCTGTAGAGTTTTTCATAGTGTAGATCGATCTTTACTATTTCTCCAGATGGGATTATAACTTTCCTCTCAAAGTGCAGAGGGTTGTCAGAGTTGAGGGAGACCTGGACTTTGGTCTCATCGGCGTCCACCTTTTCTACTGTTCCAAGTTTTCTCTGAAAGTCTGTGGCATCCAGTAGTGGGAGGGAATACCAGTAACCTTGATCCAAAAGGTCATGGTGTTTGGAAAGGTATCTCCAACATGGGGAATCCATCTTTCTAGAGAGAAGGACCATTTGTTGAAATGACATGGCCGTTTGGCCAGAACTCTCTTTAGGTCTTCCTCCGAGGTGAAGTCAAACTGGAAGCGAGAGTTGCCCAGGTTTATCCCATGCACTCTTCCTTCAACTTCCCAGATGCCTGCTCGTGGCATGAAAGCAATGAGAGCCTCAATGCTCCTTCCTTCTTGGTGAAACATTCTTCCAACAAGGTACGGTCAAAGCGAGCAATCAGTTCTGAGTTGTCCACTTGAGGTATGTTGATGATGTCTTCATCTTCTTGAGGAGTTTGGGTCATCATTCTGCTTGAGCTGGCCATGGTTTGTAGTTTAGAGGAACTTGGCAAATGCTAGAAGCTTTAGTTGTCTGTGGAATGAGATAAGTTGAGGTGAGGATGCTTCCCAAGGGGGGAGAGGTGCTTAAAGGCTCAAAAGAATTGACTGGGCATAGAAATCCAGAGGATTTTACGGTGGTTTTGAGAAGAATCTTCCATTTGGGGGAGAGCAGAGGTAGCTAGGTGTTGTTGTTTTGAAGAAGTTTTCCAAAAACGTGAAAGAGTCACCACAAAAGTTTACTGGATAATAGCTCAATGACCATTAAGGTTCATTGGATAAAAGTTGTGTTGAGACTCGGGCCTGGGAGAGAACTTTAGTACATCCTTAGTATAATTCTTCTAGTGGCCATTTACTTAGCATAAACTTTACCTGAAGAAACTGTGGCGGTTATAGATTCCGATGTGGCGAACATTTTTCAATATAAAAGGTTTGTATGAGAAAGATTCTTTTTCATTTTGACATGTCCACATTTTTGGTTCAAGTTGTTAGTCTGGTTTACCTAGAAGGCAGGAACGTTATGGTCTCAAATATTTCAATATAGAATTTGCTGTAAGTAATGAAACTTTCGTCTGTCATCATTTTTAGGCTTCCGACAACAAATTCTATTACCCAACAATTTGATGCTTGTGCAAGGGCCAGATCCTACTTTGTTATTAACTTGGAATAAAATGCTCCAGCCCGAATAAAATTTGATGTACTAAAGAGACAAAGAAACGTAGGAATAACAAAGTATAAAAAAGTTATAAAAAGTAGAAAACTAAAAAGTGATTATTTTCTTTGAAATGGAAGATCCATTGGAATGTTCTTTGCACATCTAGCAATCTACTTTAATTTTTGAACCGACGAATACTCAAGTTTTGGATACCGAACAAAATTTAGTTTATGTGTATAGTTTGAGTTGATTAAATATATATATATTTTTTATAACCTCGAAATTCGGACTAAGCCTTAATCTCCGTGACCTCCGAGTCAGCTTTTAGTCTATTTCCTTTGGGAATACCCATTTTCCCTAGTGGATTTGAATTAGGGACCTCCTCTTTCACTTTTGATGATTAAATAATTTCTATATAATAATTTTTTCTTATATGATATAGACAAATTAAAGATGACGTCATAATGTTCTTACATTTATATAAATTTACAAATTCTATGAATATTGCTTTCAATATGTATATATTTCAATTCGAGAAGTATTTTGGTTATTGGTATAATTTCCGATTTTCATTAAAAAATAACTTACAAAAGGAATTTAAAAATGTATTGGTTGATTAATATTTTCGTCTCTTTATTCAGTAAATAAAATTCTCATTTTACAATATCTAATTTATATAGTAATTCAGACCATTAAAATATTTAAATAGAATATGGATTCTGATTCCAAATTAAACAAAACCAATACCAACCACATATATCAAACGTCTCAACTCTATATTTCGATGGCCGTCAAATAAAAAAAGACAAAAATTTACATGTCGATGTATGAAACAAATATCACAACCTGCATGTGTTTGTCTTGTATAAGCGCGAATGTGTTTGTCTCCGGCTCAAGAAGATTATGCATGGATCTACACCCGGAACTTCTTCGTTTGGTTTTAAAACAAAGCACCATTTTTCTTCAATTTATAACGCAATTGGTATCTCAAGACATTTATTTAAAAATGCTCGTAAGTATAAGTCCCAAATTTCAAAAAAAAAAAAAAAAAAAAGTATAAGTCCCCCTTTTTAAGCCAGTACAATACATGATTAAGAGGTTTTATTTTGCGGCTAGGCTTTGTTATGAGGCAATGTCTTTACTTGAGCATGATTGACTCTCTTCTTTTTAGATGTCCAAATATAATAGTACATGAGGTTTTATTAAAGTAGATCACATAGAATGATATTTCGGTTACAAGAAACATTTAAAGGCAAAAGAAGTAAAGAAGACTCCATGAATCGATTTTTAAAACCATTTTGACTAAGGTGATGAGTAAAAATGCTCTTGATGAAGGTTTTGCTCCCGATGGACTTGATTTGAGCATAATGCATATCGGACTTTGTGAAGAGCAAGAAACAAACATCTGAAAATGGATGAAAACAAAGGACAGCATAAATTTAATCAAAGTTAATTATAAAATGTGTCTTACCTTGCCACACCTCCAAGCATATGAAGATCAACCTTTTGCCGCATCAAAACAATAAAATTTGAAGTTTACTTATTTGCAATTTTTTTTGTCTTGATCGATCAATCACATGAAATTCTTTGAAATATTGGCGCATAAGAATTACCGGGCAAATCTCCTTTGGCAGAGAACTCATTACAAAACAATGCATAAAGCGATGCCAATATTAAAGTAATGGTTTCCTGCCAATAGAGATCTTGCCCTGTAATGCATTTCCACCTTTGCTCCATCTCACATGTCCACAATTGTAACTTGCAAATACGATGTTATATTTATACAATCTTGGAAAGTTCAAGAAGCATATTACACGGTACAATGCTAGTCTATTGCAAGTAAGACTGAGGTTTTATTCCCAGAATGATATCATTATAATTTTAATTTATATGGAATAACATTTCATGCCACCAGTTTTATGGTCAGACAATCCTATATTAGAGAAGTCTACTACTTTATTTTTAAAATACTCTCAAAATAGTCTTAATATTACCAACCACCCTTATTATAGTTTGATGGAGTAACCTTAACCACATCTTTTGCGTGCAACAATGAAGCAAAACAGCGTAGATATATTATCGCAATCTCTAGTGTTAACCTAAGGATTCAATACCATGTATATGACAAAGCATGTGCTAGCTAGAACTTGTGAGTTATAATTAAAAACATGGTTTTATTAGTTCTATTTGTTAAACCATATTATCAACCCTTAGAACTCCCAAACCCCAATTATTTGAACGGGTTTAGAGACGACTAGTTAAGATGGTTGTGACTTGAATAAATTGTAATTAAGAGTTCTATACAAAGTAAGGACAAGAAAATAAAAGGATGCGTAATGTGGAAAAAAAGGAAAAAGGGGTGGTAAATAATTAATAATATAAAGTAGAAGTGATTCTTGAAATGGAAGATCCGTAGGAATGTTCTTTCTAATTTTTGAAGCTTCCACATTAAGACGCATAAAAATGCAGAATCCCGAAACTGAAATTTACTCAATACAATTAGAATAAGTATATACATAAGTATATATGTTACGCCGCTCCATAAAGTCAATCAACTTTGGAAAAAAACCAAAGTTCGAATTCTGTCAACATATAAAAAGTACATTAAAGTAGTTCACTTAAAAAAATTAGTCATTGCTTTGGAAATCATTTATTTTAGTTAATTTGTGTATAAAATAAAAATACAAGTAGTACATTAGTAGTAAAAATGACATACTTTGTATCCTATTCTTGTATCACCTTTAAGATTTGAGTTTTTGCTTCAACAATAACACAAGACAAAAAATTCTCAACGTTAAGTACGAACAGAGCATATTCTTAAGTATATCCAACAACACCAAAGATCATGTATACTCATACAAATATATAGAAAACTAGCAATATATACCTAAAGTGAGGTAAGCTATGCGTACGAAAAGCTTTCTCTGAAAGTTCCGAATTCAACACTGTATATACATATGCTCTATACATGGGATGTTCCACACGAATATGCTAATATATAAGACAATGTGCATAAAAATAAACCATATACACCTCCAGACCCCCCCCCCCCCCCCCCCCCCCCTCTATACATTAGTTTTCAAATGGTCGAAATTTAATTATTACTCATAGCTATATAAATAAATAAAATAAAATGTCTAGTAGCATGATTCATGCCATCTATTTAGCCAAAAAAAAAAATATATATATATATATATGGCAGATAGTTTCGCTACATCTATATTATGGTTGAGATGTACGAAAATTGATTTACTGCCAAAAGAGATTTGCCCCGAAATTTATCCATGGCAAAAGAACATACATATTTTGCACGATCAGAAGAAAAATGTAAGGGAGGGAGAAAAGCATTAAATTAACTATACTAGTCTGTTTATTTTATTAAACTATGAACCATTGTAAATGATTAATTTGTGATTTATTTTATGATAATTACATATTTGAAGTCTTTCTTTAATGTTTTTGTTCTTAACAGTTTTTATATAAAATAAAGAAAAATTTATTCAACATTTTATTCAATAGATAGAAACTTGCAGATAAAGTAAAAATTATCTAGATTTTATTTTATTTGAGTAATTATTTTAATTATGTCCACTACTAGACTTTTTAAATCCACTTATATACTAATTATGTCCACTACTAGACTTTTTAAATCCACTTATATACCAAAAAATTCATCTTACCGTAATGTCCTATCAGCCCACCACCTCTATATGCCATGAACGTTGCATGAAATATGTAATCAATCCCATGTCCTAAATCACAATTGAACCTAGTTCCCATAATATTATTATAAAAGTTTAAATTGTAAGTTTGTCCATGTTTTAGAAAATGGTTGTCAAAGTCGTTTTTATCCGATATACAATGAACTTTAAAAATGTTATTTCGACCAAAATCATTCTCGAAATGTACATAATTTTTTCTTTTGATGATGGCGTTATTCAATCCTAGGCAAATGCAACGACAAACAAAAAAGGCGATTCACCGTTTCGCCTACTTGGTATGTTCTTTATTTGTATAGGGATGATATGTATCTAAAAGATAGAAAGATCCCAATTTATATAAAGGTACCTATTTATCTTATATATATTGTGTGTTACATAGAAACATAAATGTGTTAAAAAAAACAATAAATGTAATATGCAAAATCTAATAAATACTATAGTTAATAAACCCTTGGGAATGTGTTCTAAATAAAAAATAATAAGTGTGATTAATTGATGATAGTTGTTATGTTTTATATGGTCGTGAATCTATATATATTGTTTCTTTAAACAAGTTGTTTGATTGCTTCACAAACGAGCCTTAAAGATCTACCGAACGATTGATATGCAAAGATAGAGATATAGATTTGCACACAGAGATTGTTTTGCACACAAACGAGCCTTAAAGATCTACCGATCGATGGGAGGTCGCTACGTCTGGAGCTTGATGGTACAATCAAAGATTTCACTAGAACAAGAGAATACACCAAGGTCTAATACAAGAGAACTCAACAACGCATTAAGAACTCTCCTAGATCTCTCTTCTCTTTTTCTCTCTCTCAAACCTAAAATCCTAGGCTGAGACAATCGTTGTTCTATTCTTTCTTTAGGTTAGGGTTTGACAAACTCCCTTCTTCCTCATATATATATATATATATATATATATCAGAAGCCAGTAAGACACCCTGAACTTACCAGATCCAATAACCACTCCCGTTATTTCTAATTAATTTTTGCACCAATAGAACTAAACCAAAATCAGGTTTAATTCTAACAACGAGTGTGACATGTTATAACCAGAATCAACAATAGTGATTGAATGCACGTATATGGTTGATAATTAGGTAGGTTTGGAGTGGCTCGTCCATGTTCACATTACGATGAATTGTTTATATATACATACATATCTAAAACGTGCTATGGTATGTTTTACTGTCGTGCTCTTTTGTGTGGAAAATATTAGTATTGTACAAGAAAATAGTTTTGTAAGAAACTTCCCTTTCGAGTCTTGTAATATTTGGTTGTTTCCATTCAAGAAGTTTTTCAATATATATAGTTGACTTGACTAGGAACATAAACCATCTCCAACAGGATCTCTTAACAAGAGTTCTTAAGTTAAAAAAATAAAAAATAAATCAAAATTCAATTTAAAGCTCTTTTTTTTTGGTCACAATATTCATCTATCATTAAACATGGGATTATACAGAGGTTGAAACAGAGTGTTCAAATGAAGCTAATGCTTCCTTTGCGATCACATCAGCTTTTGCATTCTCTGCTCGAGGAACGTAAACAAAAACAATTGAATTAAAAGATAGGGTCAATTCTCTAATATCTTCAAGAATGACTTGAATCTCATTGTGTGCATCCCGGAGTTGAGAAGCAAGTGATACGGTCAGGTTTTACCCGAAATAAATCACTGCAAGTGCACAGGCACGCAGTAGTATATTCAGGGATCAAATCCACAAGGACCAAGTGTTACACAACAAACTATAGATAATTGAACTAAGCTAAGCAGGAAACAAAGATGAGTGATTTTATCAAAATAAAATAACGAGATTGCAAATAACGATTTAAAACAGATTAATAAAAGCATTAGGCATTAGGGAATTCTCAGGAAATCACAATCATAAACCAGACAACTATTCAGATTCTAATATGCATGCATCTTAAACTCAAACACTGATATAAATTGCTCCACTTTCGTGATAACAATTACTTTCCCTAGAGATCCGAGTGCCTAAACTTTCGTTTGGTCACGGCTATCCTAGACAAGCATTACAGTTCAGGTTTGATCAGTTCATAATACTCTATAACTAACCTTTCGAATTGTTATAAAGCATTACTCATCAACAGTAGTTCTAGCAATACACAAGCTTTTGGAATGTGTATCAACCTAAGATCTAGTGATTAAATGGCCAGTTCAATCCTAGCATTATGCCTAACAGTGATGAAGATGGTAATTGATAAGCAACCTATTTGTGTCTAGTTTAATCTGTGAAATCCATCGAAAACCCTAAAACCTAACTAGAAAACTACTCAAACATGGAAAGCATAACGAAAGCAATAGATGAAAACTGCATAATCAATAGAATAGAAATCAAATAGGGTTCAGAAATCTTCTCCAAAGGTAGATGAGATCTTCTCCCAATACAATTGCTGAATAAAAGTGATAAAAGAGGTGGTGTCCCATAAAAACGAAACCCTATGGGTTTATATAGAAAAATAAAACAGAAAAGGAAAATTCCTAAAAATCTGGGAACTGGACCGGTCGGTCCGGTTTCCAGAGCCAAAATTCTTCACGTATCCATGTGTGGACCGACCGGTCCTGGGTGTGGACCGGTCGGTCCCATTTCCAGGAGCCACCGAGTCATGTGGGAACGGTCGGCATGTGCGTGTGAAATGAGGGACCGGTCGGTCTAGGAGGTGGACCGGTCAGTCCGGACTCCAGAAAACTCCGGTTTTCGCTCGAATGTTCGAATCTCCTTCCCAAACGCATGTGGTTCCAAATCTTCGAGTATGGATCTAAATATCAACTCAAAACAACTCAAAAGACTCTGAAAACTCGTTAAATTCGAGGTTAGGAACGTCCAAATTCACGTTATATCAACTCCCCCAGACTTAGATCTTTGCTTGTCCTCAAGTGAAGGCAAACTAGAAATAAGCTCAAGGAAGCTATAAAAACCAAACTAACCTTTGTGAGATGAATGCAATCCTTTAGGACCCCACAGATGTAGTACGAACAACCCTCATAAACAGATCAAAAACCAAGATGGTACTTCATGTACTTTGCCAAATACATAGCAATGCTACAACACTCAAGTTCCTATGTCTCAGCGACTCTATACCAGGGTCCAGAAATCTTACCAGAGGGAAAATGTCCGTCGCATAAGGGATAAGGTTTTGGGCTATTTAGTAGTGGGGGTAAAAGTGTTTAGGCTAACCTCGGTCGCGGCCGAATGCAAGTCATGGCACAAAATCCCAAGAGAACTAAATCCAAAGATGATGTACAACTTTTCAAACTTATGACCTTTTCCTTTATTTAGATAAAAACTTTCTGCTTATCTAAAGAACTAATGCTAAGAATAAGAAATAGAAATGTGCTTATAAATGTACATGTAAAATATGAGGTTTTATTCTAATCCCTTTCAACCTTTTTTTTTTTTTTTTTAGGATTAGTTCTAACCTTTTCCTAAGCACAAGTGATGAAAAACGAAAAATAGATATAGAAATGAAAAATAAAAATCCTAAGCAGAAAGTTTTGAAGTGGTACCAAAAGGTCTTTAGAATGATTGGCTGGCCGGACTACGTCTCCGGAGTTTTTGCGCTTGAGTGCATGTCAATGTCTTGGACAGAAAGCATGAAGTTTGAAAGAAAGGTTAAGGTAAGGGTGCGACACTAGACTAAAAGTGAGTCTGGTCATTAGGAGTCCTGAAAAGAGAAAAGTGTTTGAAAAAGGGTAGGACTCCTAACGTGGTTGTTACTGCTTATGCGATTTCGAATTCCCTGAGTTAAGAAAAACAGATTAGTATAAAAGTGTCAGCGTTAGCTTTCAAGGGGACGGGAGCCTATTGGTAACACTGATCCGCCTAGGGTGTTTTTAATCTTCCCATTGCATTGGATAATCACTGTTAGAGGGGTTAGCAAACATCATGTGGTCCTAGAAATGCATGCATATTACAAAGGTTTTAGTACAAACTGACTCGATAAAACAGAAAATGACTCAAGAAAACGAACAAGAAAACAAAAAAATAGAAAACATGATTAGTACCAATAGCACTTCCCCCCAGACTTACTTCACACCGACCCGGTGGGAAAATAAATCCAAAGGAAAGAACTATTAAAAAGAAAGAAAATAATGCGAAAATGAAAAAGAAAAGTAAGAAAGCCTAACGTCATCAGAACTCTGGGGACTCATCGGATCCGGTAGCGTCATTGTCTGATCTCATATCCGTGGAGGGTCCAGAAGGTGGAGGCATGTGACTCCTAGCAAAACCTGATCCTCTAACTGCATCTGTGCCTCGTGAACACGAGAGGGCACCCCAAATGGTAGACATCATACTGTGCATCTTCTGAAAACTCATGTGATGTTACTGCCTGTACTCGGATGTAGTCTATGTGTCGCGAAGTGGAGAAACGGCGAACTGGTTTTCGTACGGTGGGAGCTGGTAGCTCTGCTCAGGCGGAGCAGGACCACTGCTAGTACCTGTTGTGCCAACATCTCTACTAACATGGCGGCGTTTCCTGCGCTGCACAGGTGCATTTGGCTCTGTGCTCTGAGGTGAGGAGGACGGCAAAAATCGCACATTCTCCATGGAAGTGAGAGGTGCGTGACCTCTGGGTAATGAAATGGAACTCTGAACCCCATCCAAGTCAAAGTATCGCCACTTACCTCCAACTACCCATCTACTCTGAGTCAAATGTTGCATATCTAGGAGTGAAGGCGCCAGGATTTCCTCTGTGTCGCGCAGATCAATCTCATGGAACTTAAAGATGGGAGTTAGGAGACTTCCACAGACTTCCTGCTTTCCAGGTCCAGTTAGAACCCTGAACTTCCTCTCTTTCAGGAGATGTGCAAATGTTGCTCCGTAGTTTGTGCGATAGTCGCGAGGATGGTCAGTGTAAATCTCGTGCACAAACTCAGGCATTCCTAAATGCAGTAAGAACAACTCATCAAGACGCAATGCTCCTGGTTCTTCCTTGCAGAACATGGTAGTACTCAGAGCCTTAACGATGATACGAATGATGGGGTTCCTGATAAGGGTTAGCTTCATACTTCGTGACGTTGCAGGACCCATATCGATCAAGTTCCAAAATCTGTCGTTTTAAGGAAAGGAATGACGATCAGGGAAACCCGAACTTGTATTACCTTCATCAAAACCGTAGACAGTACACAAGTCCCTAAGGGAGATCTCGTACTCAATCCCTCTGATCACATAAGTTAGGGATCCTCTATCAACTGTCCTATGACCCTCGTCTGCATAATATACCTCACAGGAAGCAAGAAACTGTCGGACCAGTTCAGGATATCAAAGATATTGGTATGTAGCCATTGTCCCAAAACCCATGCGATCAAGAACAGCAAGCACTTCATCCAATATACCCAATTTGTCCAGCATCTGATAACATAGGACTCTAGTGGGCAACATCTCTACATTAAGCAGACCATTATAGCATATGCTATTGTACCTAACCCAACCTTCTCCTTTCCGTTTGTTCGCATAAGAAGGCTCACTCACTAATTCCTCCCGTTTCAACACAGGGTGAATATCGATTCCAGAAAAGGGTTTACCGTCCAGTCTAGGCCATGGAGCACATGGACTAGGAACCGCGTCATCCATTTGGGCATCGGACCTGGAGCTTCGCGATCGTCGCGGGGCATCCAATTTACTTGAGGTTGCTATTCCTTTGTCCTTTTCTTCTCTCGTTGATCTCTTTAGTTTGTCGTGAGCACGCTTAGATCGGAGTTCTAGTTCCACAACTGAGCCGTCTTCTTGTGTTGAAGCGTTGGCTAGGGGGTTATGTCCAGTGCGACCCATAATCTGCAAAAATGAACCAACTTAAGTGAGGAACAAACGAATTTGAACTTGGAAATTCAAAGGCATCAAAAACTACCCAAAACCCGAAATTGTGACATCCAAATAACATACTCATACCTTGCAGATCGAACAAATTGATGGTATAATCAGATAGAGCTTAAAAAACTAAGCGACTTAGGGCCAAAAATTGTTCAATTTGGGTAAGAACTCGGAAAGTTAGGGCTTGATGAAGTTTTAGTGAAAAATCACCAAGAACACATGAAAGAGGAGAGAAAAATCGTGTTTGATCTGAAATAGGGGTGTGGGTCGGGTTTTTTCATGTTAGAAGACCAAATTCGGTTTAATTTTAGTGAAATAAACCGGAATAAGCCGAAAAATGGGCAAAATTTTACTTACCCGGATCATCGGACCAACCGGTCCCGATACTCGACCGGTCGGTCTAATGACCAGACCTTACCCAATCCGCGAGACCGAAGGGATCAACCGGTCCCCTTTTGTGCTCGACCAGTCCACTTTCCCGAGGCCTTGGACTTGTCTCGTGGTGGAGAGAGGATCGACCGGTCCAAATGGTGCCCGACCGGTCCTTTTTCCCAAGCCAGACGGCTTGTCTCGTGGTGCGAGGATCGACCGGTCTGTGTTAGGCCTGACCGGTCTGATTTCCTGAGACCAAGGATTGGTCTCGAGGTGGGTAGAGGATCAACCGGTGTGTGTTTGGCCCGATCGGTCTGATTTCCCGAGACCAAGGATTGGTCTCGAGGTGGAGAGAGGATCGACCGGTCTGTGTTAGGCCCGACCGGTCCGCATGACATGTCTGAATCCCAAGTTCATGTGACAAAAAATCCTAAAGAAGAACGAAAAAGAAAACCTAAAACAAAGGTAAAATTGAAAAGAAATGAAAATCAAAAGAATGTATATACACTTACAAGTGGGTTACCTCCCATCAAGCGCTTTGTTTAACGTCGTTAGCTCGACGTGTGTGCCTTTTAGTCTGGAGGGGGGTCAACAAGAGGGATCTCAGCTACCTCTGCGATGGCGGTATGAGCGAGATGAGGCTTTGAACGCCGATTACGTTCCTTGTTCCTCAGTATCCATTGTAGACCAGTAGGAAAAGGTAGGTCCTCTGTGACTTGATCGAAGATGTCTGGCGGTTCCTTAATTGAGAGAGTCTTTCCATCGATCTCCTGCTTCTGCAACCACTTATCCATTTCAAATTTCAGCTCAGTGTCTCCCAGTTGGAGGTTAATGCGTCCATACTTGACATCAATCATTGCATCAGCTGTGCACAGAAATGGTCTTCGCAGGATGAGAGGATCTCCCAGTTCTTCAGCCATGTCAAGCACCACAAAATCTGCAGGGACAAAAGCATCACCAATTAGCAGTTGTACGTCCTCAAGAACACCTATATGAGGTTTAACAAAACAATCAGCAAATTTTAAAGAAAATTTAGGAAGCCTGAAATCTTTAAAACCCAATTGTTTTGCAATGGAGTAAGGCATGACGTTGACACTAGAGCCTGAGTTGCAGAGTGAGCGAGGAAAAACTGTAGAGTCGACCTGGACTGAGAGTTCAAAGCGACTAGGACCTCCAAGCTTTTTCACTGTCTTACTTTGCAACACATCGCTACACTCCTTAGTTATCTACACATATTCCTCCTCCTCAGCAGAATCGCCCCTTTCCATCACAGAAATGGCATAACAATCCTTTTTTGGATTTTGCTCTCCTTTGGCCAGAAGAGTTCCTTGCTGTCTCTTAACCGCTTCTGCTTGCTGCGCCACTTGAGTGTTAAGCATCTTCAGATGAGTGGTCACAGCTTCTAGTCGCCTATTGATGTCTGAAATGGCGCTGGAACTCTGCTGCTGATTAGCTAGCATAAGCTGCATCATAGCTTTGAGCTCATCGTTGGGATTGGAGGCTGGAGGTGGAGGAGCTTGTTATCTAGGCTGGAATTGATTCTGTTTTTTTGTACTCGGAGCTTGAACTATGTCCATACTGCCTCTGATAACCAGCATTGTACCCTGTAAATCCCTGAGCTGGCGGAGCTAGTCCTGATGAACTGGCAAACAGTTTCTGAGGTGGAACTGCAGCTTGCTGAGGATAGACCTGATCCTGGGGATTGGCAACATTGGTCCTCCTGTAGGATAGATTGGGATGGTTCGGGTAGTTGTTGTCAAAACTTCTGTTCTGTCCATTCACAAAGTTGACTTCCCGAGTATCCTCTGAAACCAATGCAACATCCTCTGAATAGCAGATCGCGTTTGAAACATTCCCGACCATACTGACGCCCTGATGGCTTCCTTGCATTAAGTCCCGGAGTTTAGCAGCTGTCAGCTCTGCTATCTCTGCTGCAGATGGTGTGTCAACGCTGTAGATCTTCTTTGATCGATCATACTCGGCACAGTGATTGCTGGAGCTCTGTGCCATGTTATCAATCAACCTGTAGGCACCTTCTATGCTCTGGGTTATGAAGTCACCATTGCTGGCTGAATTAAGATTGGTCCTGTATTCCCAGGTGACTCCATCGTAGAAGGTCCTGAGTATCTGCTCCTCAGTAAATCCATGGTGGGGGCACTCTCTACGTTACTCCTTAAACCTATCCCAGACTTCAGCAAATGACTCTCCACCTTTCTGCGCAAAGTTGCTGATTCTGCCTCTGAGCTGAGCTGTCTTGGTCTTGGTGTAGAATTGGTCCAAGAAGGCGGCTCTAGCTTCTTCCCAGCCGTTAAGAGAATTTGGAGGAAGTGACTTGAGCCACCTCAGAGCTTTGTCAGCGAGAGAGTGCTTAAACAGCTTGCACTTGATGTACTCAGATGGCACCCCATTAGCCTTAGTTGTCTCGCAGACTTCTTCAAAGTTCTCTATGTGATCCATGGGATTCTCAGAAGCCAACCCATGGAACACGTGTCTCTCTACCAGATTAATCAGCTGAGCCTTAATCTCGAAGTCATTCCTCTGAATCGCAGGGACGCGAATGGCTGATCTATTCTGGTAGTAGGTGTGGATATTGTCCCCATCTCCAATTCCTCTCTGCGGTGGAGGATTCTGTCCTGCTGGTGGCATCTGCTGTGCAATCATCCTAGCAAACTGCTGCTACATTTGCTGCATCTGTTATTGCGCTTGCTGCGCATTCGCTGCAGTTGCAGCACGAATCTGCTCTATCTGGTCGAACAAGGTAGTCTGAAGAGCCGCGTTATCAGCCTGATTCCCTTCGTCCATAACTGGCGAGAGGTTCCTTTGAGCTCTGTTAGACTTTTTCTAGCTTGGCTAATTCCTCGTTAGTGAGTGATATGAGAGGTTCAGTGCGATTACTTCTCCTCTGCATACACCTGAAAGCACAGCCAAAGACAAAAACAAAAAGAAAAACAAAATTAGAAAGTACTTAGACTAAATTCGCAAATCAAATTTCGATGGCAAACACAATGGTCCCCGGCAACGGCGCCAAAAACTTGATACGGTCAAGTTTTACCCGAAATAAATCACTGCAAGGGCACATGCATGCAGTAGTATATTCAGGGATCGAATCCACAAGGACCAAGTGTTACACAACAAACTATAGATAATTGAACTAAGTTAAGCAGGAAACAAAGATGGGTGATTTTATCAAAATAAAATAACGAGATTGCAAATAATGATTTAAAACAGATTAATAGAAGCATTAGGCATTAGGGAATTCTCAGGAAATCACAATCATAAACCAGACAACTATTCAGATTCTAATATGCATGCATCTTACACTCAAACACTGATATAAATTTCTCCACTTTCGTGATAACAATTACTTTCCCTAGAGATCTGAGTGCCTAAACTTTCGTTTGGTCATGGCTATCCTAAACAAGCATTACAGTTCAGGTTTGATCAGTTCATAATACTCTATAACTAACCTTTCGAATTGTTATAACGCATTACTCATCAACAGTAGTTCTAGCAATACACAAGCTTTTGGAATGTGTATCAACCTAAGATCTAGTGATTAAATGGCCAGTTCAATCCTAGCATTATGCCTAACAGTGATGAAGATGGTAATTGATAAGCAACCTATTTGTGTCTAACTAGAAAACTACTCAAACATGGAAAGCATAACGAAAGCAATAGATGAAAACTGCATAATCAATAGAATAGAAATCAAATAGGGTTCAGAAATCTTCTCCAAAGGTAGATGAGATCTTCTCCCAATACAATTGCTGAATAAAAGTGATAAAAGAGGTGGTGTCCCATAAAAACGAAACCCTATGGGTTTATATAGAAAAATAAAACGGAAAAGGAAAATTCCTAAAAATCTGGGAACTGGACCGGTCGGTCCGGTTTCCAGAGCCAAAATTCTTTACGTATCCATGTGTGGACCGACCGGTCCTGGGTGTGGACCGGTCGGTCCCATTTCCAGGAGCCACCGAGTCTTCAAGTCTTGGATCAGATCGATCGGTCGTGTGGGAACGGTCGGCATGTGCGTGTGAAATGAGGGACCGGTCGGTCTAGGAGGTGGACCGGTCGGTCTAGGAGGTGGACCGGTCAGTCCGGACTCCAGAAAACTCCGGTTTTTGCTCGAATGTTTGAATCTCCTTCCCAAACGCATGTGGTTCCAAATCTTCGAGTATGGATCTAAATATCAACTCAAAACAACTCAAAAGACTCTGAAAACTCGTTAAATTCGAGGTTAGGAACGTCCAAATTCACGTTATATCAGGAAGACAAGAGATAGAGCATCCGACTTCACTAGGAGATCTTCGCAGCCCGCCTCTATTGCGTAGTGCAGAGACATAAGAAGAGCCCAAGCTTCAGCTGCAAGGGCGGAAGTGACATAAGCTCGAGAATCCGATGCGTATAGGGCAGATTCGATCGGTAAGTCGCGTGGGGTGAGAACCCAACCCATTCCGCAATTAAGGGTTGTTGCGTTCCAAGCCGCGTTAACTTAACATATGAACTCTTGGGTATCCCCTATGTGGTCCGGTTGTTGTGGTAGGGAATGTCGTATCACAGGCAAATGTGATTGCGCTTCCTGCCAGCATCTAGCTTGAAAGATGGCTTGACTTACCACTTCTTCTATCGTAAATGTGCGATTTGAGAATATACGTTGGTTGCGAGCAGTCCACAAGTTCCAGCAAATCCAAGCGTGTAGTGACGCAGAGTGGAGTCTACAAGGGGGAAGGATTTTCCATTGTTTCATTACCGTGACGAAGTTGAAGATATCTCTATGATCAGAGAAGGGGCCCGAAAAGGGGTTGTTAGCGATGGGTGATAAGCTCCAGACTTGAGACGCAAAGGTGCAGTCTCGTAAAATGTGGAGTGAGGATTCTGAGAGTCCACAGATTTTACAATTTAAGTTTCCAGAAATACCTCGGTGACGCAGGTTATCACCAACTGGAAGGGCTTTCCACAAAAATATTTTGATTTTTGGGCTGGTTTTAAGCTTCCAGAGGTTGCCTTGCCATTTGAAATTGCGTTGTTCTTCCGGTACATCTTTCATGGTGAGGAGACTATAACCTGATTTAGAAGTGTAAGATCCACGCTTAGTTGCCAGCTTAAAACCGGTTCTCAAACAAGAGTTTTCAGAAACTCTAAGATTCCCATACGTGTTAACACGTGAGTGGTTAGCATATTAAAAAAAAAAATGTCATCAATTTGTTTTCGTCGCTCCCCCTCTCTCTCTCGATCAACCGACGACGACGAAGAAGATGACTAAAGCCTCGAGTCCAACGATCGATTCGCTTTCAGTATCAATACAGAATTGCTCGTCGATTCCAAAGTTGATTTCAGGGATTGGAGATTTCAATTGCACAGTAGGAGAAATAGAAGAACAAGTATTTGACTGGATCTAATAATGAATTTGGATTTGTGATCAGTCTGATTTAGGTCTCGTGTAAGTGAATATCACTGGAAAATCGGAAAATTTGGGATCAGTGTAATTTAGGTGAAGAATATTGCAGAATAAATCTGGATTTGGGATTAATGTTATTTAGGTATCGTGTAAGTGGAATGTTGAAAGAAATTTTACTGAAAATTAGAAAATTTGTACACAATGTGCAGGTTTACATCACGGGAATCTTGATGAGATTTTCATTGAATTCATGTCAAAGGGGAGATTTATATGATAGTTAATAAGAGAATGAGAAGTTATGTAAATTCGACTGGAAAAGTAATAGGTAATGGCTGCGGTATCCTTCTTAAGATTTCTGTGGATTGTGTGCTTTAGTTTCCAAAGGGAGGAGCCATAATCTCAAACGATCATTGTGCTTTTGCTTTAGAATTTATGAGCCTGCTGGTGTTCCTTGATTTAAGTGTTTCCATTATCGATGGTGATAAAAATGGGATGGAAATCCAAATATAGTAACCTTGGTTGGTGTATCTCTTCCAGTTCAGGTACATGATATATGCACCTCATGCCTGCCTTGAATTGTTTATTTTTATGATTTGTGGAAGTAGATAGACTTAATATTATTCGTTAGTGTTCTGGTTTGCAGAACTTGTGAATGAAATACTGATACTTCATATGTGTACCCTTTCTAGTTTGATCAATGATAAGCGGACAACAACTGATTTCTTAGAATGTAAGTTGTTCATAGAATGTAGGTAAGTGAAGAAGTAGGAATCCTAATGCAAAATTAAAGTTGGGTTCTTAAACAATGGAGGAGAACAAAATTAAAAAATCCTAATGAGGTTCTAAAGTTGGGTTGATGCGTTAAGAACCCTTAATGGGTTTTAACTAATGGAGATGCTTCGACTTAGCACAGTATGTTCCGAGAGCCCGCGTGCATAACGCGTCACGACTCCCATGTTCGCTTTACGGTCGATTCTCGTATATAATTTTCCTATCGACTAATCAGGATTTTGGAGGTATTTAATGGAAACCACTTGATGAAAACTGGATTGTTTAATATTTATTAGAAACTCGTATCTCATAAACTTATGATTTTCTTAAAAGAAAAATTATGAATCTTTTATATATATATTTTTTGGTCGACATGCAACTATATTAATTAAAAAGATCAGGATAATCAAGCCAAGAGAATAGAATTACAAAATTTAGTGCATGTAATAATTTGCGTATCAAAGTATTCAGAAATTTCTTAATCTTCTATCAAGTACTTTCGTTTTATATTTTATGCCATCAAAGTTTGATTTTTAAAGTTTTATATTTTAATATACATTTTGGACCATGGTTAATCCAATCATCAGGAACTCGAATTCGGATCAAAAATCAAAAGCCGAACTTTAAGAACGTGGGAGCGAGGTGCACAATCGCTCCATACAATTTGACAGAGACTGAAAATGTTGGTATAATAATCTCGTATTTTAAGTTTTTAACTACGGGTATGGCCCTATTCAACTAAACTTTGACTTTCCCGACGTGTAAACGTGTAATGTGAACAACAGCGATTAATTATATTATAATATTTCTCTCTGGCGAGTTAGTTATACGATAGTATACCAATCAGTTTGAGAGCCCAAATGAAAAACGTGAAACGAATTGAAAATATACATATTTTAATATAACCACGCGTAAGTAACCTTACGTCAATATCTATTTATACAATTTTACATTCTCTCTCTCTCATCTCACACACACACACACACACACAATCAATCATACACCAAGTTTTTGAAGCTCTTAAAAGTCTCTCAAGGTATGGAAATAAGCGAGACATCAAAATATATTTCTGGTCAAAACCAAGATTCCAAAGCCAAAGGAAATATGGGGGAGCCATTGGAACGGATCGATGTTTTAAGCTCCAATGATTATACATGGAGAACCAAAGAAGGAAGAGGAAGAAGAAGAAGTGAAAGAAGAGAGAGTGTGTTTGATTTAGAAGCTGAGGAGACAAAAGGGTTTATGGATTTAGGTTTTGTCTTTACAGAAGAAGACTTGAATTCGGAGTTGCCGGAGATTCTTCCCGGGTTGCGGACATTTCTCTGCCGGGAAGAAAAGAGAAAGACAGAGTCTTCGGTGCCGAGACCATATTTGTCGGAGGCATGGGAATATCACGATGAAAAATGGAGTGGACGAATAGAAAAAGAGTCCATAGTTATAGATTTGAGAATGGCTAAGTTACATGGTGACAAAAACATGAAGGAAAGCCTTAAATGGTGGGCTCGTTCTGTAGCTTCTAATCTTAAATGAGATCCAATTGTTATTTTCCCATCTCTTTTGTCTGAAGTAGTAGTTCACAATAATCATTAGTAGTAACTTATCTTTCTTGTTCCAATCTTTTTTACCTATTTGAAAAAAAAAAAAAAAAACTGACATTGAGTGAGCTTACAACTCAATCATCTACATTTGTTTACATTTCTAAATGAGTACACTGGCATGGATTTCACGTAGAAAGTAACAATCACAAAACATTATCCTGAAGAACGTACACTAGGAAATAGTCAAGCTACTCAAGTTCATATATAAACACTTCAAATTTCATAATTCGAAAAGATCACCTTCTACATTGAATTAAAGAGGAAGAGAGATGATCTCCATACCTCCATGGATGAACCAAACAATGCCTGCACAAAAACAAGAAGACTTGGAGTTACTTATTTTCATATTCTAAACTATATTGTCCTCCTGATCAATCAATAACATGTAAAATATATTTTTGAATATTGGCGAAGAGGAATTACCGGGCAAATCTCCTTTGGCAGAGAACTCACTACAAAGCAATTGCATAAAGAGATGCAAAAGTCAAGTAATGGTTTTCTGCCAATAGAGATCTTGCCCTGTAATGCATTTTCACCTTAGATACATCACATCTCTCCACAATTGTAATCTGAAAACTCGATGTCCATATTTATAGACTCCTAGAAACAAGCATATTCTGCGGTACAATGCTAGCTAGTGCATTGTAAATAAGAGTAAGGTTTTATTCCAAGAATGATCTCTTCTCCGTATAATTTCTAAAGAATAATTTTTCTTGCCACAAGATTTATGGTCAGACATCCTAAATAAAGAGCAGTCCTATCACTTTTTGTTCTCGTGTATTCGAATCCTTGGCCACATCTTTTGTGTGCACAATAAAGTAATATATTTTAGATGTATCATTTCATTTCACGATACTCAAAATCTTGTTTTAAACCTCTGGAGTCAGCAGTACCAGTGTATTCTACATACTAGCATGCATTCATGATTCATCCTTGTGGAAAAACCATCGTTTCTTTTGTCAACCCATAAAACTATGGTTTTATAAACATTTTTTTGGCAACGGTTTTATAAACATTTACAACAAATTACATATTGTCAAACCATTTTGTTCTATTGGGATTCTAATCATTTTCCTGATGCAATTGATTTGAAAGACTAATTGAGATGGTTGTGACTCAAAATGTGTTAAAGACCACTAGTATAAGAATACTATATAAAGGAATGGCAAGAAAATAGAAGAATGCTTAACGTGGAAAAGGGAAAAAGGATGGTAAATAATAAACTTTAGAGAATAAAAAGTGATTCTTAAAATGGAAGATCCGTAGGAATGTTCTTGTAATTTTATTAAGCTACCATCTGAAAAGACGCATAAAATGCAGAAGCTCGAAATTGGAATTTACTCTCCAAAATTATAATATTACTGTATAATTTTAGTGGTCCATAGATATGTATATAACTCATTTAAGTTAATGAACTTTGCATTGTACTTAATTGCTCTTTTATTTGAATAAATCAAGTTGGTTTGCCCAAAAAAAAAAGAGTTAATGAACTTTGCAAGATGACTAATGTTCGAATTTTCTCAATATATATAAAGTACATTAAAGTACTTGACTTTGTAAATATGGAGTCACTATTTAACTTTGGAGATCCCTTTCATTTAATTTATTTTTCTATAAAATAAAAAAATAAGCAAAGTATAATAAAATTGACATACTTTGTATCCTATTCTTGTATCACCTTTTAAGATTTGAGATTTTGTATGAACAATGACGGAAAACACAAACTTCTTAGCGGCATGTACGTGGAGCACATTCTTAAGTATATCCAATTACACGAAAGGCCATATATATTCATACAATTACACGTATATACGAATTTTTTGTTCACTTGTCCCGTTTGTTAAATTCAAAAAAAAAAAAAAAAAAAAACTAATCATTTGACAATAATAATGTATTGCTCCAGAATACTGATTCCAAAGTACATTTTTTAAAATATATTATTCTTAAATATAACTAGAATACACAAGTATATATATGATATCTTTAACTAGTAGACTCTTTCTCGTTTATATTAGCAGATTATAAGAACATCTAAAGATTATGTGACAAAAAAAAAAATCTAAAGATTCATGCATATATAATTATATATATAGCTAGACGCCGTCTTGGAAATTAATAACAATAAAAATCGTAGCTAATATACAGGTCCGACCTGAGTAAAACCAGAGGAAGCATGGACTTCTGGCCCAAAATATTTCATGTATTTTCGTATATAACTAACGGTTTCAATTTTTGTTTTTTACGTATCAATGGCCCCAAACTTTTTTTTTTGCTTATGGCCTTCACATTTTCAGTACCGGCACTGCTAATATAATAGTGACGTATTGCTAACACATATTTGCGACAAATACATGTAGAGATCGATTTCTACACATCCTCTTTTTGTAGTCGTTCCGAAAATAACATAAATGAGGCAAGAACCCTTTGAACTTTCCGACTTTGAGTTGAAGTACAAGGAGAAATCCCACATAGCGTTTAGGACATACATATATATGCTCTATGAAACATGGGATGTTCCACCGAATATGCTAATATAAGAAAAATGTACGTGAAACTTAACCATACACCTCTCTATATATAGTCTGTTATGGTCGAAATCTCAGTATTACTCAAAACACAAATTAAATAAAAGTATAGAAGATCCATAGTTTATGACTTGTTAAGAAAAAAGAAGAAGATGATGCATGGTTGGATTATAGGGCAAATACTCCATTGGCAGATAGTTTTCGCTACATCTAAATTTCATGGTTGAGATGTATGAAAAAGGTTTTACTGCCAAAGGAGATTTGCCCCACAATTCATACCATGCAAACAAAAAAACATTCACATAGATGTAATATTATCATGCATGCATGATCACAAGACAAAGGTAAGGAACATACATATTTGAGGGAATATTCATTTAATTACTATATTGCCTGCATTGACATCATAGATGTTTGCTACATGTAGCCATTTTTTGTAGGAAATATAAATTTTAGATGATATCAGAATTTAAAGTACGAAAGTTCATGTTCTTTTTTTTTTGAAAGAAACCAAGCCATCTACATTAATAATATTCTTTCCGAAAAAATAATGTACCATCAAATTTATATCACTAATAAAATCCTAGGTTGATTGAGTAGCATTGTCCAATTAACGTAAGAAAGGATGGTTCTGAAAGGAGTTCTTGAGATTATTATGAATGTAACGGCTTATAAGATTAGAGCATGGTTCTGAAAGATTGGTGATATATGAATAATAGAAACAAGATTCGGATGTTTTATCAATCGGCCCAAGATTGAATGGTAAGGAATCTAAAAAGAAGAAGCAACTAATCTTTCGTCACCATTTTATGTTATTTCTAAATCACTATACCGCATTCAGCAATCACAAAAAAATCCTCGATATAACAGGCATTGCGTTTGGCAATAGGCCAAAGCTTTAATTCAGCAGAAACAAAGAAAGAGCTTAAAAGGATTTAAAATTTTAAAGCTTCAAAGTTAAATTAGATTTAAAGTCAAGCAATTAAAAACACCTCCGATGCCGGGACTCGAACCCGGGTCTCTCAGGTGAGAGCCGAGTATCCTGACCAGCTAGACTACAACGGATTTGTGATAGCTGATATCTATTTTACATTTTATTTAACTAATATTAAAATAAAAAGGAGGACTAAGTCTTGTGTCACAAGTCATTTCTTGGGTCCATGCTTAAAAAAATAAAGGGTAAAAATGAAAAGAGTATATAAACACAGGGGCAATTTCTTGAGATTCCTGACAAATTTCTTTGATTATAGGTACTTTAATGAAAATTTCAGACACAAAAATAAAAATAAAAATAAAAATAGGGATAGAAGATTCGGTCATGGAGATCGGCAATGACCGAGGAACAAGAAAGCAGAAGAAGAGAAGCTTTCTGTTCTGGTCCGATTTGTTGACATGTACCTATCTCCATTACCCAATCTTCTTCTTTAAGGTTTATGTCATGGCTTTTCTCATCACAATCCTAAATTTAATTTATTGAAATTTTTATGTTTCTTTTGCCTTGTGTTTTACTCTTCCGAGATTTTTTTTTCCTTACATTTCTCACCAACTTTGTTAGCTTTACTTAGAATTAATCTGTTCTGTTCCAATGTCTCAAGACCTTTGTTCACCAATATTCATATTTTATTGGTGTTTTCTGGCTTCACCGATTCTTGATTTATCAGTTCCTAATAGATTTGTGTCAATTACTACTTAGTTCATATGAGCTAACAGAAGAGATAGATATTAATGGGAAAACAAGGATCACCGAGAAGTCCTCGACCCGAATCAAAAGAAAAAGAAGAGATATTCGGGAGAAAAAGTTTGGATTCTTTATCTGGAAATGATGTTTTCATTGGTAGAAGAATATATGGAAGTGAAGTTTCCAAGGCTCAAGGATCTAAACATGATCAAAGTTGTGGAAGTAGCAACAGGTTTAGTAACTCAATGAAGAAGCAACATTCGTGGCTTCGTAGGAACTTCAAGTCGATTGTTCTAATGATCTTGGTCACCGGTTTCATTTTCTTTCTCGATTCAATTATGGTTTCGATCTTTCATTCAGATAGTAGCGCCGTGGGGCAAGACATCTCCAGATTAATGAGTAATGTGACTCTCCATAAGGTTTGAAAATAATGATTCTTCTTAATAACTCTTCATTGTTATTGCTTCTTATTGTTATAATTTCGTGTATGTCAACGAAGAATGAAGCTCAAGATGCTTCAGCGGTGCAAATGTATAGCCGTCTTCTAGACTTAGCTTCGAATTCTCTTGCAAAGGTTAGTGGAAATGTAAAACATAAGGTTTGTTTTTTTTGTAAGAATCGTGAATAATCTTATTATCCGTTGTGTTGCAAGAACCAAATCAAACCCGATACACCGAATTTCCGAGAGGAAAGGTCTTCAAAGTCATCACAATGGAAGCCTTGTGCAGATAATAACAAAGCACTAGACAAGTCTAAAGAATTAAGCAATGGTTACATTATGGTTAGTGCAAATGGTGGCCTTAATCAACAGCGTGTAGCTGTAAGTAAATACCAAACAAATTATTTAAATACATGATTCATCAAGAGAGTATGTAATTGTATGTATAATTATTGTACTAGTTTCTTTCAGATTTGTAACGCTGTTGCGGTTGCTGCTCTGCTTAACGCGACTCTAGTGCTTCCTCGGTTTCTTTACAGCAATGTATGGAAAGATCCTAGGTATTTTAATCTCCTCATCAAGACTCAGAATTTCCTTTAATAATCATTTTGTTGATATTATGAAATTGCGTAAAATGCAGCCAATTCGGTGACATATACCAAGAAGATCATTTTATCGACTATTTCAAAGATGCGGTGCATATAGTGAAGGATCTTCCTCAACACCTAAAACCTATTGATAACAAGAATCTCAGCTTGGTTTGTTTATATGTTTTTCATTCTCTCTTTCTCCATCTCTTTTACCGGTTTAATTTGTAGGAGTTGAAAAAATAATATTGTTTTGTTTCTTTCTTCATAGGTTACTGATGCAGAGCTTGTAAAAGAGGCAAAGCCAGATGATTACATCAAACATGTTCTTCCTCTGTTAAAGAAGTATGGAATGGTTCATCTTTTCGGATACGGGAATCGCCTCGGTTTTGATCCCTTACCCTTTGATGTTCAGGTACAAATATATAAAATTATGCAGAATTCATTAGATTCTTGAAAACGATATGGTTCTTTTGTGTTTAATTTACAGAGATTAAGATGTAAGTGCAACTTTCACGCACTGAAATTTGCGCCCAAGATTCAAGAAGCGGGATCTCTGTTAGTGAAACGGATCAGAAGATTTGAAACATCGCGTAGCAGATTGGAGGAAGCATTGCTTGGTGAATCCATGAAGAAGTTTTCTGTTCAAGAAGATCAAGAACCATTGAAGTATCTTGCTTTACATCTAAGGTTTGAAGTGGACATGGTTGCTTACTCTCTATGTGATTTTGGAGGAGGAGAAACCGAACTTAAAGAGCTTCAAGCGTACCGAGAAGATCATTTCCCTCTTCTCCTCGAACGTCTGAAGAAATCAAAGTAAAAACCGATATAAAGAAAAACTCGTCGTTTTCCCTCTTCAATGTTCTTTGTAACAAAGCAAATCTTGTTCTTATTTTGCAGGTCGGTTTCTTCAGAAGAGTTGAGAAAAACTGGTAAGTGTCCCTTAACACCAGAGGAAGCAACTCTGGTTCTTGCAGGTCTTGGATTTAAGAGAGGAACATATATATACTTAGCTGGATCTCAAATCTATGGAGGCTCTTCTCGAATGCTTCTGTTAACAACTCTTTACCCGAATCTCGTTACCAAAGAAACTCTCCTTACACCTCAAGAACTTGCGCCATTCAAGAACTTCTCTTCTCAGGTCAAAAAGCTTTTAAAGATTCTCAAGTCCTTAAAGGTTTATTCTCTGTGTTTTTGCTCAAATTTTATTTCGATGTTTGGTGCTCTGTTTTGCAGCTAGCCGCATTGGATTTCATAGCTTGTGCAGCTTCGGATGTGTTTGCAATGACTGATTCCGGGAGTCAATTATCGTCCTTAGTGTCTGGATTCAGAACATACTACGGGAACAGTCATGCGCCAACGTTGAGACCTAATAAGAAGAGGCTTGCAGCGATCTTATCAGACAGTGAGACGATAAAATGGAATATTTTTCAAGATCGAGTGAGAAAAATGGTAGAGGAAGGTCAAAAGCTTCGTCTTAGACCTTACGGACGTAGTATTTATAGACAACCCAGATGTCCTGAATGTATGTGTAAATTTTGATCCTTGAAACTTAAATAGTGTAAGTGTTCTTTCTTCGGTCTGAAACTTTTTGCGATGCTTCGTTAGTACAGGAAAGAGAATATCATTGATTCTAAGTTTGTAATCGCTATGAAACATTGAACTACACCTTTGGAATCTCTTGCTACATGAGTTCCAACATGGAACGGTATCGTTGTGGCTATGTCTCAGCTTCTTCTCTCCAGTTTCCTCTCTGCAGATCTTCTTCCTTCTGCAGAGCTTCTTCCTTCCACCTCTCGCCTCCGTTGTTGCCTGTATGGTTCAGATAAAAAACACTTTCTTAGATTCATGAGTTAACGACAATGAACATTGATATTTTCTCATGACTATTCAACTAAGCAATAGCTCAAGATTCTATAATTCTATGATATAACCAATAGAAATACAACTTACGCGAAAGCTGAGTATCCAGAACCAGCACTTGAAGCAGATACAAGAGCTACATTAGTCCCAGCTGCTAGAGGTGGATTCTTCACGTCCCCATCAACCTAATTTAACAAAAAACACACACAACAAAATCAGCAAAGAACTAAATATGCCAAAATTTTCCAATAATATCATTCTAAACTTTCAAATCTGCTAAAATACCTTATCCCATTTGGATTTCTTGTTCGGTCTACCATCCCGAGCAGCGATTTCAGTTGGTATGGAGGGCAATCCACTAGTAGCTAAAGCTGGAATACCTGAAAGATTTTTCAAATTCTGAAAATCCATCAAATCTTGCAGAGATGTAGCTGACATGTATAAAGAACCAAACTGACACCTTTTGTTTATAACTCTCTGCGACTCAAACACACCTGGGATCGGAATGTTAGGCTTTGGCGCAGCAAAAACCGTCGCAGGTTGAGTACCAACAGAAACAAAGTCAAGCTTTTGGTTCTTCTTGCTTTCTTGCTCCTTCCTTTCCCTCTCATGCTTCATATCAATTTCTGTTTTTAACATATAACAAAAAGGATCACTACAAATCATAAAATATGCAGAACAAAGATTATGGTGATATAACCAGCTTAAATTCATTCGTTAACGACATAATGCAGTTACCTAATGCATCACAGAAGTCACTAGGGTCGTACCCATTCGGATCGAACACGTCTTTCCTGAAGCAAGAGCCCGTCTGATCGATATCTTGATAACTCACAGCATGCACCAAAAAGTCTGGATTCCTGTATTCTTTTCTATTCCGCACTTCTGCATTGAAACTCTTCCCCATTTTCTTCAAGCTCAAAAACTTATCTATCTTCCTCTGCAATAACATCCACAAGAGTAAACAACGTGTCAATAGAAATCCCTAAAGATGTATCAGTAGAAGTCACTAAATACTATTTCCAAATTACAACTAGATAACCAAGAGACACACTACGACTTCTTGCCTATATTCATGTCTATAAACCCATTTGCCTAAGTTTCCAAAATTAAGAACATTGAAGCATCAAAAGGAACTTACTTGTAACTCCTCTGAGCACTTTTGTCTAGGTCTTGGAGGTAAAAACTGATCCAATAACGTATCACTACTTTCTCCAGACGCATCATCAGCTCTTTCACTATCCGTAATCTCAGATTCAACAATCATTCGATTTCCCCAATCGGGTCTCGATAATTCGTCGTTATCGAGTGACCGAGGCGTGCCTTGAGCACTAGAAGCTCCTCCACCATCGAGAACCTTAGGCGTTCTGGAATCTTCTCCTCTTCCTCTCTCTTCGTCCATGAAATTCGCTTCTTCTTCTAGCTTTTCCTCTTCAATTCGTTCACTTTCTTCTCGATTTCTCTGCTCTTCTTCTTCTTCCTCGGCGTCTTCCATATCTTCGTCGTCTTCGTCACTGTAAACGGACAATAACGCGATTCCTTCGGAATGCTTCTTCGGAGCCATAGGAAACTTCTTCGATCAATTTGAGATTCGGAATACCGGAATTCGAATCCAATTGCAAGAACAGATCAAATTTGGGGGAAGAAGAGAACTTAGGGTTCTTCAAAAACTTGTTTCCATTTGAATTGCAACCCGAATTTAGATCCAGCAAGTAAGAAACCCAGTGGTGTTGTTATGTCTCTAAAACGACGTAGTTTTATGATTTGGATCGTTACTGGGTAAAACCCAATTATTGATTTGAGTTTAGATTAAAGGCCCAATTAGTCAAATTATCATGAAATGCAATTTGAGTAGAAAAGTTTTCATTGAATGATCTCAGTTGTCTATGCTTTCTAGACATAAAACAATCTGCATTTACAATCTCTTGCTTTTTATTATAATTTTGTTTATTACTCTTTAAGTTTTTTTTTTATTGATGAATGTAATTAGTTTGCATATATAACAATTTTAGCTCTTAAGATAGTCTAGTTACGTAGGTTATGACATCTACAAATTTCGTCTATTAAGTAACCATAGGGGATTACTGAGGTACGTTGTGATTAAAGATGAGCATTACCAAAAGTAAATGTAATACTGTACAATATAACGTGATCTTCACACTTTATCGCATGAGTAAATATTATTCCTTTAATCTAATTAGGCTAAGTGTATAGGTTGATTTTTATTTAGAAAACATTTTAGTTTGATTGATACATCGCATTAATCTTGTAACAAAATACGATGATATTGTTATAAAACCCACCAAACATACTAAGAAACGAACGTAGTTAAAAGTTGGTCGTGCTTGCACTTTGGGATACAATTTTTTTTATGATATGAAATCGGCAGGGTATAATTAATTGTTAATGGGAACACATTTTTATCTTTAGAATATTAAAGCAAATATATAATACTTTTGACAATTCATCTGATTTTCTAAGATGCGGTTCGTTTTAAAAGAATATAATAGATATGATAATTCAAGACTTATGAGGGAAATTGTGAGAAGTCATGTCACATAATATAAGCTCCATCGCTTCTATGAAAAGCCACACAAATTATAAAAGATCGTGAACTTTATTTAATTTAATTTCAAATTATACTCAATAATACGAGCTATAAAACAATTCCTTCCTTATTGAGAAAAAAGTATTGACTTTGTAGTTGCCTATGTGTTCTTCCTTGTGACTTGTGCTTATGGATAGGGTTAAATAATGAGCACTTCAAGGAGTGTGTTTTCTTTTCCTCAACAAACGTAATCACTGATCACTTTGAGATATTCAAATGATAGAAAATATATAAGTGAGCTAATCAACAAGAGTTAGTTTGTTAGTCGATACCAATCGATCATACATCGGTTTCAAACATTACTATTTGTTGACGTAACTAAACGAAGTAATCAAACATTCAATGTAGGAAAGAATAATTAGATATAGAAACCATAATTGAATATTGTTTAAGTCAACTCGTGACCACGAAGGTTTGATATATAACTTTGGAAATAATATTATTAGAAAGAATTGGAACTAACATTAGAAAAGAAAAATGGGAGTTGGATTTGGTCGGCAACGTGAAGTCCACGAACTAACGTAATCACCAACTCAGCAACACGTTTGGTTCTCACAAATACCATTCATAGCTTTCTAATTCATATTGTTATGAAAACAATAATATAATAGATGCGCAAAATGATAGCTACAACCTCGTCGTATTGTAACTTTGATAACAGAGTAAGAACAGAACAATAAGACTTTTGTTTTGGGCAATTGATATTCCTCTTTTTGGCTTTTTGATTTCTTAAATAGAAAAGTACAAGAAGAGAAAATGGAGTCGTAACTCCTACAATGCAGGAAAGTGGAAAAGTGGTGAAGATGGCTCCTATTCAATAGGAAGACCGATTCTTCTCCTTATTATCAACAATAATTCAAAAACAGAAATAAAGAAAACAGAACCGAGATTGCAATTACGACATGTACTTCCGGTTCAGGATCTTTGGCCGGTTTGATCTTCTTCTCTCCGGTTATGCAACTCCATCATTACACCCTCCCCCAAAATGAATCTTGCCCTCAAGATTCAAGGTTGGAAAACTGTCCTGAAGCTGACCAAGATCCTCCCAAGTAGCATCTTCTCGTTGCAACCCTTCCCACAAGACTAGGGCCTCTTGTCGTGTTTGGCATTGGCAGAGACTTCTCGCAGTTACAGCACCCTCGCCGGTCGTAAGCGTAATAGACCCGTTGCTCGTAACGGAGGTAGTGTACCCGAAATTGGAGTATCCGTGCCGACACGTTTTCTCAACAGAGATACATGAAAAACAGAGTGAACACGGGTACCTTCAGGCAATTTCAAGCGGTATGCAACAGGTCCGATGCGTTCCTCAATCTTGAACAGCCCGTAGTACTTCGTGGAGAGCTTCTGATTAGTCCAGCGAAAAATTGTGTGTTGGCGATAAGGCTAGAGTTTCAGATACACCCAATCACCGACTTCGAAACGCACATCTCGTCGCTTAGCATCAGCAGTCTGCTTCATTCGATTGTTTGCTGCTGCCAAGTGTTTCTTTAGTTCGCCCAAAATCTCATCACGCTCCCACAGTTGCTCATCCAGTTCGAGAACAGGTGTTGTGTCAGATTCATAACCAGGAAGTGGTGGCGGGTCGCGTCCGTACAGTGCTCTGAAAGGTGTCATGCCAATGGAGGAGTGGTGTGTTGTGTAGTACCAGTACTCCGCCCAGGGAAGTAGAAAACTCCATTGTTTCGGCCTGTGGTGAACAAAACAACATAAAAATTGTTCAATGCAGCGATTGACTACCTCGGTCTGACCGTCCGTTTGCAGATGATATGCGGATGACATTCGTAACTGTGTACCCGACAAACGCCAAAGCTCACGCCAAATATCGCTAACGAATACTGGGTCGCGGTCGTTGACAAGTGATCTCGGAAGGCCATGAAGCTTGACAATATTATCCGTGAACTTTGCTGCGACCGTGAGAGCGGAATAAGGATGCGTGAGGGGAATCAGATGGCATGACTTGGTGAGACGGTCAATAACCACCATGAGAGATGTGTACGAGTTCGATGGTGGTAGCTTGTCAATGAAGTCGAGAGAGAGAGATCTTCCCAAACTTGGTTAGGAATTGGTAAGGGTTGGAGGAGTCCAGCAGGGGAGAGACTCTCAGCTTTTACCCGTTGACAAACATCACATGCTGCGACATATTCTTTCACCGACTTGTGCATACCGGGCCAGTAAAATTGTTGCGCGAGCCGTTTGAATGTACAGAGAACACCGGAGTGACCCCCAGCTGGTGCGTCGTGGTAATCATGCAGGAGAGAACGGACAAGTGGTGATCCGGAAGGAAGAACCATGCGGTTGTTGTAGCACAGAGGATCGTTGTGTCGCGCATAAGGCTGTCCCGGAGCTGTCGTGGCTAGGTGTCCTACTCGTTGCAGATATGGATCAGTAGATTGGAGCTTACGTAACTCGTCCTAGAAGTGAGCTTGGGGGCTGCTGATAGCGTTAAGGCACGAGCTATCCACGCGGCGGGAGAGTGCATCGGCAGCAGAGTTAGTGGCGCCAGGCTTGTAGGTGATCTCATAGTCATAGCCCACCAATTTACCCATCCATTTTTGTTGTTCCGGTGTGAGGATTCGCTGCTCCAGGAGGAAACAAAGGCTTCTTTGATCCGTTTGTATGGTGAATCGCCGTCCCAAAACGTATGTCCGCCAAGTCCGTATTGCAACAACGATAGCCAGCATTTCCCTAGCGTATGTAGACCAGTTACGTTTTGCCACCCCTAAAGAGCGACTCATGTAAGCGATGGGTTTACCATTTTGTGACAAGACCGCACCAATTCCTTCTCCTGAAGCATCTATTTGTATGACAAATGGTGTGTTGAAATCTGGGAGAGCTAGTGTCGGAGTTGTTGTCAAGGCGTACTTCAGCTTCTGAAAAGCGTCATCTGCCTCTAGTGTCCATTCAAACCTCCCCTTCTTTAATAAATTCGTCAATGGTTTGGCGAGAGTACCGTAGTCCTTCACAAACTTTCTATAGTATCCTGTGAGCCCCAAAAATCCCCTAAGCTCGGTGATAGTAGTTGGTTTTGGCCACTCCGTCATCGCTGCGATCTTGTTCTGATCCACTTTTACGCCGTCACCTGAGATTATATGGCCGAGATATTCCAACTCACGTTTCCCGAACTCGCATTTCTTCAACTTCACAAATAACTTATGGCGTTGGAGGAGAGCCAAAACAACTTGCAGATGTTGGAGATGCTCTGTCCTCGAGGACCTGTAGACAAGTATATCATCAAAAAAGACGAGCACAAACTTCCGCAAATAATCTCGAGAAACCGAATTCATGAGGGATTGAAAAGTGGAGGGAGCGTTGCATAAGCCAAAGGGCATTACCAGGTATTCATAGTGGCCATTGTGAGTACGAAAAGCGGTTAATGCACGTCCGGTGGGTGCATTTGTACTTGGTGGTATCCAGCAGTAAGGTCGAGTTTGGTGAACACCGAAGCTCCGTGCAGTTCGTCTAGCATGTCATCAACAGTAGGAATGGGGAACCGATCATTGACTGTCACTGAGTTCAATGCGCGATAATCCGTGCAAAATCGCCAAGAACCATCCTTCTTCTTGACCAAGAGGACCGGTGAGGAGAAAGGACTAGGGCTGGGTTGTATCAAGCCGGAGCGAAGCATCTCTTGGACCTGCTTTTCGATTTCATCTTTTTGGAAGTGGGCATAACGGTAGGGACGGACATTCACCGGATCTGAACCTTCCTTTAGTGTGATATGATGCTCAATTTTGCGGGAAGGAGGTAGCGATGACAGTGTGTTGAAGACATCGCTGTACTGGTTCAGAAGGTGTCGCATCTCCTCGTCGAGTTCTGGAACGATGGACTTGTCTTCCTGGATCGTTAGTGCAAAACAGGCCTGGCCCAATTTGTCCTCTCTTGTCACTTCATCATAATGGGCCTTGGAGATCTTTTGTGGTTGCATGCCTTGTAGCTTCACTAAACGTTCGGCCCACATAAACTCCATTGATTGGGCTTTCCAATTGCACAAAATAGGCCCTAAGCTTTCCAGCCACTGTACACAAAGAACAACATCGAGACCCGTTAATGGCAGTGCATAAAAATCGATGGTGAAGGAGACGTCACCAAGACACATCAACGTTCGCCGGTAAATGCCCCGACATCGAAGTGGGTGGCCATCTGCTACTCGGACGGCAAACAGTTTCATCGGCGTCTGTTTGAGATTCAACCGATTTGCGACTTTATCGCTAATGAAATTGTGCGTGGCACCGCTATCGATCAAAGCCACCAACCATTGTCGATTAATAGTTGTTTCGACCCTCGTCGTCTTTGGTGAATCCCAACCAGTCAAAGACTGCAGCGTTATCTCCGGCTCCATAGTGTCATGAAAGATCTCATCTTCCTCTGCTTCCTCTTCATCTGCTCCCAGCATATGTAAGAGTTGTGATGACTTACACTTATGGTCCGATGTGTATCGTTCGTCGCAGCTGAAACATAAGCCTAAGCTCCGTTTCCGTTTCATCTCCTCCCAACTCAACCGCTTAGGTGTGGTTGTCACCGATGGTTGTTGAGCTGTGCTTCCCGGTGGTGATGCGCGTGGAGTGAACGGTCTCCGTTGTTTTTGCAGTTGTTCATCCCGGAGTCTAGCCAACTTGATCACGGTCCGAAGTGTTGTTGGAGAAAACATACGGACATGATCCGCGATGGCATCCTTCAAGCCTCCGAGAAAGGTTCCCACCAATGCTGCTTCCGACCAATCCTCAACCTTGTTCATCAATCGCTCGAATTCCTTTTGGTAGTCCCGAAGAGATCCTGTTTGACGAATTTTGGACAATGCTTCATGAAAGTTCTCGCCTTCGGAAGGCCCAAACCGGACCAAGAGTTCATACTCAAACGTCTCCCAATCCGCCGTATTGGGATCAAGACGTAGTGCTTTTGAGGTTGCTTGCCACCACGTGTTTGCCTCCGCCGTCAGATGATACGACGCAAAGCTAACCCGCTGCTCCATTGGAACCCCGTGATAAGCAAAGTACTGTCTGAGTTTGCTTAGCCACTCCGTGGGATCCCCTCCGTCAAACCGTGGACAATCCAGTTTGATGTGACGAGAATGATTGACTGGTGCCGCAATCTGGCCTTCTGCTTCTTCTGACAAGAAAACGTGTTAGAGGAAATGAGCAGAGGTCAAAAAAAAAAAAAATTCATAGGAGGCACAAAATTACTTCCTTAACTAAAATAAAAATTGTTTTGTCAAAAAAAAAAAATTTGAATAACGCAAAAGATTTTTTTTTGTTAGACTTGAATACAAAATGAATAAAATTTTGGTAATATGCCTTCTTACATATGACGTGTATTTATAACACATGTCCATAACATCTCAATCTAATCCTTTGTTTACTTCATCTTCTTCCTCTTATTTCTTCTATAACGGAATATCTTGTTGCTTAATCGGATACGACAACTCATTAGAGCACGTGTATATATGCTGGCAAAATTAAAAAGGAATTATGATAAATTCGAAGTCTAAACAATAAATTTCCCAATAAATTCCGTTTGACCATTTCAAATTAGCAAGCAAATCATAAATCAAACCAAAACCGTTATAAAACAAGACAAAATTAGGTGAATTAGGCCAACAACAACAACCAAAACCTATTTTATTTTCGTTCTGTCTCCTTATCGCTTTTTTGTCGTTCTCACGTTTGGCCAACCAAACAAACAAAGAAACTCAAAACGGAAAGAACAAACCCAACAAAACTCCAAATACAAAAAAATTCAAACCAATCAAATCTACTTTAGTCATTTAATGGCTCAAGCCTTGGCTCCACCACCACTAGTGGTCACCACCGTCGTCCCGGAGCCACCATCTCCACCACCACCCCCGCAACAAAAGCCATACGCTCTACAATACGTGGCGGCTCTTCTTGGTCGGATCGGTATCAAAGACAGAGATTCCGATGGCAACATTAGCCCACAGAGTCCGAGGAGTCCAAGGAGCCCACGAAACAATACTCTCATGGGGAAGTACGAGCTAGGGAAGCTTCTTGGCCACGGTACTTTTGCTAAGGTCTATTTAGCACAAAACATAAAATCCGGCGAAAAAGTCGCCATTAAAGTCATTGACAAAGAGAAGATCATGAAGAGTGGTTTGGTTGCTCATATTAAACGTGAAATCTCGATCCTTCGCCGTGTTCGCCATCCTTACATTGTTCATCTTTTCGAGGTTATGGCGACTAAGACGAAGATTTACTTCGTGATGGAGTATGTTCGCGGTGGCGAGCTATTCAACACGGTGGCTAAAGGTCGATTACCGGAGGAAACCGCTCGGAAATATTTCCAACAGCTGATTTCCTCTGTTTTGTTCTGCCACGGTCGCGGTGTTTACCACCGCGACCTCAAGCCAGAGAATCTGCTTTTAGATGATAAAGGGAACCTTAAAGTCTCTGACTTTGGTCTTAGCGCGGTGGCAGAGCAACTCCGACAGGACGGGCTCTGCCACACGTTTTGTGGGACTCCGGCTTATCTTGCCCCCGAGGTTTTGACTCGGAAAGGTTACGATGCAGCAAAAGCTGATATTTGGTCTTGCGGAGTGATCTTATTCGTGTTGATGGCTGGTCACATTCCGTTTTACGACAAGAACATAATGGCTATGTACAAGAAGATTTACAAAGGGGAATTTCGTTGTCCTCGTTGGTTTTCATCGGATCTTGTTCGGCTATTGACTCGGCTTCTTGATACGAATCCAGATACTCGGATCACGATACCTGACATCATGAAGAATAGATGGTTCAAGAAAGGATTCAAAAATGTCAAATTCTACATCGAAGACGATAAGTTATGTAGGGAAGGTGAAGAGGAAGAGGAAGAGGCGTCTTCGTCCGGCCGGTCTTCGACGGTTTCAGAGAGTGATGCAGAGTTCGATGTGAAACGTATAGGGTCAATGCCGAGACCCATGAGCCTAAACGCTTTTGACATTATCTCTTTCTCTTCAGGATTTGATCTCTCTGGTTTGTTTGAAGAAGGAGGAGAAGGGACAAGGTATATATCAGGTGCTCCTGTTTCAAAGATCATATCGAAACTCGAGGAGATTGCGAAAGTTGTTAGCTTTACGGTGAGGAAGAAAGAATGGAGTTTGAGATTAGAAGGATGTAGAGAAGGAGTAAACGGGCCATTGACAATTGCGGCCGAGATTTTCGAGTTAACGTCAAATCTTGTGGTGGTTGAAGTGAAGAAGAAAGGTGGAAACAAAGAAGAGTATGAAGAGTTTTGCAATAAGGAACTCAAACCGGAGCTCGAGAAACTAATGCACAACGGAGTAGGGGAAGAAGAAGAAATTGTAGTAGAGGAAGCAATGTATTTGCCATCTGATACTGAATAGTATAAAATGAGAAAGGCTGAAAAACAAGAATGCAACTATACAAGAAACAAGATTATAACATTATTTTGTTACTATTGATAATTATTCGTTATTCTTGTTCTATGCGATGATGGTGCATTACTGAGAGATTACGGAGGTACTAAGATATCTCCGTAATCTCCCGGTGCGTGTGTATATAACTAAATATGTGATATTGTAATGAGTGATAGGAAGATCAGAGAAAGGCAAAAGGCAAAAGAAGAGTGAGATATCAGGCAATTAGTCGATTTTTGCTGGTCATAGAGCCAGTTTTTTCGTATATTGTTCGTATGATATGTATATATTTGTAAAACATGAAACGAGCTAAATGGAAATTCTTTCTCGGCCTTCCCCTATTTAACTGTTTTGTTCATCCTATAAACTATGTACTCCATGACATTTCATGAAACCAAAAAAAAAGGATAGTGATTGAAAGGGAGCATAAATGGTCTTGACAATAACACAGAAAAGGTATGTATTTTTTCTGTATGACACACAAATTCTTTCTCAGCATATCTCTATTTCTACGGTTGATTTTTGACAGGAATCTCTCTAAATACTCCTTGCTTTCCCGCTCTACCTCACCTCAATTTATTTATACACAGGATACTCCGCGAACCATCTTTTGTTCAGCCCGAAGTTACTCTCATTCCATTATATTTTCTGTTTTTCGGCCATCTTTCCTTACTTTTTACGATTCCCCGTGGTCTTTTCTCTTCATCCTACTTTACTTTTTTTTTTTGAATTGAATGTCGGCAGAGCCGTTCCTAGAGTTACGGAGGCCGGAAAAAAACTTTTAATTTGTACATATATAATAAAATTTTATTAATATTAACCATCGTCATCTCAAATAAACAAAAAAAACCATAATCAAAGTTTAGTGCCTCAATGTCTCAAAGGTGTGTGACAGTGTCTCAAATAAATAAAAACATGGACGATGGTTAATAAAAGCAAAAAAAAGTTTATTATGTCTCAGTGCCACAAGGCATTGTGTTTATTTATTTTGACCTAGTATATGCTATTTAAACAAAAACTAAAGGCCACAATATTTTTAACTAAGAAAAAAAGGCCACAAGCGACCGCCTCTATTTTGCCTACGCAGGCACGGCCCTGAATGTCGGAGAGCCATTTTTGACTATCTCTCAATCATGTTGGTTTTCTCACTTATTTGTTCATTGCACATCAACCGGTCCCCATAAACGTTTTTAAAAAATATAAATCCTCGAAACACCTACTATAGTACAATAATAATTTTTTTGGTCGCAAACAATTATTGGTACATAATCTTTTTTTTTTTCTCTCACTTATTTGTTCTTGCACATCAACCAGTCCCCAAGCCCCAAGGGGTGGGCATAATTCCCGTCCCATATATTTCCCGTATTTCCATATGGGACAAGTTTTCAATTCCCGATTGGGACCGGGATGGGACGGGACGGGAACGAGATATCCCTAAATCCCGTTTGAGATAAATATAAATATATATATATATATATATATATATTTTCTTTAATGGGATGATATAAATTATATTATGTCATATATATTAAGTAATAATTAACTTGTTTTTCTAATCCCAGTATGCCACGATTATTTGACAGTTAATAGAATAGGAATATAAATCTAGAAAGTTTTATTATGCATTTTACCTAGAGACTAAACCTAATGTACAAAGTACAATTTATGGATGGAGTTGCTGAAGGTAATGTTTAAGAGTTTACGTATTACATATTCTCATTTCTTTAGCATCACCCTTTGATATTTTTAGCATTAACATACTTTATTAATTAGTTACTACTTTTGTTTGTTTTCTCTTGTGTAGAAGTCCAAAAGAAATCACTTACAGTGGGTAAAGAATGATACAAGAGAGAAGATTCTACTTTAAAAAAACTTAATATTGTTTAATTTATGCTTTAATTTGTGATATTTATGTATTTTATGTTTGATTCAATTTGACGATTATGGTTTTTTTTATTTTAAATTTTTAACTTTTATGGAATACAATTGAGTTTTCTATTTTTTTTTCTTTAATTTGAACATAATTTTGATAAGTTGAAAAAGCATGTTATATACATATTTGCAAATTCAAGCATCGTTTACTCTAATTTTTGAGTCCGATTATTCTATGAGAATTCCCGTACCGTTCCCGTCCCATACCGTTCTATCCCGTTCCCGTCCCAAATTTTAAATGGAACGTAAATGAGACGTATTTTTCTATTCTCATAAATCCCGTTCCCGTCAAATTCATTTGTTGAGTGTTAAAAAAAACGAATTCATTTGTTGATACTTGACACACACACATCCAGCGGTGGATCCAAAAAAAATTTTTAGATGGGGCACAATATAATTTATTTAAGATAAATATATATTATGACTATAAGATAATGCTAAACCAATTTTCAAAATTCTATGTTATGTTTTGATTTTTTTTGCAAATTTGAATCCAACTATAAAAGTAAATATTATTTTTGGATGTTTATTCACTTTTAGTGGTATTAACATAAAAATTGTATTTTATGTATAATGATATCATTTTTATTGTAACGCCCCGACCGCCCTTCTTATGGGCCCTGTCCACTCTCGGCCCGTGGGCCCACCTCATCCGACGGTCGGTACGTTAGTCCGGGAGGCTTTGAAGTCATGTTTACTGACCCTGCAAATCACCACGCGATCTTTCCTCGTGTTTTTGATCTCACTCACACGATACTGAAAATCACTTCCCAGTAGGTCACCCATCCTGAAACTACTTCAGCTCGAGCACGCTTAATTCTGGAGTTTTCTCAAGACATGGGACCGAAAAGATAAGTGCACTTTGGTGATATAGGTAATCAAATCAATTCTTTTAAGCCTCTCCCCATAAACCGCATATACCACATATGCCCTGAAACTAGGATGTCACAATCACCCCCATTAACAGATCGCAACATCCTCGTTGCGCATACCAAGATCGTAACCCCCGACAGTCTGACTCACACAGTTGTCTGGGTTTTCTCTGATACCACTTGTAACGCCCCGACCGCCCTTCTTATGGGCCCTGTCCACTCTCGCCCCGTTGACCCACCTCATCCGACGGCCGGTACGTTAGTCCGGGAGGTTTTGAAGTCATGTTTACTGACCCTGCAAATCACCACGCGTTCTTTCCTCGTGTTTTTTACCTCACTCACACGATACTGAAAATCACTTCCAAGTAGGTCACCCATCCTGAAACTACTCCAGCTCGAGCACGCTTAACTCTGGAGTTCTCTCAAGACATGAGACCGAAAAGATAAGTGCACTTTGGTGATATAGGTAGTTAAATCAATTCTTTTAAGCCTCTCCGTATAAACCGCATATACCACATATGCCCTAAAACTAGGGTGTCACATTTATAAATTTAATTGCTATTTTATATAAATAGTGACAAAAATAGAATATATATCTATATATCCATATATGTGGGGATTTTTATCAAAATTGCCATAAATTCTCAAATCCTTCCCAAATCTACCATAATACTCAATTTCTTTCAATTTTATACCACAACACCAATTTAAAAGACCAAATTGCTCTTATCTTCTTCACCTTTCATTTTTTCACATATTCATTTTTTCTCTTCACCGCTTTCTCCGACAAACACTCTTCCTCTGATTCTTCGACACGTTCTCTTTCCAGCATGATTTCTCCGGTGTTCTCTTCGGTGTGCTCTCTCCTCCTCTCTTTCTCTTTTCTTTCTTCTCTTCCTCTCTTTTTTTCTCTCACTCAAAGAAGATGTGATATGAGGAGACGATGACGGAGACGTCGACGGTAAACGAAAACAGATTTGGTCTTTGCAACGGTGGATGAAAACAAAGTCGATGACAAAAACGTCGACGGTGGAGGAATACAGATCTGAATAGTGAATACTGCGACAATGGACAAGGCGACGGTGGACAAAAATGGTGATAATGACGGTGGACAAAAACATTTTCGACGAAGAATCTGGGACAGTGGCGGTGGACAAAATAGAGTCGACGACAGAGAGTGTGGACAAAACAGAGACAACGACGGATCTGCTGACAGAGACGGTGATGGTGACGGTGGATGATGGACAAAAACGACGATGGACCAAATATTAATAAGGGCAAAATTGTCTTTTTTCTTTGTTGTGGTATGAAATTGAAAAGGTGTTTTGAGTTATGGCAATTTTGAAAAGAAATTGCATTGATTATGGCAATTTTGGTAAAATCCCCATATATGTGTGTGTGTGTATGAAAAAACAAATACAAAGAAAGAAAGAAGAAGAGTGGAAAAAGTATATGCAATATATTAGGAACCGTGAGACCACCCACATCGGTGAGTCAAAGTGAGACTTACAAAATTAAAAAAAAAATGAAAAATAAGGGAAAAAAATTATTTGCCAAACTTTTTCTCTGAGCCGGCTCATGTGGGAGAGACCATAGAGACAGTCTCAACTTGCCACATGTCACAATGTCAGTGGCACAATTTTTTTTTTTTGGAAATTGATTGATATGGTTTTGATATTTTCTTTTGTCCTGAAATTTTGGAGATTTAGGTATTTTTATCAAATGTCGAATCTTTTCAAATGTGAACAATATAATGGTCAAAAATATGATTTGGTTGAGCATATTTGACAAAAATATGGCAAAAGTGAAGACTAGAGCCGACTTAATTGTCTTTTTCATAATGACTTTATATGTTTTCTTACATTCAACGTTTTACAGATTATAATATTACCCATTTTTTTTATAATCCTCTATTTTTTTTATCTATGTACTACTTTGATTATTTTTCAATTTGCAAACATTAATTTTTTTTTATATAAGACCGACACCGATATTACCATTGGAGACAGATTTATTAACAGTCTCTTACTGAGTCTCAAACAATAAACTAATATTAAAACTAATACTCTCTCCGTTTCAAAAATACTTGTCATTATAGACTTATTTTTTTATTTCAAATTAGTTGTCATTTACTTTTCCAATGTAATTTTTGCAATATAATTCCAAAAATAACCTCATTAAACTAACACAACATATAAAAATTAAAATAACTAAATATTTAAATTTTAATGCAAGAGTCACGTTTGAGAGTACTTCAAAAGTCACTTTCATAATTTGGACCAGATTGATTTTATCTTCAATAGTCACTTTCCAACATAATCAATTATTTTGAGATAACCTTTCGTCAGGTAAAGAGAAGAAAAAACAAAACTATTTAAAGTCTTACTAGTGTTGTTATGAACACCAAAATGACAAACCTCTTTGGAAAAAATCTGAAGGTAGAATGGTTTTAAATCAAACGAATGATTTTCATTATTTGTAGGTGTCATGGAAGATAATTCACTATTGAAATTCGATGGTAATATATAGAAAGGTTAAAAGTTTTGAATTTTAGTATATGCCTCCTTTAGTTTCTTCATCAATTGTGGCATCCACGTGAAACTTTTTTGTTTCCCTCCAATTATATTTTTATTGTCAACAAGTCAAAGTAATATTTAAATCTGTTAATTATGTATTGAGAATGGGAAGAATAGTAAGAGGTTTACGTTTATAGATTAAAAGAAATAATGAAAACAAATGCAGTATAATTAAATTGTAATTTGATGTTATTTGTGAGATTAAAATAGGCAAATTATACTAATTCTTATACCTAGAATGACAAGTATTTTGAAACAAAAAAAATACTAAAAATGTTTTATGAGATCATAAAAGTCTCACTAATGTACATGCTCTGAGACACTAAAAAAATAAAATTTTGCTTTGGAATAAAACATTGAAATAGGGTAGTGGTCTTCAACCACCATTCTCAAAGGCACATCAAACCTCCATCCACCAAGGTGAGCTAGAACATACTATTCTAATACTCCCTCCGTTTCACGAAGATAGATTTTTTGAGTTTTTAAAGTTGTTTCATAAAGATAGATTTTTAGCATTTATTGACGAGAGATTGTAGCTTTCAAGAAAAAGAATCAAATACTATTGGTTAGAATTTCTTGAAAACTGTTTATTGTAGAAATCAATATACTTTTTAGAAATAATAATTGTTTTTCTTAATATGTGTGAAAAACTAAAAAAATCTATCTTCGTGAAATGGAGGGAGTACATTACAGTTTTTATTTTTTATAGTTAGTATGTGGCACGTGCCACAATTCTTTGAACGTGGGTCCGCCCGCCCCTGGGTCCGCCCCTGCACACACGACACAGATAATTTTTAAAATCTAGAACAAAAACAAGACATTTAATGGTCTCAATTGACGAAAAAAAAAAATGGTCTCAACCATCGCAAATAATTGATTTCCACGAGTAGGGGTGTCAAAATGGGTAACCCGACCCAACCCTACCCAAAACCGCATGGATTTGAGATTTTCGTGGGCGAGTTTAACCCAACCCATTTATTATATGGGTAGAATTTTCATACCCAAGCCCATTTATATGAAACCCGTTGGCTTAATGGGTTAAATGGGTACCCATATATATATATCGAATCACACAATAAACTTATAAAAACCCAACACATAATTCATAAATTATTATAAATCCAACAAAAGTTTTTAACTTAAACAAGAAAGAAACCATAAAACCAATAATATATAAAAACCATAAAACCAATGTATCTTAAAATAAACTAGTAAAATCATAAAACCAATAAAACGAAAAAACCATAAAACCAATAAAACTATTTTTAAAAAGCACTTCAATCTTTCTTCGGTTCCTCTCCTTCCTTAGATCCATCTGGTTCATTGTTCTCATCATCACTTTCAATGTCTATAAATAATAAGAAAAGTATATTACTAACTTGGATAATTTAGCAACTAGTATTAATATAGTAAATATAAATGATTTACCTTTTTCATCACTTGGAAAACCAAATAACCATGATCTCGTACAAAGAATGTAGACTATATAAGGCTCTGAGAATTAGATAGGAATAGAGGTAGAGAACGGCTCCTATTTATATAAGTATAAGAAAATCCTAACTTTTGTTTACGTAAGCAAACCGGAAAACCCTAGGCTAATTTATATAAATCTATTAAAAGAATATATATATATATATATTATTTTATATTTTGTGGTTAACCTGTGGGTAACCCATAACCTTAATGGGTTTACCCATTAAATCCGTGAACCCAATACGGTAACCCAACGAAACCCATTTATTTATATAGGTAAAAAAATATAACCCTTACCCACTAAAACTGCGGGTGGGTTCGGATAACCCATGGGTAATAACCCATTTTGACACCCCGAGGCGTTTATACGGGAGAGTTTCACAAACCCCGGGACGGGCTTTTCTCATAATACCGGATTTAACTAACCCGGTTCGAACCGGTTTCGTTATTTTCCCTCTCTTTATATACACCTCACTGGCCATCTTTGTGAATCACCAAAAACACATTCGACATTTCTCACAAAAAAATGACAAATACACAGAGAAATAGAAATGGCAACGAATGGAGAAGAACAGCAATCTCTGAAATTCCAACATCAAAAAGTCGGTCACAAGAGTCTCTTGCAAAGTGATGATCTTTACCAGGTCTTTCTCTCTCTCTCTCTCTCTCTCTCTCTCTCTCAAAATCTTAGTTTTATTTGATAGAGTAATATAATAAACTAATCCAAATTGCAGTATGTACGGAGACAATTGTGTATCCAAGAGAACCAGAATCAATGAAAGAACTCAGAGAAGTCACTGCAAAACACCCAATGTTTGTTTTTCCCCACACAATCTCTCTTTAAACCAAAAACAAAAATATCGAACGTTGAAACTCACTTGTATAATAATAAAACAATTTAAAAACAGGAGCGTGTTTATAACATCCGCTGATGAAGGACTGTTTCTGAACATGTTAATCAAGCTCGTTAATGCTAAGAATACAATGGAGATCGGAGTTTACACTGGTTACTCTCTTCTCGCCACCGCTCTTGCTCTCCCCGAAGATGGCAAAGTCAAAAAAAAACATCTCTTTCCTCTGTTTTTTTGTTTAACCTTAATGGGAATTGAAAATAAATAAAATTCATCTTTTTTTTATCCTCAGATTCTTGCTATGGACGTTAACAGAGAGTATTACAATTTGGGTTTACCGATCATCGAGAAAGCCGGTGTTGCACACAAGATCGACTTCAGGGAAGGCCCTGCTCTTCCTCTTCTTGATCAACTCGTTGCTGATGTATGCATTTTTCTCATTCTTATTCTTCCAAATTATATGTCAAGATCATTAATAAGAAATTAAGAATATGCGTAACCATTTTAAGCTCTATCTGGACAGTAGGAGACTATGCCTATGACGAGGGTCTACATGCATGGTTTGAAACTCGATAATCTTTGCATTCTGGCTATTAAACTGAGAATAATGATGGGGTCCATGCAAAATAAGTTTTTTTTTTATTATTTGAATATAATTTAACATTCATTTCAGAATAAAATAAGTAATTTAACATCTTCGATATGAGTTTGTATGCATGCACATTTTTTTTTCCTTTTTGATATAAGAAAAGTAAATTTGAGTGATTTTTTTTGTTTTCAAGCTTTTATTGTGTGTGGTTGGGTGCAGGAGAAGAACCATGGAACATATGACTTTATATTCGTTGATGCTGACAAAGAAAACTACATCAATTACCACAAACGATTGATTGATCTAGTGAAGATTGGAGGAGTGATCGGCTACGACAACACTTTGTGGACTGGAGCTGTCGCGGCACCACCTGATGCACCGATGCTGGACTACGTTCGTTATTACAGAGATTTTGTTATTGAGTTTAACAAAGCTCTTGCTGCTGACCCTCGGATCGAGATCTGTATGCTTACTGTTGGTGATGGAATCACTATCTGCCGTCGGATCAATTGAGTTGACTTGGGTTTGACTCTATGTGTACTGTGAGTTTGTCCGCACCAGATTAACTGTAACGCTCCGACCGCCCTTCCTATGGGCCCCCGTCCACTCTCAGGCCCGTGGGCCCACCATGTCCGACGGTCGGTGCATTAGTCCGGGAGGTTCGGAAGTCATGTTTACTAACCCTGCAAATCACCACGCGATCTTTCCCCGTGTTTTGACCTCACTCGCACGGTACTGGAAATGACTTCCCAGTAGGTCACCCATCCTGAAACTACTCCAGCTTAAGCACGCTTAACTCTGTAGTTCTCTCAAGACATGTGACCGAAAAGATAAGTGCACTTTGGTGATATAGGTACCCAAATCAATTCTTTTTAAGCCTCTCCGCATATACCGCATATACCATATATGCCCTGTAACCGGGTGTCCCAATCACCTCCACTAACAGATTTCCTCGTTGCGCATACCAAGATCGTTACCCCCGACAATCTGGCTCACACAGATATCAGGGTTTGCTCTGATACCACTTGTAACGCCCCGACCGCCCTTCTTATGGGCCCCCGTCCACTCTCAGGCCCGTGGGCCCACCATGTCCGACAGTCGGTGCAATAGTCCGGGAGGTTCGGAAGTCATGCTTACTAACCCTGCAAATCACCACGCGATATTTCCCCGTGTTTTGACCTCACTCACACGGTACTGGAAATGACTTTCCAGTAGGTCACCCATCCTGAAACTACTCCAGCTTAAGCTCGCTTAACTCTGGAGTTCTCTCAAGACATGTGACCGAAAAGATAAGTGCACTTTGGTGATATAGGTAGCCAAATCAATTCTTTTTAAGTCTCTCCGCATATACCGCATCTACCATATATGCCTTGTAACCGGGGTGTCACATTAACTTACCTTCTTCTTTTACCTTTCAAATGCATTTCCTCATCACCATCCACATAAAAATGGACCCTTGTGATTTTGTTCAGTAATATGAGTGAAAATTTCATAATAATACACCAACTAAATTTCTATTAGCATTTAATACATAGACTTTTTTGACTTCCAAAAAATTTCACTAACTAAATGATAGTTCCAAAGTCCAAACTAAGCTCAATGCTCCTCTACTCCAAGAGACACTCATCTTCAAGCCATTCATAAGGTTCTTTGTTACCTCAAAGGAATAGTAGGTCGAGGATTGTTTTAAGTTGCAGATGACAAAATTTGATCCCAGCGAGTATTGTAATTCTGATCAGAGAGCTTGTCCGGATACTAGAAAATATGTGACATGTCATGCTAAGTTTCTAGGTGATTCTTTGATCACGTGGAAATCTAAGAAACAGTCCACTGTATCTTGTAGCTCTTCTGGAACAGAATACAGAGCCATATGCATGGCCACCAAAGAACTTATACTGCTAGCTCAAGTTTTAGTAGACTTAAAGGTTCCTTTCAAACTTCATGTGTACTTATATTGTGACAACAATGTTGCTTTGCACATTGCTAGCAATCAAGTGTTTCAAGAACCCACAAACCACAATGATTGCCATAAGGTGTGAAGATAATTGAATGTGGATTTCTTGTTTCTTCTTCTCGTTGTGGCTGACTTGCTTCCGCTTCTTCTTCCTTTGCTTCATATGTGTTCTTATGCTTCTTCTTTGCTCTTCTTCGTCTTCTTCTTCTCGCAATTGTTTTCTTTTCAATAGTAAGAGATAGAAAACCTCCTTCGTTCCCAAGTGTTTGTCTTCTCACTCCATCTCTCCTGCTTTGTTAATACGATTTCTCTTTCTGATTCGAATTCCAAGTTTAGTTGCTCTTAAAATGTACTTGCTGATTGGTTGTGTGTAGATTTCATAGGTCAATTTAAGATTTCTGATTATTTTTCTTAAAGTTTGTGATAGAAAACGATTCTTGAATATCAAAACGATGTTCATCGTAGTAAAAAATGGTTATGATCAAGTTTTTGAAGAACGATTTGTTTGTTTTCGTCTCCAATGAACTTGATGTAAATTCTCATAACCGGATTACTTTTCAAAATTTCTCATAGCCGGATAGCCGAATGTAAAATATTTATAACCAATTGAATTAAAATTTTCTGCAGGGAAATTTTTAATCATGTATTGTTTCTCTCGAATCTCCAAAAAAGATAAAAATTCGCCAATTATTTATTTGGGTCAATTATATATTCGACGAGAGGCCATAATAGATAAAGTAATAATTCGGACGACGTATTTTTTGTTTGCCTATGTAAAAGTTAAGTGAATTTCCTTACATGTTAATATCTTTTTACTTGGCTTAGAAATAAAAAATTTAAATAGGTTATATGTGAGACATATTTTATTTCAACTCAGAAATTATTTTTACCAACATTCCTTTTCATATTTAATAATATAGCAAAGAACATTCTTAAACATCAAAACGATGTTCTCCGGAGTAAAAAATGGATTCGATCAAGTTTTTGAAGAACGATTGGGTTTGTTTTCTTCTCCAATGAACTACATGTAAATTCTCATAGCCGGATAATTTTTCAAACCTTCTAACACAATAGAATGTAAAATATTTATAAACTACTGAATTAAAATTTTCAGCAAAATATTTTGGAAGGAAACTTTTCTCATGTATTTTTTTCTTGAATCTCCAAAACAATTATAAAAATTTGCAAATTATTTATTTGAATCAATTCTATTCGACGAGAGGCCATAATAAATTAAGTAGTAATTCGGACGACCGATTTTTTTGTTCGCCTATGTAAAGATAGAGTGAAATTTCTTACATGTTAATCTCTTTTTACTTGTCTTAGAAAAAAAAAATTAAATAAGTTATATGTGAGACGTTTTTTTATTTTAACTGAGAAATTATTTTTACCAGCATTCTTTTTCATATTTATAATTTAGCAAAAAAACATTCTCTTTGGCCACTTTTCTTCAATAGTTACATATCTATAGGATACGGAAAATTATATATTGCTATAATAATTTAGATACTTTGGACCCGAATCAATTGACCAAAGTTCAATACTCTACATTCATTGAATTAGATTATTATATGCTATTTTAGGCCTCATAACAATATATATATATATATATATATATATATATATATATATATATATATATATATAAATAAAGAGATAGACAGTAAGATCAAATATAATCTACTTACATTCATAAACACATAGATATTGGGTTTAAAAAAACCATGGCAAGTTCAAAACCAACATTGTTTCTTGTCCTCGTCGTACTCCTCTTCTCATGTTAGTCTATCTTTTACTTATATTTAATTCTCGTATCCAAACCCGGATTAATCTCCAAAATCCGTAAAATACAAATTATTTTGCCATCTAGAGCGTATAAAAAAAATCACAACGGCATTTAATCGCATCATACACATATTTGTTTTGAAAATTTGAATTTCGTGATTATATATTATATAATTGATTGAATGAATGTAATGTATGTATAGGTGTGTGGATATCAAATGCAAGGGAAGTGCAACATCCACGAGATGTGGAGTGTGTTGGAGCATGTCCACCGGTACCGAAATATCATCAAGATCAATATTTTGGAAGTTGCTTCAAAGATGCCGACTGTGAAAATAGTTGCTTTGATTCTTGCAAAATTAAAAGATGCGATAATCATCAATGTACTTGTGAACAATGTTAGAAACGATATTGTGCAAACAATTTTGGTTGTAATTAATACGAAGTCCACATTTATAATAATAGCAAAACAATATTTTGGTTTTTTTCCAGTTTCTCTATATATTCTTTTAGTGCAAGTATATTTTGAATATCAAAACCTACTATATTCTTAAAAAATATATGAAAACTAAATTATTGTGTACTCAGTGGTAAATGGGATGTTGGTTAGCAATTGTATAATTCATGCGATTTTTAGTGAGTATGGTAGTTTTAAGTTGTGTTAACTAATCATAAACTTACTCATTTACATAATTTATTTGTGTATCCAAATATACTACTTATGTTATACTAAATTTATTAAGAACAAATTATCTTTCCGATTCCATATATTTCCAAGTTTTAGTTTCTATTAAAATCTATTTGCTAATGGTTGTGTGTAGATTTCGTAGGTCAATTTAAGATTCATGATTAATTTTCTTAAAATTTGTGATAGAAAATCATTGTTAGACATCAACACGATGTTCTTCGGAGTAAAAAATGGATACGATCAAGTTTTTGAAGAATGATTTGGTTTGTTTTCTTCTCCAATGAACTAGATGTAAATTCTCATAGCTGTATAATTTTTCAAACCTTCTAACACAATAGAATGTAAAATATTTATAAACAACTGAATTAAATTTTTCTGCAAAATAGTTTGGAAGGAAAATTTTCTCATTTATTTTTTCTCTTGAATCTCCAAAAAAATATAAAAATTTGCCAATTATTTATTTGGATCAATTCTATTCGACGAGAGGCCATAATAAATTAAGTAGTAATTCGGACGACCGATATTTTTGTTCGCCTATGTAAAGATAGAGTGAAACTTTTTACATGTTAATCTCTTTTTACTTGTCTTAGAAATAAAAAAAAAATTAAATAGGTTATATGTGAGACCTTTTTTTATTTTAACTGAGAAATTATTTTTACCAACATTCTTTTTCATATTTATAATTTAGCAAAAAAACATTCTCTTTGGCCACTTTTCTTCAATAGTTACATATCTATAGGATACGGAAAATTATATATTGCTATAATAATTTAGATACTTTGGACCCGAATCAATTGACTAAGTTCAATACTCTACATTCATTGAATTAGATTATTATATGCTATTTTAGGCCTCATAACAATATATATATATATATATATATATAAAGAGATAGACAGTAAGATCAAATATAATCTACTTACATTCATAAACACATAGATATTGGGTTTTAAAAAAACATGGCAAGTTCAAAACCAACATTGTTTCTTGTCCTCGTCGTACTCCTCTTCGCATGTTAGTCTATCTTTTACTTATATTTAATTCTCGTATCCAAACCCGGATTGATCTCCAAAATCCATAAAATACAAGTTATTTTGCCATCTAGAGCGTATAAAAAATTCACAACGGCATTTAATCGCATCATACACGTACATATTTGTTTTGAAAATTTGAATTTCGTGACTATATATTATATAATTGATTGAATGAATGTAATGTATGTATAGGTGTGTGGATATCAAATGCAAGGGAAGTGCAACATCCACGAGATGTGGAGTGTGTTGGAGCATGTCCTCCGGCACCGAAATATCATCAAGATCAATATTTTGGAAGTTGCTTCAAAGATGCCGACTGTGAAAATAGTTGCTTTGATTCTTGCAAAATTAAAAGATGCGATAATCATCAATGTACTTGTGAACAATGTTAGAAACGATATTGTGCAAACAATTTTGGTTGTAATTAATACGAAGTCCACATTTATAATAATAGCAAAACAATATTTTGGTTTTTTTTCCAGTTTCTCTATATATTCTTTTAATGCAAGTATATTTTAAATATCAAAACCTACTATATTCTTAAAAAATATATGAAAACTAAATTATTGTGTTCTCAGTGGTAAATGGGATGTTGGTTAGCAATTGTATAATTCATGCGATTTTTAGTGAGTATGGTAGTTTTAAGTTGTGTTAACTAATCATAAACTTACTCATTTACATAATTTATTTGTGTATATCCAAATATACTACTTATGTTATACTAAATTTATTAAGAACAAATTATCTTTCGGATTCCATATATTTTCAAGTTTTAGTTTCTCTTAAAATGTATTTGCTAATGGTTGTGTGTAGATTTCGTAGGTCAATTTAAGATTCATGATTAATTTTCTTAAAATTTGTGATAGAAAATCATTCTTAGACATCAACACGATGTTCTTCGGAGTAAAAAATGGATACGGAACAAATTATCTTTCGGATTCCATATATTTTCAAGTTTTAGTTTCTCTTAAAATGTATTTGCTAATGGTTGTGTGTAGATTTCGTAGGTCAATTTAAGATTCATGATTAATTTTCTTAAAATTTGTGATAGAAAATCATTCTTAGACATCAACACGATGTTCTTCGGAGTAAAAAATGGATACGATCAAGTTTTTGAAGAATGATTTGGTTTGTTTTCTTCTCCAATGAACTAGATGTAAATTCCCATAGCTGTATAATTTTTCAAACCTTCTAACACAATAGAATGTAAAATATTTATAAACAACTGAATTAAATTTTTCTGCAAAATATTTTGGAAGAAAAATTTTCTCATTTATTTTTTCTCTTGAATCTCCAAAAAAAAATTAAAAATTTGCCAATTATTTATTTGGATCAATTCTATTCAACGAGAGGCCATAATAAATTAAGTAGTAATTCGGACGACCGATATTTTTGTTCGCCTATGTAAAGATAGAGTGAAACTTCTTACATGTTAATCTCTTTTTACTTGTCTTAGAAATAAAAAAAAAATTAAATAGGTTATATGTGAGACCTTTTTTTATTTTAACTGAGAAATTATTTTTACCAACATTCTTTTTCATATTTATAATTTAGCAAAAAAGTAATTCTCTTTGGCCACCTTTCTTCAATAGTTACATATCTATAAGATACGGAAAATTATATATTGCTATAATAATTTAGATACTTTGGACCCGAATCAATTGACTAAGTTCAATACTCTACATTCATTTAATTAGATTATTATATGAGGCCTCATAACAATATATATATATAAAGAGATAGACAGTAAGATCAAATATAATCTACTTACTTTTTTTTTTTTTTTTGAATTGAATGTAAAATTAATTCAAACACAAAAAAAAAACGTTTTTACAATGATTGTAGCCTTGTTTCAAATTTCGGAAATTTTAGAGCTAAAATTTGTTAAAAGAGTGAAAGAAGCGTGGAGCTTCATCGCGTCATAAACCAAACCGTCATACCGTCGGCATATTTTGGATCGTAGGAACGAATGGAGGAGAGTCGGTTTCGCACCTGCTTATCGATTTGTTGAATGAGGCGAGTAGGGGAGATCGGAGAGTCACTATGTCTTCTACCATTTCTTTCTCGCCAAATTGTATATACCGCTGCTTGAAATGTGTATCGAAAGAGGAACATACGGGTGAAATCATGTCCCTCGGTTCTAAGAAGCTGAACAATCTCATCCCATTGTGCCGTGTGGTTTAAGGGTAGAATGTTTCGGGTTAGGGCCGACCATATCTCCCTTGTGACGCTGCAACTGAAGAATAGATGATCTCTTGTTTCAAGAAGATCATTACAGAAAACACATGAAACACGGGCTCCTATATTCCATCTCGCCATACGATCACCTGTCGTGAGCCTGTTATTTATTGCTAGCCATACTATGAATGAGTATTTAGGTGTGGCCTTTGAAAACCACACACCTTTGTACCAATCCTGCGTAGGTTGTGCCACTCGAATCTGTTCCCAAGTGTTTTTTGTGTTGAAGTGCGCTTTGTATGTGTCTTGTTTTTCCCTCCATAAGAACACATCCTCTTCAAGAGAAATACCTCGCTGTTGCTGATGTTGGATCTCCGTTTCAATGTTTCCCAAAATCTCTGTCCTATGACGTCGTCGTCTTCGTTGCAGACTGAGAGCATTAGCTACAGTCGAGTCGATCTCGATCCCCAAGTCAATGCAGCCTCGATTGCCCGTAAGATCTATTATTCTACCAAGAGAAGACCAAGAATCATACCAAAATGATGACGAGTCCCCATTGTGAATCACCACCTTGACAAAAGGCGCTGCAAGATCTCTGTATTTCAATAATTTTTTCCAAGTCCAAGAACCAACGGATGAAGAAGCCTTTATAGACCAGAAGGAGCCTTTACGAATCAAATAAAATCTAACCCAATTTACCCATAAAGAGTGGGATGATAGGATTCTCCATATTAATTTTAGACAGCTAACCTTGTTAGCTTCCGAGATAGATCGTAGTCCAAGACCTCCTTCTTCCCTTGGTTTACAAACATCCTTCCAAGCTATCTTAGCTTTCTTCGGATTCAAATCGGGTCCAGACCAAAGGAAGGCTGAGCACAATTTGTCAATCTCATGAATACAACCCTTCGGCAATCTAAATGCTGAGATCCAGAAGTTCGTGAGGCTATGAATTACCGAGGCAATAAGTTGAAGACGGCCTGCAAAAGAAAGGTTCCTTGTTGTCCAACTGCTTATGCGCGATCTGATTTTTTCTAGAAGAGGAGTGTAGTCATTCACTGTCATACGTCTTGTTAGGAGCGGGAGGCCCAAATATCTAACCGGTAAGGAACCTGTATCAAATGGGAATTGATCTAGAATAGCCTCTTTGTTGATCTCTGAAACTCCTGCCATATACAATGTAGACTTTTCAAGACTGATGTTCAAACCTGAAACAGCGGCAAAATCTTTGAAAACCTCTAGAATTCCCTCTATAGAACGTTTATGTCCATCTGCAAATACTAGTAAGTCATCTGCGAAACATAAATGAGTGAGGTTTAGCTTTTGACAAGAAGGATGGAAACCAATCTTTCGCTCCAAGGCAGCCTTATCTAGCATCTTAGATAACACGTGCATACAAATGACAAACAAGTAAGGCGAGAGAGAGCAGCCTTGACGAAGACCCCTTTCACTTCGAAAGAAACCCGCTAGTTCTCCGTTCACTTGAACAGAAAAAGATGCTGTTGTCACACATAGTTTAATCCAATGAATAAACCTCTCGGGAAAATTTAGAGCCTGGAGCGTAGAGAACAAGAAAGGCCACTGAACCGAATCGAATGCCTTGGAGATGTCTATCTTAACCGCACAACGAGAAGATATAGTGTCCTTGTGATACCCTTTAACAATCTCGGAGGCAAGGAGTACATTTTCCATCAATAAACGTTCTTTAACAAAGGCTGATTGGTTTGAAGCAATGAATTTAGGTAGAACCCGTTTCAGTCGATTCGCGAGTATTTTGGAAATCACCTTGTACAAAACATTGCAACAGGAGATTGGACGGTAGTCTTTCATCTCAATTGCATCCGTCTTCTTCGGTATAAGGGCTAAAATAGTAGTATTTATTCCCTTGGGAAGAAAACCTTTGTCAAAAAACGAGTGGACAGCAACAACAAAATCTTTACCCACAATCGGCCAGCATTCTTTGAAGAATTCCGACGTATATCCATCCGGACCCGGAGCCTTGTTCCCCGGCATTGCAAATAGAACAGCTTTGATTTCATCCTCTGTAACCTGACGTTGCAATAGAGCTTCATCCACGTCGCTACATTCAAATTGTAGTAAGTCTTGTAACTCATTTCTCGAGCTTCCATGATAGTTCTCCAATTTATGAGCTAAAAACGAGTGGAAAAAACGTTCTGCCTCCCTTTTGATATCGTCTTGTGTACTCGCCATCTCACCATCTCCTGTTTTTATTTCTCGAATTGAGTTCCGTATCTCACGTACCTTCGCTGATTGATAGAAAAATTTGTTATTTCCATCTCCAACTTGCAGCCAATGTATCTTAGACTTTTGGCGTAAGAATTTTTCTTCAAGCTCTGATAAGAACTGCCATTTAGTGTAAGCTGTTGATTCCTCTGCCAAGGCCGCCGCAGATGGTTGCAACATATTCTTTGTTTGACATTCACACAGTTTGTCATAAGCCTCTTTTGTCCTTTTCGGAAGATTCCCTAATTTTTCCTTACTCAGTGCGCGTAGAACCGGCTTTAGAGCCTTTAACTTCTTTGAAAGCCTAAACAAAGCAGATGTTGAATTGAAAAGGACCTCTGTATCTTTCCAGTAAGACTCCACTCTCGGTAAGAAACTAGATATACCAGTAAGAGCGTTTGTAAATTTGAAAGGGCGTCGAGTCTTGGATGTTGCTGCTTTGAATTGTATGCGGCAACGCATATGATCAGAACAGCCACCGGATTCAAAGACACAGTAAGATTATGGATAAGCAGAGTGCCATTCGTGATTCATAAGAGTACGATCAAGTTTCTTGCAGATCAATCCTTCTTCCCTCTTATTACACCAAGTGAATAACGGGCCATGAGATGTCATATTTGTGAATGAACAATATGTAACAGCCTCTTGAAACTCTCGCATACCTGAAGTGACAGTAGGAGATGACATATAATCAGAGTGTTCATGAATATCCAATATCTCTTTGAAGTCTCCAAAAATCAGCCATGGTTTATTTCTGAACATTGGTGAATTTTGATGATTCTTTAGATCTTCCCACAGTTCCTTTCTTTCCTCCCTTGAGTTGGATGCGTAGATGAATGAACAAAAGAATTCGTCTTCCCATCCATCCATTAGTACCGAGCAGGTGATAATTTGCCCACTCTTGTAACACGGTGTCATTCTTACGGAGGGACCCCATAGAACCCATATCCTGCCCAAACGATTGAACTCATAGTTGGAAATAAACGACCAATCTCTGAAAACTGAAGAAGCAATACGCATTGCCTTTCGTTCCTTGACTCTTGTTTCCACCAAACAACCAAATTGTAAAGAAAACTGATTTATCCAATTACGGACCACGGGATGCTTTGTTGACTTATTGAATCCACGGATATTCCAAAAGAAACCCGACATCTACTTTTTCTTCTTTTGGTTCCGTGAGCTTTGAGGCTTAGTCTGATTTTTTGTTTGAGTTTTGTTCTCTCCAAGAATTTTGTGAGCTGACTTGGATGCTCGCTGAAGCGAGGCCCGAGGACCTACTTCATCTTGCACTACAGCCATGTCCATATTCATGCCTTTGTTCATCTGATCCTTCCCTTCATATAACTTTCCCTCTGTTTTTTCCTCTGGTTTCGTATCCTCCTCGATACCCTCTTCTACTAATTCCCCTTCTTCAATTACATTCTTATCTGCTTGTGTTTCTATATTTCCAGCAATTGTCTCGGTCACACTATCGTCTGCATCCTCATTCACTTCAATCTCAAGAACTGAGAATCTAGAGGGTGTTAGTGGTAGAGAAGCTTGTCGAACATGATCTTTTGATTTCCGAGCCTTGTTTGGAGAAACCTCAGTCCAATCCATCTCTTCTTCCCTTGCTTTTCCTTCTAAAACCGGAACCACTAGCTCCTTTTCCACCTCATCAACAACCTGCACAGCCTTTGGCATCGGAAATGATGAAACCGGGTCTTGTTTCTCTTGTTCCCCTCTCTTAAGAATCGTGATTTGGTTCATAGTAACCTTACAACCCTCTGCAAAGTGACCCCATTTTCCACATGTAGCACACCTAGGAGGCAACCACGGGTAGAAGAATTCTACAACCATTTCTTTACCCTTTTTGAGTTCGAATTTAAACTGTTTTGGGAGCTCTTTTGTCATATCTACTTCAACAAACACCTTCGCTTCATCAAACTGCTTACATATTTCAGTATCAGGATGTAATCTTTTCGGTACTCCCACTGCACTAGCCAAGAACCCGAGCCCTTTCCATGAAAACATTGTGTATGGCACATTCTTAATTGTGACCCAAATCGGCATAGTCTTAACTACAGGTTGATCTTCTTCAATGATCGGCGTCCATTTAGAGACAAGCATGGGAACATCGGCAATATTCCACATTCCTCTCCGCAAAATCCTTGATCTCACTGCTGGATCTCGGATTCGAAACTTCACCATCTTCTCACTAACAACAAAAACATCAATCTTCACAGACTTATCTCCCAACGGCCATATCTTGTTGACTATCACGTGTATTTTAGCAACATGTGGTGCAGTGGTCATGAACTGACCTACCAAAAAATCCTCCCATAAAGGTGCATCTTCCAACACCTCCACCGGTACAGCGACAACCCCATCGGAGCTCATATTATCGAAAGTGTGTTGAACAAGGCTCGGTTTGTTTGTAACAACTTTTGCCCATGACCTTTTCTGAACAATCTCTGGCTGAGATCCTACCTCTCTCACTCTGTTTTCCCCTGTTTCCGGCGTTCCCAACGGCACATCCGGCGGCTGGAGCGCCTCCATCATGGTTGCTTGCGGCTGCGATAACCAAAACCCTAGTCGCCCAAAAATCTCCCCTTGCTGACGTGTCTCTCCCTTTGATAAATATAATCTACTTACATTCATAAACACATAGATATTGGGTTTAAAAAAACCATGGCAAGTTCAAAACCAACATTGTTTCTTGTCCTCGTCGTACTCTTCTTCTCATGTTAGTCTATCTTTTACTTATATTTACTATTTTTAATTCTCGTATCCAAACCTGTAAAATACAAGTATTTTGCCTTCTAGAGCGTATATGAAAAATCACACCGGCTTTTAATCGCATCATACACATATTTGCATTGAAAATTTGAATTTAGTGATTATATATTATATAATTGATTGAATGAATGTAATATATGTATAGGTCTGTGGATATCATATGCAAGGGAAATACAATATCCACGAGATGTGGAGTGTGTTGGAGCATGTCCACCGGTACCGACATATCATCAAGATCAATATTTTGGAAGTTGTTTCAAAAATGCCGATTGTGAAAATAGTTGCTTCGAATCTTGTAAAATTAAATGATCATCATCAATTTACTTGTCAGCAATGTTAGAAACGACATTGTGCAAACAATTTTGATTGTAATACGAAATCTACGTTTAAACTAATAGCAAAACAATATTTTGGTTTTTTTTCCAGTTTCTCTATATATTCTTTTAATGCGTGTATATTTTGAATATCAAAACCTACTATATTTTTAAAAGCATAAATGACAACTAAATTATTGTGTACTCAGTGGTAAATGGGATGATGGTTAGCAATTGTATAATTCATGCAATTTTTAGTGAGTTTGGTAGTTTTAAGTTGTGTTAACTAATCGTAAACTTACTCATTTAAATAATTTATTCGTGTATCCAAATATACGACTTATGTTATACTAAACTTATTAAGAACAAATTATCATGTGAAATTGTGAAGTTAATATTTGACCTTGCTTCTTTCAACGATCTCAATAACCTAACTTTCATCAACAGACAAATTGGTTCGAGATTCAAACAAGTAATAACACAAGTCTTATAACTATTGAGAAATTTAAAAAAATGTCACTTTTGACATGCCACTTTTCAAAAATGTCACTATCACTTAGTAATCATTTATGGTTGGGCTAACTATGTTATATTAGGGTTTAGTTTATTGGGTTTAAGATTTGTTAGGAATCAAAACATTTTTTTAAATTGAAAATTGTGAGATATAAGATTTTTAAACGGATTTATAAATGGCATGTTGGTAATAAAATAATCAAACAGTGGCATATTAATAAAGTGGCATGTCAAAAGTGGTATTTTTGTAATTGTCCCATAACTATTTGGATCATCTCAGTAAACTAATACAAAATCATCGTGTATGCGAGCGATAACCATAGTGCGAAAAATCATGTTTTAAGCATTACAATAACATACATGATGATATTGTTTTAGTTTACTGCGAAAAAGATGCCAATATTGTTACCATTTGTGTTGATGATCTCGAGTTTGCATTACAATAACATTAAAGAACTTTTTCTTTATTGTGTCTCTAAAATCCGCCATTTTCTAATGATTATATCCTTCCTATTCATATCGTTTTCTCGAGAAGTTTTAGTTTTTTTCCTTGCGGGTCTCAGAAAAATCCGCAACCACGGGAAGCTCCCATCCCTTTGGCGAAAAATCAACTCTGTTTTTATTAGAATCAGATTCAACTTTTACAACATTACACACATCCGTAGCTCTTCTTTGCTCTTCTTCTCATTGATTCTTATTTCCGCGACTAACTGTTCTTTGGCTTGGTTGAACAAAACCACTTGTCCGATGCTTTTGCCAAACCGCGAAGGTTTATAACTCTCATCAAGCGACAAGTCACCAATGATGAAAAACTAACCAGCACTCTTGTGTATCTGCCAAAGTATTTAACACAAAAATCAAAAACAATTAAATAAAGTCTCCCTTGATGTTCATTGTTTAGAAACAAATCTCAATTTTCTTTGTCTAGATTAAATCTAATGAAAACAGAGCAAATGCAAGATAGAGAGAAGGGAACTGAAGCTTACGAGGCGATCATTCAGGTGAGAGATCTCGAGAAGCCTCAAGATATCATTAATGAGATGTATGAGCAACCAGTTCCTACAAAGATGAAGTAAACACCAAAGATTAGGCGTTATATATATATTGCTTATTCTTGCTTGAATGTTCTCAATGTGGAAACATGAAATGCTTACTTTGGAATATCGAATATGATCTCTGTGCATATAGGAAGTCTTAACAATAGTTTCCCAATTGGTAACACTTCTGGAGTTCTCTTTACGTTCTTGCTTTCGAGGATAGAATCTACGCGAAGGGACTTGAGAGACGGTTACTGAAGGCAGATTATGCAAAAGCCATGACTCAGAAGGCTTTTTAGGCGACGGTGGCGCAAGAGGAGACCGATCAGGACTAGTATTCGTCATTTTGCCACTTCCAATACTAATACTTTCAAAAGCTTCAAGAGTAGCATCCAGTTCCTCTGGAGAGATCATAACATTTGAGTTATGCTGATCATTAGTCATGTGAGAGTTCTCGGTGTCTACATGTACCGTCTTCTCCAAGAGAGAGCTAGTGGAACCATTACTTCTTGGATAGAGTAAGTCCTGATGAGACCAACTAATGTTTCTAATATGCTTGTTCAATCTATTAGCTCTCAGGTTCTCGGTCTCCTTACGTGTGTCACGGTGCAACGGATAACTATTACTTGTAGTGCGAAACGGTGAGATACAGCGAGAGTGTCTGTAAGGAGATAAAGACTTACTTGCAACATTCAAGTTTGATTCAGAGTTAAACTTCTTCCCAACGTTTTCGTGCACCGGTGATTGAACTTTACCACTCAACTTCTGCTTAGAAACCGAATCAAGAGCCAACTGAAAAATATCCAAGAGCTAATAGTCAGATCTATAAAAGGAGTTCAATGCAATGGATCTTGATAAGAAAGTATAACCTCTATAAATTAATACTTGATAAATTAAATTAATAGAATTTTCCGGTTTATAAATAATAAGTTTTTGATCCACTTAATCTCTCGATAAATTAAAATATTTTGGTCCAGACATTATTAATTTATAGAGGTTATACTGTAATAGGAGTTTAAAGGTGGAACCTTTTTAACAGATTGGAGTCGATATTTGAGTTGCGCAACTTTGCTTGACTTTACTTGATCATGGCTTGGGAATGTTACTGAAGAGTTGTGTTTGACTATATTAAGCATCCCTAAAGAGTCTTTAAAGCACAATTGTGGCAACATTCCACAACCTCGCTTTGAGTACTCGGAAACTTCAACATCTTCTTCCTGATCATCCTCCTCGCTTTCTTCATCATCATCGATGACTATAGACTCAACATACCTATTATGAGTTTGTCGCTTCTCCACGGTTACTAAATCTCTTATCTTTATCGTTGGTTCGGACATAAAACTCGATGGTTTCCGATTTGAAGCGTAATGAGGCTGATGCTCAACAGTCATAGCTTTCGCAGCTGGTAAAAACCGATTCAACATGAAATCATCATCCTTAGATAGCTTTACTGGTTTCTTTTTCATCTCAACAACATCATATCCACTCACACCACTTACGCTATTGTTTATCGAAAACGAGTCATTTAGAGATAATGTATCAAGAGCATCAGTAAAATCATCTTCTGTTTCTTCAATCTTTGAATTCTCAAATCTTGTAATGGCTTTCCCTGGAGGAAGACATGGTGTGAAGACTTCTTGCGTTGTCGAAAGACTCGAAACAGAGGAATCTTTGGACTTTAATCTACCAGGAGCTTGTTCCCATGTGAAAGGAACAGCAGAAGAAGAATCATTTGTCTTAGTCTTGTTTCTACGAACAGAGACTCCTGATTTTTGTATACGTCTTGTTGAAAGAAGAGGTACGTTGAAGTTAAGTTTACTCTCGGCCATTGAAACTGAAGGTAAGTAGCAGTAGTGTGCAAGCAGAGATAGTTTTAGCGTGTTTGGATTTGGAATGGCTCACAGACCAATGTAACTCATTTATGTAAACTGATCTGGATAAGAAAAATCAAACATATTAGTTTTTTTCAGTAAACTAAAAGAATATTTACCATACAAAAACCATATAATATAGAAACAAACAAAAAGAAAAGACCTCTATGGCTCTATGTGAACTTTTCCTACTAGAAACTTCATATTAATATAATATACGCATATAAAAAATTTGGAACGTAGTATCAGTTTTGAAATCTAGTGCAAGACTCAATTCAGACCCGTGAATATATCAATCATTGGAAAAAAAATTCCGCAATTTCAGCACCAGAGAAAAATCTAGAATTAGAAGATTGTAATGATCTCATAAGCGATTGAAACCTCCATAACACTGTAAAAATAAGTTTCTATTTGAAGCCTTTATTGTAAAACGCATTTGATTGAATAAATTTTACATTCATTAAAAAAAAAGAAAAATCCTATAGAGAAATTAACGCTTCGGAAAAAATTGAATCGATTACTAATCTAAAACCATTACAGAATCAAAATCTATAGAACAACGAAACTCGGAATTTAAAGTACAAAGATTGAGATCAACGTTACCGGAAAGAAAAAGCACAGATCGGAAGAGACTTGAACTTGAAGAGAATTGAGTAAGCGTAAGAGAGAGAGAAGAAGGTAAGCTATTTTTTTTGGAATGTGCCGTGAAGAAGAAGGAGAAGAAAAGAGAAGATTGGGACTCGTGGAAGAAGGAGAAAGGTGAAGTCACGGGTTGATTGGTGCATTTGGGATTGGGACAGTTGCTACTCTACTTCAACTTTAACTCTTGCTACTTTTTCTCATTTGATTCTTTTATTTTTGTATTTTGGTCAAAGATTTAGTTTGCCTCTATGTACATTAATAGTAGAGGTGGGGTATTTATATTAGATCATACGATTCATACAAAACCAAATATGAGGATTTCTATCATTATGATTTTCTACCAAATAGTTCAAATACGAGTTCTGAATCTGAACTAAAAACAAAATAATAGGCTTTAAATCTCGGATACCTCAAGAAGCAAAAAAAAAAAACTCTTAGACAAATGAGTGAATACGTGAAATATCAACACTTATACAATCTTTAGGGGTTAGAGATTTTGCCAGTAATTTTGGCTAGTTTATAAATTATAATTTTCTTATGGTTTAACCAATTCGGTTTGGGTTTTTGGTAGTAGGTGTTCGGATATTTTAGAAAATCAGATTCAAGTCTATTTAGGTACTTGTGGGTCGGATTCGATGCAGTTCCGAATTTTTGGCTAAATTTAATTCACGCTATAAAAGAAAAAATGTTGATTATTGTTTTACTGTATCTCCTATTTTTTCAAAATAGCCGTTGTAAATTGAAGATATGTTGTTTCCTGTTTGACCAAAAAAAAAGATATGTTTCCTAAATCAGCACAAAAAAGAGGAAGATATGCTTCCTAAAATAACTAGCTTTTATTACAAGAATAATTAGAATCAGAGGAGTTAATAATAAGAAACAGAATAATTGGAATTCAATTATATTTTTCTTTTTTGGTGTAAAGAGAGAAAGATTTCTACTGTTTATATTACCCGTAAATTGAAAAATTAGAGTAACCTTTTTTATTCATCTTGGTAGAGAAAGATGGCGAAACAGGCAGCTTCCTTTTGTCTTTTGTCATTTCTCGTTTTCTTGTTTTTGAGTTCAGTCTCAGCACTTACAGATGATCCTCATCACGATAAACAAGTATACTATTTTCTAATAATTATCTATACATTTTTGTTTCCCTTATATCTAAAATTTATCATACATGATAATTGTAATCCATGAAGGTGTATGTTGTCTACATGGGTTCATTACCGTCTCGACACGGAATACACACCCATGTTGCATCACATGAGTATTCTTCAAGAAGTCACAGGAGAAAAGTGTGATTTAATTTATGTATTCTCTAATCATTGATTAAAATTGTAACTAGTTAACGTTATGACGAATCTAACAAGTGATATATATACTCTAGTTTGATCGAAGGTCGTTTGGTGAGAAGTTACAAGAGGAGTTTCAACGGGTTCGCTGCCCGTCTCACCGAATCAGAACGAGTATCCGGTGAGTGTTGCTAAATTACACCACATTTAGTGGTAAAATGTCCCACTAATACTATTTTTTCCCAATTAAGGTCCATTAGGATTTCCCAAAATCTAAAGTCCAAAATTAACCTTATATTTTATATAAATATAATTTTTTTTACTATTAATAATAATCCGAAATTATTTTTAAAAGGAAACAAAATAAATATTTATATTCTGTAAATTTAAAAGAAATTAATATATATTTTATATTAGAAAAATAACAACAAAATTAAAGAAACATAGAAAATGAAAAACAATATTTTAATAAAACATGATAAATAACTTTTTTTTAAATTACTATGTTTGATATGTTTATAATTAATTAATTACAATTTTAAATGAAATCAGAATCAAAACAAAAATAATATTTACTAACAAATTATAATCTTTTTTAACGAAATCAGAATTAAAACAAAAATATTTAAAATTAAAAACAGAAAAACGGGAATTAAATATATTTATAATATTACATTTTAGAAAATTAATATTCATTCCTTAATTAAATATATTTATAATATTACATATTAGGAAATTAAATATTCATTCTTAATTACAACAAATTACAGAAACAAAGAAAACGAAAAAACAAAAATTAGTAAAACATGATGTTTAACTTTTAAAAAAAAAAGTTTTCACAAAAATTACTATGTTTGATATGTTTATAATTAATTAAATTACAATTTTTTTAATGAAATCAGAATTAAAACAAAAATAATATATTACGTAATTAATATTTTTAAATAATAAACGTGAAAATGGAAATTAATATACAGATAATATTATAATTTAGGAAATAAAATATTTATTCCTTAATTTACTCCTATATTTATGGGAGTTGTAACCACTTGGCAGAATGCCTATTCTACCAATCGGCAGAGAGAAGTTATAATGGTAGAAAGAGGCGGTACAATTGGCAAACCGGTCGCGGCAGAATTTAGTAAGATGGTAGAATTTAGATACTGCGAGCCGTAGATAGTTGAAAAATGGTAGAATTTAGATTCTAGCTGTCGTAGAATACTGACAATTAGGTAGAATTAACGTTCTGCGCCTGGTAGAATAACAATAACTGGCAGAATCTACTCTCTGCCAATGGTAGAAGGAAAAACTCAAATCATTTAAAAAATATGTTGTTTAATTTTTTTTTTTAAAATGTTTTCACAAAAAGTACTATGCTTAATATGTTTATAATTATCAGAATTTTTATAATTTAAAATACCTAAAATTTAAATTATTTTTAGTTAAATTAAGGGTATTTTGGGAAAGAATTCTTGAAGGTGTATTAGGACACTTTGTCACTAAATGTAGGGTATTTTGGCAATTCACCCTTTTTTTAATTGAGACACATTTTATGTTAAAATACCTGTTAAAGTTGAATAATTAAAACCCTTGTCTTGTGTGTTGTTGTTAGAAATGGAGGGAGTTGTATCTGTGTTCCCGAGTAAGATGTACAAACCCCAAACGACGGCGTCTTGGGATTTCATGGGGTTAAAGGAAGGAAAGAATACAAAACGAAACTTGGCCGTAGAGAGTGATACTATTGTTGGGGTCATCGACACCGGGATTTGGCCGGAATCCGAAAGCTTCTCCGACAAAGGCTTCGGTCCTCCTCCAAAGAAATGGAAAGGTGTGTGTTCCGGCGGCCAAAACTTCACTTGCAACAAGTGAGTCTCTTAATATCTTTCTCAAGATTAGCTCCCTCTATCATGTTTTAGGATTATTATTTTTGTTTCATTTTATTTGAATTTTCTAGTTTATATTCAAAATTTAATATATTGTCATCATATATATATATCCTGCAAGTGTCTTTTTATTGAATGGTTTATTTCTAGTCAAATACAATTCTTAAACTCCCACATTTTTAGTTAGAAAATCTTATATAATGGAAATATGGTCGAAGCCAGAGTACATGGACCCATTCGAATACCTGATAACATTACTTTGCAGCAAGTTATTAGGGGCAAGAGACTACACAGATGAAGGTGCTAGGGACACTATTGGACACGGTACCCATACAGCATCAACGGCAGCTGGAAATGCGGTTGCGGACACAAGCTTCTATGGAATTGGTAATGGCACGGTCAGAGGTACCGTCCCAGCTTCTAGAATCGCAGTTTACAAGGTCTGTCTTCGAAACGGGTGTACCTCTGAAGCCTTACTGTCAGAGTTCGATGATGCGATCGCCGATGGTGTTGACATCATCACTATATCTCTCGATGGGTTTCCCTCATCCTTTGAACAGGGACCAATAGCGATCGGGTCTTTTCATGCTATGGCCAAGTGAGTCCTCACTGTGAACTCGGCTGATAATAGCGGTCCTACTCCGGGCTTAATCTCGAGCGCAGCACCGTGGATCTTCACTGTTGCAGCCAGCAATACGAACCGTGAGTTTGTCAATAAAGTTGTTCTCGGGAACGGGAAGACACTTGTGGTAAGTACTCAAGTAGGGCTTGGCTTCTTTCACCATAGTATATCTTTGTGACTTGTGTTCCTTTTTACTTAACAGGGGAAGTCAGTAAATGCTTTTGATCTGAAAGGAGCCAAGTACCCTCTTGTGTACGGAAAATCTGCTGCTTTGTCTGCTTGCGATGTGGAATCTGCCAAGTAACTTCCTCCCCAAGTAACTATATATCTTAATCGGATGATAATCTAGATCTTTCTAATGGTAATATATGATCTCTTTGCAGGAATTGCTTGGAAAGGTGTTTAGATGAATCCCTAGTGAAGGGGAAGATCTTGGTGTGCGATAATATTGATGGTTTGAAAATAGCTCATTCAATGGGAGCTGTTGCATCCATTGTTATAAACCCTAAAGACTATGCAGCCATACACGCTTTGCCTTTCTCTGCTTTATCACAAGATGACTTTGTATCTCTCATCTCTTACATTAGCTCCACAATGTAACAAACCATCTTCTCGCTCCTTCTTTCATATGTTTTCTGCTCCGACAAATTTATTCATACGTTTGTTTTCTCAGGTCTCCGGAAGCGGCTGTCCTGAAAAGTGAGGCAAGTTTTAATCAGACAGCTCCTAAAGTTTCTCTCTTCTCTGGTCGGGGTCCAAACTCCATTGCTGTTGATGTTCTCAAGGTACCAAACATTTATTATCTTGCTTCTGCTAATGATCTATTGGTTTCTCAGCATTGGACTATGGTTGCAGCCGGATATAACAGCACCAGGTGTGGAGATTCTCGCTGCCTATTCATATGCTGCTTCACCTGTACCACCGCATAAAAATGAGAATGATACCAGACGTGTAAACTACGCTATCCTTGCCGGAACATCGATAGCTTGTCCGCACGTTGCAGGTGTGGCTACGTATATCAAGACATTTTACCCTCATTGGTCTCCTTCCATGATTAAATCTGCCATAATGACAACTGGTGAGAAATTACATTTTCTTTATTTTTTTTTTATATTCCAAAGCTTTAGCTTATGATCTCCTCCGGTATTTGGAATCAACCTTTAGATATTTCCATTTAAAAAATAACCCTCAGTCTCAAAAGAACTATGAACCCGGGGAACAAGTGAACCAATTCTCTTGTCTTACCCTAGGTTTGATGGCTTTTACTTTCTTGTTTTTCTTCTCCTGAATTTTAGTAATCTCTACTACAGGTTGGCTGATGAAACCTACTGGAACTGGCCTGGCATCAACTGAGTTTTCATATGGAGCCGGCCATGTCGACCCAATAGCCGCTCTTAATCCTGGACTCGTATATGAATTGACCAAGTCAGACTACATCAACTTTCTCTGCGGCATGAACGACAATGTGACTACTGTGAAACTCATTTCCGGTGAAGCAGTAGTCACTTGCACTAAAAAAACATTACAAAGGAATCTTAATTATCCTTCCATGTCAACTAAATTATCGGGATCTAATAGCTCTTTCACCATCACTTTCAACAGAACGGTCACTAACGTCGGTATCCCCAACTCTACATATAAATCAAAGGTACTTGTAGGCTATGGTTCTAAACTCAGCGTTAAGGTGTCTCCTAGTGTTCTATCAATGAAGTCTCTGAGCGAGAAGCAGTCTTTCATTGTGACGGTTTCGGGCAGCAATCTCGACCCAAACTTGCCTTCGTCTGCAAATTTAATTTGGTATGATGGAACACATAACGTGAGAAGTCCCATTGTGGTTTATACTGATGGTCACTAAATATTGAGGCCATAAAAGTTCATCATAGTTATCAATCATCTTAATAAATAAATCAATCTTTTCATTGTATTTCTGTTATGTTTCTTGATATTATGCTTTAGTTATCATATTACTCTATTTATGTTTTACTGGCTTCTTTTAAGAATCAACAAGGTGCAATCAAAGGATTGAAGAAGGTCCATGTGCAACGAATATGAGAGTAAGTCCATTGTTTTATTTGAAACTTACAGGGGCATAAAAACTTACACCAACATTTTATACAACTGTTTGAAAAAAAAAACACATTTCATACAACTGCTTAAAATTATTTTAATCTTCTTAGGTACATGGAAAAACATCAAAATATATTAATGGCTTATAATCCATGCCATAAAGACGTTGAAGAAAACCCTAGGATTTTTGGCTCAATCCTTATAGTAATTAGCACAATTTGTTTAATTAAACAATGTTTTTTGGGAACCAAATTAAACAATTTTAAGATGTGGTTGACAGACTTTTTAACTCACTTCCTATTTCTCAGTCAAAATAAAAAAAACGTCTCACATATAACCTCTAGTTCCATATATGTTGATCATGAGGCATAGCTAGAATTGTTCAATCATCCGATAGATGGTAAATTATACATGCATCACTAACATTTTTCATGTGACTTATGATTCGGAAATGCTATGCAACGAAGCCATTTTTCTACTTCCTACGCGATCCTCACATAAAAATGTTCAAAGTACAGAGAACAAAATCCAAGATAAACATTTCAAAGTTACCAAAAAATATAACCGAAATATAACAAATAAAAGTGTCTTAAAAACTTAAAATTAAGCAGAGACAGGAATAGAAGAAACAAGATCGTCGACATTAAACATTTTAGCTCTGTTCTTGAGCTTCCGCAGCTTCCTTCTCTTCATTGGCCGCAGCCATTAATTCATCAAACTTGTCCGACTTCGCGAGCGTTATCTCAATCTACAAGTCGTAAACCCCACAAATTTAGCAAACAATTCAACAATTTCACAGAACGAAGCTTGAAACGGTAACATTTCGAAAGATACCTTGGCTTTCTGCACGGGACGACCCCTAGAATCGTCCTTGATATCCACCGTCGAAGTCATGATCTCTATAAGAAGAAACAAATTCCCAAACAAAAAGTCAATGGATCTTACAAAATCTCTTTATAACATTTGCTTATTCAAGATTATGAGAAGATCTTACTCTTTTCAACAGCGAAACCGTTGTTCTTCAATATCTCAGCGACAGTAACGACAGTAGCAATAGCTGCACAAAATCAAATCTTTCTATAAGAACACCTCTTCACAATTAAAGAAAGCTCAAGATCGGATAAGATCACAATCAAGATTCTAATCTCATAAAAATAAAAGGAAACTTGCTTTTCTGGAAACTTAATGAACTCAGTTACATTAGCTTAAATCCCATACATTAGATTCTGATATCATAAAGAGAGAAATAAATAACATTACCCATTCCAAGTGCAGATAATTCAACATCACTGTACTGCTGCATATACCTCTGTGAAACAAAAACCAAATAATGTCAATTTCGTAAACACATTTAATCAAATCAAAAGACCCAAAACATTCATAAATCTTATACACATTCATAAATCCAATAGAGTCACATAAACAACACATACCACCATCAAACACCAATTCAAACACTTACAAACACCATAGATAAACACAAATCACACAAATTTCCACACATAATGAAGAAATCAATCGGAATCGTTCAAATCCATATCTGAATCGGATTTATCATCACTCGGAATTTTTAGGGTTTTGTTTTACCTTAGCGAGATTGACGTAGAAGAACAATGGTTTCTTAGTGTTGGAAACCTGAATCCGATTCTTCTTCTGGTTATCAACGGCTAAGCTCATGTTGTTAACTCCTTCCGTAATATCTTCCATTGAAATCAAACTCGAAAATCGGAAACTTCTTCTTCTCTCTAAAATCAGATTTATCTCTTTTCTCTGTTTCTCAGAACGATGAAATTGAAGAAGAGAAAGAGACGATGAAGAAAGAAACCAAATCTCCAAAAAACCCTAACTCGCAAAACCTAAACGACACCGTTTCACACACAGCCATGAAAACAAATGGGCCTAGTTTAAGCCCAATAGGCCCAATACATATTATTTATTTTCCGGAAAAAAATAATCATTTTCGCGATGAAGAATCGTTGTTTATCCGATCAGATTCGTTGAATCTTTGAGAAGAAGACGCATATCACACTCGCCGGAGAAACCATGCCGGTGTTCAAAGCTCCGTTCAACGGATACTCAGTGAAATTCAGTCCGTTCTACGAGTCACGACTCGCCGTCGCCACCGCTCAGAACTTCGGAATTCTCGGAAACGGTCGGATCCATGTGCTCGAGCTTTCTCCCGGAGCTCCAGGAGTAACCGAATCCATGGCGTTCGATACAGCAGACGCCGTATACGACGTATGTTGGTCGGAATCTCACGACTCCGTCCTCGTCGCAGCGATCGGTGACGGCTCCGTGAAGATTTACGACACAGCTCTTCCTCCACCGTCGAATCCGATTCGATCCTTTCAAGAGCACGCGCGTGAGGTTCACTCGGTTGATTTCAACCCCACGCGCCGGGATTCTTTCCTCACGGCGTCGTGGGACGATACGGTGAAGCTCTGGGCTATGGATCGTCCGGCGAGTATTCGAACATTCAAGGAACATGCGTATTGCGTTTACCAAGCGATTTGGAACCCTAAACATGGTGATGTATTTGCATCAGCTTCAGGTGATTGTACATTAAGGATTTGGGATGTTAGAGAACCTGGATCAACTATGATAATCCCTGCTCATGATTTCGAGATTTTGTCCTGTGATTGGAACAAGTATGATGATTGTATCTTAGCTACTTCTTCAGTGGATAAGACGATTAAGGTTTGGGATGTGAGAAGTTATAGGGTTCCTATAGCTGTGCTTAATGGTCATGGTTATGCGGTGAGGAAAGTGAAATTCTCGCCGCATCGGAGGAATTTGATGGCTTCTTGCTCGTATGATATGACTGTTTGTTTATGGGATTATATGGTGGAAGATGCATTGGTGAGTCGGTATGATCATCATACGGAGTTTGCGGTTGGGATCGATATGAGTGTTCTTGTTGAAGGGTTGATGGCGAGTACGGGTTGGGACGAGCTTGTTTACGTTTGGCAACAAGGGATGGATCCGAGAGCGAGTTGAGGTATTGTAAGTTTGTGATCAAAACTGTTTCCTCTTTTTATTTATTGTGGAATTGGTTTGGTTAGTCGGAATAAAATTGGGATCTTGCATCAAAAGGAATATAAGTTATGGAAGTTTCACATATATGAACAAGGTTTTCTTTATGAGTTGTGATTGATGATAATGGATATAGAGTTGCTCTTGTTATAGCGTATCAATTAGCTTGTGATCGAAGCATTATGATATGAAGATATCGAAAACAAAGTTCAAATCTTGATCGGAGAAATGTAATTGCTAGCGTGTTGCAAAAACCAATGCGATGTTGCAAGTGAAGAAAACTCCTGGTTTGACTGGTACAATGCATTTTTCAGATTCTATTCATTGAGTGTAAGCAATCTCCTTGTACAAATAGTAAATTAGCTTCATCTAGAGGGACATTAGCGTTAAATCGTAGCAAAATCTAAATACAGTAGCAACCATGGAAGATAGAGATAGATAGGAATTGGAGGAAGGCGGTAAGGGAGGAAGGCCCTTCAATTTGGTCTTCAAAATGACAGTTGTCGATGGTGGTGAGATTGTGAACATCAAAGATAGATTCCGTTAAATAGATAGAGGTAGGGATTAGACCAGGGCACGTGATGGCCTCAACGCAGAAAGGGCCAGTCCCTGAAATGAAGATGTGTGAGTCAGCCCATCGCTTCCTCTCGAAAACCACGAATATCGGCTCTTTCTCCAGGAACCCAGAGACCAATGAGTGGTATTTGACTAGGAAATTGTTGCATGAGGGTGACTCCACCTGCCCTGGAACACGAATTTAACAGCGCATACTCAGACTGTGACAACTTGGGACGGTTGCGATACTGATACTTCAAGGACTGGTAATTGTCATCTGTCTTGAGGTGGAAGTCCCATGAGTACAAGTGGGTTGCTTCCACATGAGCTGGCAAGTAGAACATGTGGTCTCTATTGGAATACATCTAATTTGAGTTTTCCAAGAAGGTAAAAGGAGTTATGATGTTAGTCCAAGGCAAGTCACCGTTGGGTCTACGGAGAAAGTTATCTACCCAAGAACTTTATAGCAACTACTAAATCTTCTTCTTCATGATCCACATCACAAGGAGAAGAAGACATTGCCACAACAATACGTACGCAAAGGAATCACAATGTTTTCATGTGTTAAATGAGTTTCTCTAAAAAAATATTTTGAGAGGTTTTTTTCAAATGAGAGATTCTTCTTCTATTAATTTTTTAATGGGTGAGAAACCCATCAAGAAAAAACCCAATGGGGATGGTCTAAACGGAAACCTTGTGGTTTGATTTGGAAGCCATTGGGTTCAAATAATAAGAGATATATAATAGAACAAAGGCAGAGAAAAATCTCCGTCCATGTGACTGTCCGATAAGCTTCAATCAAACATCAATTCATGTACTTTAAAATAATTTACATACAGAACATTTGTTCAAAATCGAACCTAACACACATGCGTCTTACTTTCTTGCGTATCTTCCAAATATCAATCACCATGTCGAGTCAATCTTCCCATCCCCTTTAAGAAGTTCACGTGATGTATAGAGGTAAATATGATGAAAATCAAAATCACAAAACATTGATTTTAATATTATGGAGATATTAATGTGTTTTAAGTTCACATTATTTTTGTGTCAACGTTTTTTTATTTTTTTTATTTTTTTGTCGATAAATTCATTTAGTTTTATTCTAAACATTTTGTGAGATTTTGTATGTAATTTTTTTTAATCTTGGATTCGGTATCATTGCCATTTGAAATCTGCATGTTTATTTTTGTATATATTTGATTAAGAAAATAATATTTTGATACTTTCCTCCTCATAGGGATATACAACTAAATATCAACGTATAAAAGTGATTATGCACCAACTAATCCATGTTTTTCTATTGAAATGTAACTAGTAGTAAAAGCTAGTAAGAGTGTTCGGAAAAGAAGAAGATTTCCGTGAATATTTTCATTGGATAATAATCGCACATCCGAAAGAAAGATTTATATAAGAAAAAAAAAATGATTCGTGAAATAAAGAAACTATTTTACTAATCAAAAGTATTCCTTCAAAAACGCATGTGGTTTTTTTCAATCTTCATTTATACTCTCCGATATGCTTTCTAAGTGCGGTCTCCAAACGCCGACGCGTCCTTTCCTCCGATCTTTTTGCGTCGCCACTTTTTCTGACAATATCTCCGTCAAGTAACGATCAGAGCTCAACTCCGTTAAACCCTTCTCACAACTTTTATCTTTATCATTATCATTACTAGGCTTATCATCACCACCACCGTCTTCACGATGCCGGCGATTCTGTGACCGCTTCTTGGCGTTTGCGTTTGCGTTTGTTTTCTCGCGGCGGATTTTTCCTCCGGCAGGCATGAGGAAGTAAATTTTGCCACGTTGGAGCTCAGCTTCGGGAGGGACGATGACAATTTTCGTGGCGGAGATGACGTCATCACGGTCGTCGTGATCGGACGGTGGAGGAGAAGGTTTCTTGAGTACGTGCTTCGGGTGAGCCTTCAAGATTTCACTGGCGGTGATCGTGCCACTGATTTCTTCCACGTGTCCGTTTGAGTGTACGATACGGATCACGTCGAGTGCTCCACACGGTAGTATGCAGGCGATGCAGCACCTGATCGTCTCCTTCATATTTTTGTATATATTTACTTAAGAAAAATACTTTGTTTTGAGGTTTTGGAGATTCTTGTGAAAATCATCAGAAAATGAGAGAGAAATTAATAGATAGAGAGAGAAGGTAGAGAGTGATCTTGAAGAGAGAAGCTTTTAAGGAGAAGTAAAATTTAAATTAAATTTCTTTGTCTCTTTTTCCTTTTGTATTCTTGGAGGAACTTAGACCATGTGTGTTTATTATTTATATATAGTCATGTCTTTTCTGGTGTGTTTCTTAAAGTTTTTAAATATCGTATGATGTATATTTGCTGTGAGTGTGTATAATATATAGTTTTATGGTTTCTGTTAGTTGCTCATTTCCTGCTCTTTTTCAGCGGCTGGGTGTAGGTTTGAATAGTTTCCACTATTTAATTTATTTAATTTTGGTATTGTTCGATTTTAAAATTAAAAAAAATCATTATCTACCTTACTATACAAACAATGCACCAAAACAGTGTAGGAAACTAGGAATTGTGATCCGTATAAAATAATCATGTGATTAGTAAGTGGGTTTTGTCCTTTTTTTGATTGAGATGGGAGAAGATATATATATGTCTTAAAAGTCCCCAAAAACTATAATATCAAAATTAAATTTGGTATATATTCTTTGAAAAACATTCCTTCGGAATAGAACATAAATTAAACAATATGAAAATGTTAGCTAGAATCATTTGAATAGAACCTTAATATAAACAAACAAATCAAGTAAGGAGAAAAAGAGGTCAAATAACCAATACAGAAATGTATATATAGAGAAATAAAATTAAGATTGAAATGGTAAGGAAAGGGAACAAAAGAGGGGTTGAGATAGATGTGGAATGAATAATTGCACCCAACGATTGTAATGTGTAAATGTACTTTACCTTTTGGATCCATCGTCTATTAGCATTTTGAGGGGACCCCTCTTCTTCGCTATAAAGCTTTCAATTATTTTTTCTTCTTCTTCAATGTGATTTTATCTTATAATTAATATCATTTTTTTTTATAAATGTATATATAGTGTGATTCGTCTAGGCTGGTTGCTTATGGGTAGACACATGTTGTAGCATCATTGGGTCTCCATTATATCATCACCACACATTACACATAACTTTCCACAATTCACCAAGTTAATTATGCCTAGGGTTAGGAAATCATTTAAGACATTATTCAGATTGTTGAAATATTTCTTGCTTATACATCTCTAATCGGACTAATCACGTACTGATCGGCATGAGATTTTGTTAGTTGAAAACTTATAAACGATATTTGTCTTTATGATTTTTATCTAACATTTTACAGTAACATTGTTGTTTGTGTAACATTACTTCTGTTTGTGCTTGCATGATATACTATTGTATAGTAGATCATGAGTCGTTTTATCAAATTTCAAAACTCATGTACATCAATCAACACGAGTCTCTTCAATTTTTGTGGTAATAATTTTTTTTTCTGTCAACATGCATTTTATGAGATCTGAATCGGATATAATGAAAAATCAAAGCTAATTTATTGCAGTGATCAGGTGCTGATTTTTTAGCAGACGTGGTGTGAATGTGAATAGCTAATTCTAATCAAGATGTATCCAATCAAGATTTATATCATACAAGAATTTCAATAATTAAAAGAAAAGAAACTAACTACTAGTACGGGACCAAACCCACATAACAACTATTAGAACCAACTTATCATCCTAGCAAATCGTGTTTTTTGCTATTGTCTTTTTGGTGTTAACTTTTTTTTATTCGTTTTGTTGTCGTTAAGTGTCATCAAAAGTCAATCCAATAAGAAATAGTCGAATTTAATGACACTACTTTGGATCCTTTTCAATGAATCATGATATATGCACGCATCTTGTTGGATTTCAGATCCTACTGCCGCATTCCTTTTCCCTATTCATTATATATCTAAAGTATTTATCATAATTCATAAGTAATCAAATTATGGTTAATACAAAGAATGTTTTTTTGTTTGAATCTAATACAAAGAATGTTTGTTCAATTAACTAGATAGAGTTTGCTTTGAAGGGGTCAAGTCTTTATTTCTAACTATAAACTCTCATTTACGAAGAAAACTACAACCTTAATAAATTGTGGGTTCTTTCTATAAAACTCTTCGATTCAAATAAGAGAATATAGAGACACGTACATATGTATATGCTATAGTAAGAAATTTGAATTATATATGATAAATATAAAAATGAGAGAGGATAATAAGAGAAGTGTGTTTTCAATATATCCAGAAGAAGCAAGATCATGTGGGTTTGCTTTCCTTTTGAAAGTGATTGACTCATGGACCCCTCTCTCTCTCTCTCACTCAAACTTTCTCTCTCACTTTCTTTTACATTTTTGGTGTTTGGTGAACTTCTTTTCACTTCTTTTTGAGAGTTGATAGAATGTTTACAAATGAGTTTGATTGCACGAAGACGAAAGTAAGTAAAACTAAAGTTGGGTCTGAAACAAAAGGAGGATATATGCACACCGAACTCATACATTATTTAACTCCTTTATTCATTAGAAAAATAGAATATTCTTTTATTATTGAATTTCAGAGATAGACACATGTCATAATGATAATTTAGATCTCTATACTTCTAACTTGTATTTTGGATATGTAAAAGAAATTTCATCAATAATATGCATTCTATAAACTTTGGATTCACACGTTACACAACGACGACAATAGCACAAATTCATAAGATACATGTCTTAATTAGTTTGGTTTATATCGTATCTAAACTATACATCGCACCTAAATTTTTCAAACATATAGTACATAAAAATATATTTCTTTGTCAATTTTGTGTTGATGGTCGATTAATGGCCAACTAAGTTGGCGTTTGAGTGGATTGGTTTTGTGCAGTTTTGTATGGCTTTAAAATGTGTTTTTTTTTTTTGAGTTTGCTAACCTCATGTATGATTTTTAAGGAGCTTATCATAACTAATGTGATATGGGTGCCATAATTACTAAAACTTCACAAGTGCAATCGATCATATATAAACTAGTAACATCGAAAGTGAACCACACACCAATGATATATGGGCTCTATATACGAAATGGAGGAAGCCAATAAGGGTCCTTGAAACAAAATGGTGCACCTTCAGGAGCTTGAAAATGATGGACCGTTTGGTCAGCTAGATTGTAAATACCAAAACCATGTCCTATAAAATAGATAGAGTTAGGTTTAAGACCGGGGCACGAGCTCGCCTCGACACAGAAAGCCTCACTCTTTGAAAGGAATATGCACACATCTCCAATGTTCTCTGTATAATACATACATTTTCCTTCCGTCCTCTCCTCTTCTCTAAACACCATGAACCGCCTTGTCGTATAGTTAGTTCCTTCATGACTCATCGAGAAAAATCGTTGCGCGTACCTACACACCAATCAAACATCAACCCTTGAAATAAACATCCTACAAATACAAAATTGGAACGATACAGAGAAGATTAGGATGACACGAAAAAAACATTATATAAATCCATACTAAAATATACCATTTGACAAGAAAACGTTCGCCACTTGAGGCTGATTCGACGAGGTGTTCCGTCCTACAACACCAACCTAACAGCTTCCACTCTGACTCATCCAACTCGGGAAGGTCACGGAAAATCAACTCATGGAACGTAGGGCTTTTGTTCTTCTTCAAATGAAGATCCCATGAGTACAAAAAATTACCTCCAAGACCAGGCAAGTAAAATCTATGGTCTCTCTTCGAATACATCATATTCGAGTTTTCCAATTTTTCCAAATTATCCTCGAAAAGGAGAACTCCGGTGTTAGTCCAACGCAAGTCACAACGAGGTTTACATAGACTAAGTTGTTTACCTAATAACTTGATAGCAACCACACAATCTTCATTACAAGGAGAAGAAGAAGAAGACATTGCTACGTTCCAAACTACGTTTGTTTGGTTACAGTGTACATCGGTAAGCGAAGGCAGAGGAATGATTGTAGGGTTTGACTTGGAAGCCAAGGAACTGTAAAGATCACTAATGCATAATGAACGATCATGATCATTAGAGAAAATTCCCCATCCATTACAACTTCCTATCTGTCTCAAATCAACGAGTTCTTCGGGAAATGTTTTGTCCGAAACGATAAGCATTTCTTCCTTGGTCGGATCGAACAAGAGGACATCTCTGATGTTCCTACCGTCTGGTAGATCATTCTTTAAGGTAGTGCCAAGCGTTAAATACGGTGGTGTGATTACGGAAGATGAAAACAAACGAAAGCTTTTCTTTTTTATCTGCAAAAGTAAGTAACACAGAGATTCAAAACAGAGCAAAATCTAAAACAGAGCAAAAGCAATAAAAGAGAAAGAGAAGAGAAGTTTTACGAGGGTATGGTTCCAAGAAGAGAGTTTGGAGAGTCCGATGAAGAGGCGAGACATTGTTGAAAATACCCACAGAGAAACTCTAAATTAAAGGTCATGTATTAGTTCATGTGTTGAAGAGGAAAGAGATGCAGCTGAAATGTTCGATGATATGCCTCACCGAACCAAAAGAATAGATTAAAGTCGAACATTTTTCAATAGGGTTAATTGCCAAACAAAAAAAGAGAGAGTAAATAATAGTTTGTTTTCACTTTAGCCCCAATAGTTTTATATACTACGAATCAAACCTTAGGTTTTGAAAAATAATCATAAACTCATTGGGATATTAGGCAATTTAATTATGTATGTCTTATTTGTGTTAATGTGTTTGTTATGTATTGGAGAGCTTATTATTGTTACTTATGATTGTCTTGCCAAAGTCACAAACCAAGGGAAATGGCTTTTTCAATATTTGTTAAGTTAACATTATAAACAATAAAACAACTAATTTCACCAATAAGGGGATGACTCAATTAACTAAATTTTAGCTTAGAACAACCATTTCTCTAAAGAGTACATGAAGCACTGAGGATGCATATAGTATCATCCATAACAATCACATAAAACTGGAAAAATAGCCAAAAAGTGATAAAACACAAAACAGTAGAGATATAAGGACTCTCTTATGATGAGAACTTAAGAGAGAGCCAAACTTGCTATGTTGCAAAATATTAGAATCCTACAACTCTGGAATAAGCATTACGTTGTCTACTAGTTTAGAAAGATTCTAACAGGGATACCCTTAAACGCTTCTAATCCTCGGATTACTACTTTTGTAATCGTCTTTTTCTTGATATTATAGTACAAAACGTAGCGACGCATGAATTGGTTGTGCGGTGCCAACACAATCTCATTTGTACCGATAATTCCAACAAAGTATAGCTCGGTCTCTCCAACTAATACTTCCTCCAACAAAGTAGGCAATAAATATGTATGCTTTGACCATTTTTGTTTTCCTTCGTCTTCTAGAACCCACAACTCAAAACGTTTTCTTGTTCTAGTAACATAGCGAGACCCTTCTGACATAAGCAAACCTAATTTGCCGTTGTAGTTTATCAAGGTTGACATATGAGGCAGTATTTCTCTATTGAATATTTCCTCGACTTGTATAACATTAAACTTCTCAGACTTAAAATCAAAACAAACTATCATAGAAACCCCACTCCACTTGTTGACCTTACCTTTATAGTACAAAACACCATCGATGCATATATATCCCTACCATATCCATTATGAAAAGATCCCCAACTATCACATATAGGATAATGAGGTATGTAACACTCGACCATTTTCCATAAAGGTTCGTCAGTTCCTAATGTCAGAACTTGATGCTCCTCAGAGATATTATAATTTCCAAGCAACCAGGTCATGGACAATACCTTGAATTGTTTCTTAATAGGATCATATCCAATATAGCTGCCCACTCCAACTTTCCTCCTCGTTTTCGCTTTAGGTAAGGTAAAGGATTGTCCAGTGCTAGGGTTACATATCACCAACACCGACTCTGTATATTGCCTGCCTTTTAATATCTTCCCATCTTCACGACATAAGCAGAAGAAGCCATTGACAGGTGCAAAGAATTTAACATGACCGGGGAGATGCGCAAGACGATTGGCAATTACAATAGATGGGTTCTCATCAGGGTTTTGAGGCTGAGTTGCGGAGAAGAAAAAGAGCTCTTTGTTGCCTTGGCAAGCGACCAAGAGCTGTGGCCGAGCTGAAGATTTGGGCAAATATATCTCTGTGAAATCTTTACGGCGAAGAAGCGAGGCCCAAATTAAGCTTCGATAAGCAACGAAATCTCGCTATAGATTTCGCCGGCAAATTCAAGAATATGTCGATAATGAGATCAATCGGGATCGACAATGAGTCCGAAACGTTCTGCCGCCGTGATTTCATGGTGGATACACTACTACTGCAGCAAACCCTATATATTAAGAACAAAGAGTACTCTCCACGCTAAAATAAAAGAAACTCAAATTGGGTTTAGGGCCCATGGTACCGTGTTAGCCAAGATTCAGGCCCTTATCATACCCTGCAATCTTATTATACAAAGCAAGATGTGTTCAACGAGAGTAGTGTATACCTAATATCTCACTTGGCTAAATCAATAATGAACGATCACGATCGTTTGAGAAATTTCCCCTCGAAAAGCTTCCTATCTATCTCGACCGAACAAGCTCTTCAGGAAATGTTATGTCCGGAACTGTAAGCATATCTTCCTTGGTCAGATCGAACAAGAGGATCATTCTTTAACGTGGTGCCAAGCGTCAAGTACGGTGGAGTGGTTACAGAAGATGAAAAGAAAAGAAAGCTTCTCTTTTTGATGAGAAGTAACAGAGAGATTCAAAACAGAGCAAAAGTAAGAGAAGAGTCTGATGAAATGGCGAAACATTGTTCAAGATAATTACCAGACTCCAAACTATAGCTCATGAAATATGCTAGAAATATTAAAATCCTACAACTCTGGAATAAACATCACATTGTCTACATAGTTTAGAAAGGTTCTAACACTGCAAATCTTAAACACTTCTGATCCTTGGATTTCTACTCTTGTAATCGTCTTTCTCTCGGTATTATAGTACAAAATGTGGTAAGGCATGGATTGGTAGCGCGGCGCCAACACAATCTCATTTGTACCAATAATTCCAACAAAGTATCACTCGATCCCTCCAACTACATCCTCCCATGAATTAGGCAATTCGTACATATGCTTTGACCATTCCTGTTTTCTGCCGTCTTCTAGAATCCACAACTCAAAACTTTTACTTATTCGACTAACAAAGTAATGAGTATCCGACATAAGAAAACCTAATTTGCCATTGTAGTTTATCAGAGTTGATGTATGAGGCATTGCTCCATCGAAAGTTTCCTCGACTTTCAAAACGTTAAACTCCTTAGACCTAAAATCAAAGCAAACTATCCTAGAATCCTTACTAGGCTCGCTAACTTTAGCCTTATAGTACAAAACACCATTGATGCATATCTCACTACCATAGTGACGATGATAACGATGTCTAGGATGATGAGGTATGCAACATTCGACCATTTTCCATGAAGATTCGTCAGTTCCTAATGTCATAACTTGATGCTCCTCAGAGATTTCCCAACTTCCATCTAACCAAGTCATGGACAATACCTTGAACTGTTTCTCAATAGGATCAAATCCAATAAAGCTAACCACTCCAACTTTCCTCTTCGTTTTCATTTTGGGCAAGGTAAATGCTTGTCCAGTGCTAGGGTTACATATCACCGACACCGACTCTATGTATTCCCTGCCATTGAAGATCTTCTTTTCTTTAAGACATAAGCAGAAGAAGCCATTGACAGGTGGAGAGACTATAGCATGACGACAGGGGAAACGCGCAAGACGATTGGCAATTACAACACATGAATTCTCATCATTAGGGTTTCGATGTTGTTGCGTGGAGAAGAAGAAAAGCTCATTGTTGCCTTGGCAAGCAAACAAGAGTTGTGGCCGAGAAGAAGATTTGGTCAAGAACAACTCTGTAATTTCTTGACGGCGAAGAACGGAGGCCCAAAGCTTCGATACGCAACGACATCTAGCTATAGATTTCGCCGGCAATTTCAAGAATATCTCGATAATGAGATCAATCGGGAGCGACAAATTCTGCCGCCGTGGTTTCATGGTGTGGATACAGTGCCACTAGTGAAGTAAACCCTAGATATTAGGAAGAAAGTACTTAAATTGGGTTTAGAGAAAGCCCATGGACCCGTGTTAATTAATATGAGGAAGGAGATGCAGCTTGTTCGACGATATGTGTTACGTTGGTCCCTCCTCAAAGCAAAGAGATGTTTAGAACATAAGAACTCACAGATTTGTTTGGTAGTTAAGACTGCCTATTATGGTTTTTTCTCATTGATTTAAATAGGAAAAGTTGGAGTCGTAACTCCTTACAAACGTGAACAAAGGAAGTGGAGTCATTAACTCCTACATAAAAGGAATGCATTAGAAAGTGGAGTTAAGAAAGTGGAGTTAAACATGAAACAGAAAAGTGGAGAATGGATCGTGGCCTTGTTGACTTTCTTCTTGCCACCTCAGCCATCACTTGATCCTCTTGTATCCTATCAATACTCCCACGGTCCAAAAGAACCTTGTCCTCAAGGTTCACTTCAAACTTTGGAACGCTAGTCATGACTATCATGAAGTGTGATTTTGGGTGTGGTGATGGTCTTCAACGTCTCTTCTTCCTCAGATTCGACATCCTCTGCTCCCTCCATGACGAATACTTGGGGTTTGGTACACTTGTGACCCGGTATATATCGTTCGTCACAACTAAAACATAGGCCCAAGCTCCGTTTCTTCTTAATCTCATCCCAATTCAAACGACGTGGCGTTGGTGATGGTTTCGCCTGAGTTGCCGAATCGTTAGCGTACGTTCTCCATCTCTTCTCCTGTTGTAGCTGATCATCGCGCATACGGGCTAGATTGAACGCATCGGCTAATGTTCTAGGTTTGAGAATTCGTATTCCGCTTGATATGGAGATGTGTAGGCCGCCCATGAATGCTCCGACCAACGTTTTCTCCGACCACTCGACCTTGTTTTGTAGTCTCTCGAACTCCCTTTGGTAATCCATCAAAGTTCCCTTTTGTCGTATGTGACAAAGGGCTTCTTCGAAATCCTCTCCATCTGATGGTCCAAATCTTGTCCACATCTCTGCCTCAAAAGCCTCCCATGGAAACCTCCGTATGTCAAAACCTCGACCCCTCAATTTTGCCTGCCACCACGCATTGGCTTCCGCCGTTAAGTGATACGATGCAAAGCCAACCTTCTGATCAGATGGTATATCGTGATAGGCGAAATATTGCTTGGCTTTATTCAGCCATTCCTCCGGATCTCCGTTGTTGAATCGTGGGAAATCCAGTTTCACCCTTCTTGCCTGGTCCTGGACTTGATTCCCAGCGAATGGATCGCTGTTGTCACCACGTGTATCTCGATGAAATCGTTGTTCCTCTCCTCGTCTCTCTTCTCTAGCAGCGCTGCCTCCACTTTCTCGACTTGTAGCGATCAGTATCCGCATTTGGTTCACCGTATCGTCCAACATTCGTGTAAAGGAACTCTCCATTCTTTGTAGTCGATCCTCTAGCACCGTGTTTGTCCTTCGAACCTCCTCTTGAACCGACCCAATACTTTCTTGTACCAACCCCAAGCCTGCCTCGACATCGTCAAGTCTTTCTTTGTTGTTCGGCATTGGCACTAACTCTGTTTTTGGTTTTTCTTTTTAGGTGGAATGATGTTTTGTGGAAACTGAAATTAAACGAAATTTGTGATAAAAGAACCGCTCTGATACCAATTGTTACGTTGGTCCCTCCTCAAAGCAAAGAGATGTTTAGAACATAAGAACTCACAGATTTGTTTGGTAGTTAAGACTGCCTATTATGGTTTTTTCTCATTGATTTAAATAGGAAAAGTTGGAGTCGTAACTCCTTACAAACGTGAACAAAGGAAGTGGAGTCATTAACTCCTACATAAAAGGAATGCATTAGAAAGTGGAGTTAAGAAAGTGGAGTTAAACATGAAACAGAAAAGTGGAGAATGGATCGTGGCCTTGTTGACTTTCTTCTTGCCACCTCAGCCATCACTTGATCCTCTTGTATCCTATCAATATGCCTCAAAGAACTAAAACGAGAGGTCAAAATCAAACACTTCTCATGAGAGAATAAACAAAATAGTTTCTGTTCAAGAGTAAACGGTGGTTTATTCGCCAAAAGAAAAAGATAAAAAAAAATAGAGTAAACTATAGTTTGTTGGGTAAATTTGTTATGTAACAAAAAAAATATATATTTCAAAATCTAACAAAAAATCTAATTAGTGGTGACCACATAAAAGGGTTTTGGATAGATTTTGAATTTTTCTTTTTTATGAGTTATACACTACGAGGAAAAAGAAATCACCAACAAAAATTGGAGAAGCTACAAATTTTTTTATTTACTGTAAAGCCTACAGTCTAAGACCTTTAATACATACATTATAGGGATACTATAGAAGACACTAAGACCTTTCTACAATGATCACTTGTACTCTGTATTTTCTAGTTTCTCAAGATTCTTCGGATTACATGAATGCACAAGAGAGTATAGCAAGATTCATATATGATTATATGAACTACTGAGCAAGGGGATGCATGTGAAATCCATAAAAGATTAAGACAATCCATAGAGAACAGATTCAATAGTGTCATTCCAAGAAGCCAAAAAAAAAAAAATGATATAACTAGACAAAACAGAGGAAAAATAAGGGCTCTATTAAGATTGAATCCAACAAAAATAAAACAAAAGAAAATCAAGAGACTCTAAACTAAAGTTTGGTTTATTAGTACCTACCTGGCCTCGAAAAAGGTTAGTGAAAAGGCATATTGTGATAAAACTAACCGAAATGATCAAGTTATCTAAATCACTACTAATTAATAAAAATAACAATAAATCCTATATTTGATGATTTTCCATACGTTGGTGCAGTTGATATTTTTTTTCTGCAAGACGTAAACTTAAACAATGTTCGATTGCCCTATATATTCTGAAACATATGCTAATGCATTAGGCCAATTAATATATTACTTTTGCTAAGTCGATAATTTACTTATAGACAGGGGCGGATACAGAAACTAATTTGACTGGGGGCACAATTTTTTTAATAAACTTGATTAAAAATATATATTGTGTTATAATGCTATATATTATTTATAAATATGTTTTTATGAAATTTTATAAAACTTTATGCACTATATTTTATATATTCTAAAACGGATTCAAATTTACTTTAAAAAATTTTGAAAAAAAATTGTATTTTATTGTATAGTTTTATAGTCTTAAGAAATAAGTTTAAAACTATTATTTTGTCATTTTTCTGTTTAAAATCTAAAATCTATCTAACATAGAAAAACATAAATTGTATCTTAATTATAAAAACTAAATAGAAAAAAGATTTGTGAGAGGTAGTAGGATGAGAATATAAGGAAACAACAAAATTTGAAAAACCTAATTAAATTAGAGTAATGCAAAATTTAGTAGTTGCTTACAAATAAGGAAATTAATTAAGTAAAAATGGAAAAATGAATCGTGATCAAATAACCCAAACTTATAATATTATGATAGAGAAATTCCCCAATATATAAATAGTGGGGGCAAAATAAGATTTAACTTTAGAATCAATGGGGGCACTTCATCAATTGAACCACTAAATTACTAATTTTTTCACATAATTACATACAAAAAAATGTTTGTGAAGATTTAAGTGGGGGCACGTGCCACCCTTCCTCTCACTTAGCTCCGCCCTTGCTTGTAGATACAAAATTAGAGACGTCAGCAAAGATTTGCTCAAGCATATATGAGGTGGTAGCCAGTAGAGATAAATCATAAATGTATGGGTCTTATATAAAATCATGAATTAAAAAAAAAAAAAAAGAGTCATTGTCGTCTTAATTTTTACTTACTATGCAGAGAAAACCACTATGAATTTCTGATAAGTATCGTCTCTTCGAAATGTCCACTACTACTAGAACAATTTAGCTATTGTAAGATCGAGTTCATGATAACGATATTCATAGGTAGTACAATCTTACTCTTCCTCCTAATAACATTTTGCACCCAAAAATAATGTTTCTTAAAAAACGATCTATGAACCCTATAAAAATAGCCTTAAATTCCTAATCAATCTCATAACTTACCTAAATATCCTTCATGTGATCACGTTCCAACACATCCATAGTCATAGTAACACTTTTGCCCCTTTGACTCTAGATAAAGTATCGGCTACCAAATTATCTTTGCCTTATTTATATCGTATTTTATAGTCAAATTCCAACATTTTAGGAAACCATGGCTGTTGGATTGGGGTGTTTAACCTCTGTTCAATAAGATACTTGAGGCTCCTCATCTATTAAAGGGACTCATTATATATTGCTCATCTATTGCTCATATATTGCTTAATAAATGAGCAATATATAAAATGTATTTAAACTTTTCATTCTCTATATAATAAATGAACAATCTATAATATAACTATTAAAATAAATAATGATGAAAAGTATTGTTCCACAAGTCCCTTTACTTTTCTTGAATAGATAGTGTCCTGTGTCCTGACAGTTCAATTCAACAAGAAATTTAACATGTTTGGATATTATCCGAACATATATGACTTCTAGGCTCCAATTAAGATCTATCTTGCTACTAGTTCATCTAACATCCTGAAAAACAAAACAAAAAATTGGAAAAAACACTTGATAGATAGATAGATAAAAGAAAGTCACAACATAGATAAATGGAGAGAGTGTCAAGACTTATTACAACCAAACATAGGGTAAAGTCAAAAGTAGCATTTGTTACAAACTTAGCAACAAGTTAAGAAACACTTCTTCTTCTTGGTGGTGCTACTACTGGGCTTTGCCTCTTTGCTCCTTTTCGGCATCTATTTCTCCCATCCACGAATCGTAATCACATTCTCTGTTTTGACCGGAATGCTTTCATAGAAAAACTTGACAATCGCGTTCTTCTTGGTGAACCAAACCTTTTGTTGTCCAATTCAAATATGGCTCCAGGGTACTGACGATTATAGTTTCCCATGCTGACCGCGGTAGAATCCAAGCCCACCGCTTTTTCTGACTCTTCAGCGAGACGTTCCCTCCAACTTTATCTCTCACCATTTTAGGAGAGATTTATTTGACAATCTCAACAATGTTGCTTACGTTAGGTGGCACTTTTGATATATTGCTTTTGCTTAGAGGATATCATATGGTAGTATAGAAAGAGAGTGTTAAGATTCATTGGCTCAAAGACTTTGACTTTAAGAACATAAATCCTAGCACAGACCAAGATATGAAGTGTTTGATGTCATAAAACCGAGACTAGTTCAAAATCAGTAAGTTACCGAGCTGAAACAAAGCTTGAAAAATAGAGTAAGTAGAGATTAAGAGAAAGAGAGAAAGATAAGAGAAGGGAGCACACACAAAATTTAACCAGTTCATGCCCGTTAAAGAGGATCACTACATCTGGCCGAGACTCAGCTCGGAATCCACTAGAAACGGATAGAGATTACAATAGGTTAGATTAGTGTTTCACCCTAATACCCTTCACTAGTACTTAGAGCACACTCAATCTACACCTATATCCTAGAGAAACAAGAACAAGGTTATGCTAATACAAGTTTCTCTCATATCTCTATCATTTGTGTGTCGGCTCAACTCTCTCTCACGTCTTTAGTGTCTCTTTATAGTGATGACCACATGAAACCTAAAAACATCTTACCAAACGCCAAATTAGCTTCCTTTAGATGCGTTTGCGTTTTCTGGTCTTGAGACAAACACTCCCTTTGCTTTTGAATCCACAACATGCCAAAAAACAAGAGGCTCCACCTTGTGGTCCCAAAAGTAACTCAACCTAAACTTAACTCACCATACTAACCATAGTTACGGTTTGAGTTACTTATAACTTGATTGCTTGAGAAGCAAGTTCACATCTTCACAGAGAGGATGTACACGGTGTAAGATGATAAAAATGCTTCGTGAGCGTATATTGATATTGAGATCATATATATATACAAATGTAGAAGTGTATCTTAACAATATATTGATACACATAATCTGAATATATATCATAAGTTCTTTTATTCTTGTTTTTCCAATCTTTAAATCCATGCTTCTTCAATTCAAGCATATAAATATCTGCCTCTGAATCTAAGTTATATAAGCTTCTAAAGCCAAATGCTTTCGATTGATCTGTTTTTCTTAGTTTTGTTCTTCTGATTTTTTTCAACAAAACTCTTTCAAGCCATTGGAGCACACAATGAAAAGGACATTATTGTGTACAACTGCTCTATAATTATAGATTTTTCTTTATTACACCTAAATCGATCCATTTTTGTAGTACACCTCATTTATTATGGGATTTGTACAGATAATTAATTCCAATGAGTGAGATGCACGCACACAAATGCTTTACTTACAAAAAATACAAATTCATCAAATATTTTTTTTAATTAGAATTCCTCTATATTTACCACTTATAATCACCCAAAAAAAGACCAAATTAAATTTAAGTAAATATACAATTCTCCATACACTAAGGGGGGTGTATTGAATTAGGGATTTTAACAAATCCGGTGGATTTTAAATATGGAGAGATTTTAGGAGTTTTGGGAGATGTTCAGATGATTTGTGTGATATTTGGAGAGATTTCCTAGTGAGATTTCAGAAGATATTAGAGTGTTTTGTGTGATATTAGAGAGGATTTTTTTCCAACAATAAATCATGAAAGCGAAAAAAGGAAGAATTTTCAAAAGCATAACAAACAAAAAAAACACGAGAATAACATCATTTGTTGCATCAAGCTCCCATATGCATAGCATCTTCCCACATGGTTTTTGCAATAGCTGCTCTCCAATTATTGGCATTCACTCTTTGTTGCTCTTGAGTACCATTTAAAACTTCATCATCGTTATATTGTTCATCGTTTCTGGCTTGTTCATCGTTTCCTTCTTGTTCACCATTTCTTGCTTGAACACCAGGTTGTTCATCAATGGTATCTTCCAGAAGAAACATGTTTGAACGACATTCCCTACGAAGATAATTATGCAAAACAACACATGCAAGTACAAGCTCTACTTGCTCTTGTATGGAAATGGTGGGGCAGATTTGAAGATGAGAAACCTTGATTTAAAAATGCCAAAAATCCTTTCTATTACATTTCTTAAGCTTGAATGACGATGATTGAACAATTCATTTTGGTTTATGGGATCATTTCCTTCTCCTCTAAACTCTTGGAGATGATACCGAGTACCTCGAAATGGAGCTAGAAAATTACGACGATTGGCATATCTACAATCAACCAAATAAAACTTTCCTGAAAGTACATAAAAGTGTATATGAATGAAAAGCAAATTAACAACTCATACATTTTTATCCTAGTAAATAGGACGTACCTTCCGGAACTTTAAATTTGTTAGTACTTCTTGTTAAAGCATCTTGTAGTACCTTCGCGTCATGAGCGGAACCTTCCCATCCACTAAGAACATATGTAAACTCTAAATCGAAGTTACATGCAGCTAAAACATTTTGTGATAATTGTCTTTTTCGATTGCGATAGGGCACCAAATCTTTTCTAGTTATCATTGCAAGAATATGCGTTCCATCAGCAGCCCCAACACAATCCTAATTAAGAAGAAGAAAATTTTCATGTTAACATTTTGCTACACTTGAAAAAAATATAAGAAATAAAACTCATACCTTTAAATAAGGATAAAATCTTGTGCTATCTCTTATTTTAATGGGCACTGTATTCACGGGTTTAACCATGTAGCTTGGAGCAAGATCGCTTAACACCTTAAGAATTGTGTTAAAACTCATACTTATTGAAAACCTTGACCTCTTGAATCTATCTTGAGCTTGAATATACCTAGAATTTTGCCCAACGATAAACAAGAACGTGGCAAGCATTTCTTCAACCGAAACATATCTCGTATCTTTTACTCCCATCTTTTCTCTAATAATAGAGCAGAGCTTCAGAAATACATCCGGATACATACGATATAGATGGCGAAATGATGGGGATCTTCAACCAACGCATTTTTTACGTATTCATGTCCAAGTCTTGTAGTTGTTCTTCTTATCTGGCGTGGAAGAGTAATTTTTGTTGTGAAATAACGGATCTTTGTGATGACTGATAAAGTCAGTAACAAAATATCAACATCTGTTTTGAAATTTATCACTCTTTTTCTTTTTTTCTGGCTTGTATCTCTTCACTTTCGTGAACAATGCGATCCATTATTCAACCTTACATGAAAACATAGTTACCAAGTCATTACCAATAGCTGGACATAAGAAGAAATGTAAAAGCTAATGATTGTACCTATGTTAAAATTAAAAGTTAAACAATACAAACGTATGAATCTCATAATAAAAGAAAAATATGATGAATAATTCATACAAATGGAACTCACGGTGGGAAACAATTAACTCAAGAGGAAGAGGCGGAGGACCGGAGGTGGTGACTAGAGAACCCTAGAATAAAGATAGAGATGACAAAAGAAACATATATATGTGTGCTTAATTTTGCTCAAAACATTAACCGCCAACTTTGACCCACCAAAAGAAAAATAAAATTTTGACCCGCCAAAAGAAAATAAAATTTTACCGGGAACCAAATTGCATATTAAGGAAGAATCAATTCATCCCCCCAAGTGTTTGAAGGATAGAAAACAGTAGTCTCAAACTGAAAATAAAATATTAAAAGCACACATAAAAGTGTTACTAAAATAGAAAACCTAAATAGTTTCTTAAAAGTAAACATAAAGCTCCTAACTTTAAAAAAAAAAAAAAAAGAACTCCAACATCAAGAAAAATCTTCGAGACCTCATGCTAATGCATTCAATTTCATCCACTTGGTTTGCGAAGGTTTCGTTTAATCCATCCACGACGGTCTGCTATGGACATATTCACAAATCCAAATTTCATACCTAAGCTGTGAACAAGGGTCATCGCTTCATAACGCAAATCTTCATCTAAATCAGGTATTTCTTTGATAGCATCCCACACATTATTAGCTTTATCCTTAGTTTCTTTTTCTTCAGCTTCTTTTTCCCATCTTTTTTGTATCATACCAAAGATTTGACTACTAATTTCTGTCACGTCGTCGCATATCTTGTCTGAAGCATATGCATTAGTTCTGGCTTTCTTCCTTTGAGGAAGTTTTTCTCTCATGCTTGTTCGTGATGAAGGCAAAACTACATGTTCAGATGCTTGTTCGTTTATTAGACCGTCTGCATCATCCATCATTTGGACAAAACTTGTATCTTGTGTCCCCTCGGTGTCTACATCTTCACGGGTTTGTGTATCAATGGTATCGCCTGAACCCATAGCATTCTGTCCACTCGCAATATTTTTCTCAAATATTGTTTTTAGATGCTCAAAATCTTCAAATTTGTCATCGCGTAGATGTGTGTTACCTGGATGAGCCTATAAAAAAGATGAAACAAAAGTGTATGTAATAACTTGCATACATAAGCAACACTAATATATTCATAAATTTTATGTTATGTTTTTTTACCTTTAAATAGGCATCCCATACTTCAGGTTCTCCAATGAATTTCTTTGTTTCATGATCCCACCCAAACCCAGAATTACAACGAAGGAAGTCTGCCAAAGTTTGGTACTTGCCCTTCAAGATCTTCATCCTATTTTTATATTCGCTATAGTTTTTCGTTGATCCAAGCTGTTGATGTAGTTCTGATAGTATTCTTGTTTCCACCGTTAGTTTGTTGAACTTATTACTAGCATCACGAAAACCATGAATGATTGCATCCACTAGCAACTGCAATAACAATTTGTGTTCAGGATCCGACCAACCATTATATCCCCTTCTACCTTTCACTCCTTCTGCATCTCCCATCTTACTTTGCACTTCTTGTGGATCTCCCATTGTAGTGTGGGAGATAGCTAGGCATACAAAACAAATAAACAGATTAATCGATAACTATTAATCAATCTACACAACTTGTAAACCAAATCTGAAAACTACGACAAATATATATATAAATCGGTGGGGATAAACAGAACCAGAGAATTATACATGATGATGAGTTGTGCATGACATGCACCATCAGAAGATATAAATCAATGAATTAAAAACTCAAAATTGTATAAACAATAGCTATAGTCAAACATCATCTAAACGTATGAAATTAAAACAAAACATGGAAATACGCAGAAGTATATCGAAAGCTATTCTCACCTTGAAAGAGAAAGAGAGGAACTCAAGAAAGAGAGGAACTTTGATGTATTAGTAGCAATTGAGAAAACGATCATCGATCATATATATATATGGTCATAGTAACCCTAATGATTAGCTACCAGTTTAACCCTAAGCAAACTAGACAAAAAGCCCATAGTTATATTTTTCAAAACGACCAACCAGAATTATACCATACGATCTCCTATATACCTCTTTTGAAGAACCAATAATTGATAGATCAAGGGAATTAACAATGTACAAATGATAAATCAAATGGAATACCCAAAAATATAAATCAAGTGGAATACCCGGAAAGAGAGAAAAATTGTTTAAGATCAACAGGCTATGAAGAAGAAAAAGAAGAAGAAAGGATTTGATAATGATTCTGGGATTTTTAATAAAAATGTTTTTTTAAAAATCTCTCGCCTGTTCTCCAAATACCACCTGTAGAGGTGTGAATTTTTATGGTTCTTATTTCAACTAAAATTGTATGTGAAATCTCCTCAAATCTTGTTTACCACTTTTCTCTTAAAAATTGTTAAATTTTGAATAACACTGGATTTGATATGATTTTTACAAATAATTGATTGAATAACACTAGATTTGATAGGATTTTAAATGAGTTTATCTAAATCTCATATTCAATAACACCGGATTTTAGAAGGTAATTCAAAATCCTTATTTGAATTACAGGGGATTTTTAAAAAATTCTCAAATCTTATAAAATCCCTAATTCAATACACCCCCTACATAATATAAAATTCTTATCTTATCTCATCATATTAACTACCTATAATGATGCTCTTAGAGTTTAATGGCAATCCACGTATGATACAATCGTGCGAACCAATAACCTTACTAAAAAAACAATTAACATTTTTTCATTTAAATTCCACTTGGACTTAAATTTTGTAACTAATTTATTTTCAATCATATTTAACTAGTTGAAATGGTGCTAAACTAAAAAATTTAGTCGGATTTCGATCAAGATTACCAACCAATTTAGCAACTTTAATTTAACCCCAAAAAACAAGTAAGAGAATCCATTCTATGATCAAAGTCCAAATCTCGTAATAACACACAAATCATGAGGGTAATTCAGTCTTTTCCTCCACTGTAAGCACACGAAATGGAAAGGTATGGCTTGTGGTATTGGCAATGTCTCTCTCACACTGTCTCTCTCTCTGCCTCCAAAATTTCCCTCTCTGTTTTGAGCAGTTAAACTCCCACAATCTCTCTCACCAGAAACCCATAAACAATCATTAATCTTTTTTCCAATTTTCCCTCAAAACCCATTTCCTGATTCTTCCTCCAAACCAATTTCACCTCTGAAATCATGCTTTAGACAAAAAAAAGTTGTGTTTTTTCCACAAAGACTCCTCGGTTTTTAATTTGATTCATAGAGAAAAAAATGCCACTTTCTAAGCTTGAGGTGATAAATGTATACGGTATGAGTCAAACCGAGCTATTTAGAAATGTCGATCGAGAAGATCCCAAATCGATTCTCAACGGTGTTACAGTTTCTGGACTTGTCGGGATCTTGCGTCAGCTAGGTGATCTCGCTGAGTAAGTCCCCAATCTCTATTTTTTGTCCTTACAGCAAAATTTGTGTCTTTTTTAAATTTGGTTTTGGGGTTACTGTTGAATGATTCTTTGAGTTAATGACCAAGTTAGAGATCAAAAATCATCACTTTACATGAAAGTAATTTGCTTTACTTGTTTAAAAGTTTCTATTTGGTGCTTTTAACCACAAATTGCATGATCCTTTAAGTTTTTGAGTTAGGGTCTAGCAAAAAGGAAGAAGCTTTTTTGCTTGATTGTCAAAATTGTAGCTTAGTTTGGTTTGGAGTGGTCTCTAGTTCAAAAGGGTTATCTTAGAATCAATAAAAGGAAGATACTTTCTTAAGGATTGTTGTTGATTTTTAGGTTTGCAGCAGAGATATTTCATGGTATACAAGAGGAAGTTATGGCTACAGCTTCAAGAAGCAATCAATTGAAGATTAGATTAAAGCATATAGAATCTACAGTACCTCCACTAGAAAAAGCAATGCTTGCACAAACAAATCATATACGTTTTGCATACACTGGAGGTTTGTCTTGTTCTCTCTTGTCAATCTTCTTATTGTCTTGACCCTAGTTGTCTGATTCTTGTTAGGTTTCACATTTATTTTAGTTTAATAAATAATTTCATCTACTAGTTCATGGTAGGCCCAGTTCACATGGTTTTTCACTTACCCTGGAGTACTAATTTACCTTGGAAGAATTCTAGTTTAGAATAGATAGAGATGAAATTGGAATGTTAGTAATGGTAGGTGAGTCCCACTGTATTAATATGAAATTTCTTCTAGGAGGATTAGTGTTTTGGCTTTTATGTTGTGAACCGATTGAGTTTTACGATGTTTTTCAGGTTTGGAGTGGCATCCTCGTATCCGAAATGAGCAGAACCACTTAATTTATGACGACTTGCCTCGCATTATTATGGATCTGTATGAAGAATGCAGGGATCCACCACGGTTGCACTTGCTTGATAAGTATGCCTCCAGTTTTTTAGTCCTTTTAATTATATCTTTTAAGGAACACTGATTCTTTGCTTTAATTTCTGCAGATTTGATATAAATGGTCCAGGATCTTGCTTGAAGCGATACTCCGATCCTACTTATTTCAAAAGAGCGTCAAGGAACTCGATTCAAGGAAACAACAAGTTCCAAAAAGAAAAGAAAATTAAGGTGTGATTTCCAGACAAAGTTGGTAAACTTTTGTCTATAGGATTCTATTTTACTTGACAATTATCTTGTGACATGGACAGAAGAAAAAATCTTCGTCAAGGAGTCGAGATATGGCACGTTTGGCTTCCATAGCTAACCAAAGTGCCAGGTAAAATATAGATTATACTTTCCGTTCGTGCAAAAAATAATTTACCTCAGTTTCTTTTTAATGTATTCAATATGTAACTCAAAAATGGAATTTACTTCAGGAAGACATTTACTTCATTTAGCTTCAGTGGACAAACCTCTTCAACAAGTGACATGGAGAAAAAATCTGATCTGCATGATCATCATTCTCGTTCTTTTGATTCCAGAAGTGGTTCAGGCTACAACGAATGCCTTTCAACCGCAACCTCTTCACTGAAAGCTGGAGAAAAGCCGAAAGGGGCATTTGTTTCATCTAGCTTGACTCCGGGATCTTGCACCATTGTTTCTGAACGTGAAACCGAAGATGCACATGATAGTTTCCAGTTTAGTCCTCCGCAAGGGGAAGCTGTTCGTGCATCTACTTGCGTTAGTTGGGATGAAAAAGCAGAGATAGTGGAATCTGTTGGTCTGCAGATAAATGAAGCTTCTGAAACGATGGAGACGAACTCTGTTGTGGATCCATTAGATGAAAATGTGAAATCAGAATCAGTACTGCGACAAGATTCTGGGATTGATGAGGTAAGAGAGATAAAAACTGGTTTGGAGATCGTGGAAGAATCGAGGGATAGTGAAGATGAGAGTGAAAGCGAAGGGGATCGTTTTGTTGATGCCCTTTATACTATTGAATCAGAATCTGAAAATGATCAAAGGCTCCAAACTAGTCAAGAAGTAGTGAACAGTTCTTGTGGTGTTACGGAGAGGTTGGAAAAGTCGGTCCGTGAGCGAGCAACAGAGCAGAATTCCAACAATGTCGAAGATTCTTGTAGATCAATGAATAGGCTTATGGACAACGGTTTTGGAAATGAGGAGAAATCTTGCGGTTTAGTAGAAAAGTTGCCATCTAGTGAAATGAATCATCAAGATCCACGAGTGAGTTCAGATATTTCCGGTGGAGAAGATAACATCGCATTTACATTTGTTCCAGCTCCTGAAAACGGCTCATCTGATTCATCAAACCCCTTGTATCATAGTGACCGGCAGGAGCATCAAAAATCAGAAGCTGAAAATTCTTGGGACATTGAGCCCATTAAAATATGGACTAATGGAGGTCTACTTGGACTGAAACCATCGAAACCTCCAGTCTTGGCAGTGCCAAGTTCTTTAAGTCTAGATTGCAAGACCGAGGAGAAGAATATTGGTTCTGCCGAAAGTGAAAAAGATAAATCAGATGATCTAGATGGCAAAGCCATGCTTGTTGTTGACCAGAGAGAGTGCCGTGAAACTTCTTCCGGAGTCTTTGGACTCAGCCACAAGCTACTCACGAATAGCTTCCGCAGAAGAGATTCATTTTCTTATGATAAACAGGCTTTACCAGCAACCATTCCCGAGAACGATGAACTGACGACAGAGAAGAGCAGTTTTTGTGACCAAGACAAAACCTTGATGGATCCCTTTAGAGATGAAGCTCCTATTGATTGGATTACATCGTCGCCGCCTCTTCGACACATGAAAATATCTCTTAATCCCATTGACACCCTTCAGGCTTCAAGTCTAAAGCTGAAATTTTCAGAAGGAGACAACAATATGTTTTCTTCTTTTCAGCTGCTTCCAGAGGCTGCTACTTCCCTTCCTGACTCTTATTCAGACGACGACACTTTTTGTAGATCATCTCCTTACCTGTCAGATACCGATTACCTTAGCGATAATTTGTCAAACTCTGAACAGTGGGAAGAATCTAGTGACAGTCATGGAAGAAAAGAGCAAGAGCTTTATGATTCTTTCCATGAAAGTAGTCATGTCGGTAACAACGCTGAATCAGAAAGTGGTTGTGTCGCTGTAAACCTCTCGTACCTCCAGAATCCCGCTGAGCCATTACCACCGCCATTTCCACCTATACAATGGATGGTTTCAAAGACTCCCTCAGAGAGACTTGAGGACAAAACGCAGTCGCTCCAACTACACGACGCTCTCAGGTTCGCCTTTGAGAAGCATATTGAACAGCCTAACGTAGTGACTTCTGCTCCTAAACCAGAAATTAAGGTACGGAGAAGTTCTCTACGCTTTTTCTACTTTAGTACTATATCGGTCAGTTCAATATTACTGGATTTGGCTTCGATATGTTTCGTATTACGAATATTAAGGAGCATATGTTCTCATGGGTCCATGTGAAGAATAATGTCAGGGAGGAAAAACAAAGTGCGAACGAAAAGGAGACCGAAGCTGGAGACTTTTTGCAACAAATCAGAACACAAGTGAGTGGAAATGATTCTTTTTCTCTGAGAAATGTTATATTCAGCTTCTTGATGTGTTTATATCATCTTGATTTTCTTACAAATCGTATAAACAGCAATTTAATCTGAAGCCTGTGGTTATGACAACGACGTCATCTGCTGCTACAACGAGTGACCCTACAATAAACACTAAGATCAGCGCGATTTTGGAGAAAGCAAACTCGATACGTCAGGTTCATCCTCTAAAGATCTAGAGCAAATCTGATCTTTGTTTGAGAATCTAACTACTCTTTTTCACTCACTTTCTCTCTTTTCCCCTTTTCAGGCTGTAGCTAGCAACGATGGAGATGAGACCGATACATGGAGCGATAATTAAAGAACCCTTTTGATTCATATTCTTCTTTAAAAACTACCGGTACAGAGAAATCAGCTAGGGAAAGGGTTTAAGCTAGTTCATCAAGCATTTTTTTTTTAATTGTATTCTCATGTGTGTATTGTGTAGATGATACTTAGGTTTTGTTGTATGTTATCTGTATCTTCAAGAAATAAAAAATAAATATATAAGTTGTTATGATCATTCCTCCTGAAGAAAACATTTTGGAACATTTGATTTCAACAAATAAGTCACAAATCGCATTACTCAGCTTGAACATGTGTTTCAGTTCTATATTCCAAGAGTCTATTTCGATATATCTCAGATTGTGAATATAAACTTCTTATGGATCAGTTTTCATGTTATTAAGCATATGTTCTCATTATACATAGGTCCATCAAAAATAGAATAATGTCAGGGATGATAAAATGAAAAGGAAAGCAAAAGTGGAGACTTGTTGCATCAAATCCGAACACAAGTCGATGTAATTTATTGATTCTTGTCATAAAAATACGTATTCGGGTTCTTGATATGTTATATCATCTTTAATTGCATTCTTGATATATTTCTTCCATAGCATAAATATCAATTCAACCTGAGACCCTACCACATAAATACTAGGATCATTTCGATTTATTTTGGAGCATTGCAAACTTTATACGTCAGGAGCATCCTCTAATAATCCTCTAATGTTTTGGCTAAAAATACATTAGAAAAGAATCCTCTAATATTATCCAAATTAGTAATCCTGATGTTTGCTTGAGATTCAAATTATTCTCTGTAAATTACTCAATGCACTAGAGCCGTAACTTGCGGAGAGACAACCTAGAAAAGAGTTTAATCTTGTTTTATAAGCAATTTTTATTGTATCGAATCTCATTCTCATGGCATGTGTGTTGTGTAGTTGATAAGTAGATTTTGTCTTACGTGATATATATCTTCAAGGAATTAGAATATTAAAATATAATCTGTGTTATTTATGCTCAAATTTTTTTTTTTTTGGGGGGTATGTTAAATTATTTCATGAATGTTGACGTTAATTATACTTAAGTACGTAGTGGAAAATTCACCCCAAAAAAAAGTACGTATTGGAAAAAATGCATTGAAAATGTATATATGTGATTTTTTATTCGAGCTCAGAACTATACGGAAGAAGATCAGAAAATCAGTTTTGTGTCAACTGTGTTATTGATTCTGGAAGCGATCGGAGTCAAAAAGGCTGAAGGAGAAAACAAGAAAATTTTTGCTTTCAAAATTAATTAAATGGTTTGGATTATATAAAAATATTTATAGAAAACATCAAAAAATGAGTAGTCGAGTAGAAGAGACTGTAGGGCTGGGCAAAAAATCCGTTAAATCCGATTTGATCCGCGATTCGTTTCGATCCGAACCGAAAAAATCAAATATCCGTAAAGTTTCGAAGCAAAGCAAATATTAAATTGGGCGATCCGTAAAAAACAAAGCAAATCGCAAATATCATTTTAGAAAAACCGAATATACTATCCGATCCGTTAAATATATTATAATATAAAATATATATTTAATGTATATAATTAGTTATTATTATTTTTGTTATTATAGATGTACAAGCGTGAAAAATTATACTCAACTCATTCATTTTTGTTAAATATTTGATTTTTATTATGAATAAATAATAAAATAAATAAATAATAATTAAAATTTTCACGGATCGGATCGGATAGTTACGAATATCTTAAAAAAGTTCGGCTATTTGATTTTTCACGGATCGAATCGGATATCCGCGGATATCTAAAAAAAATTCGGATATCCAAATTTTCGGATACTCGAAAATTCACGGATCGGATCTGATCGGAAAATCAAATATCCGTTTAAAACGGATCAGATCACGGATACCTGCATTTTCCCTATTATTTGCTTCCTGCCGAGGGCTAGAAGAGAGTTCGAAAATCCTTCGCTTAAGTATGTGTTCTTTAATTGTTTTCTTAGTATTATACTTGCCACTTGAATAAAAAGAGTAAATAATAAAGATTATGTTCTTCTGTGTACTGTACTATTTTCTTAATAAATATTTGATCATAACCAGGCCCGGTTCTCATGCTGTGCGGGCCGTGCATGTGCACAGGGCCCCACGCGTAGAACTCACATTTTCAGCTAATTTTTTTGTAAAAAATATCCTAAATTTTTTAATTACTTATAAAAAAAAGCATAAATTTTATAAAATTTATAAAAATGCCCTAAATTTTGGCAAAAAAATTTTTTGGCACAAGCCCATATTTCAACTGAGCCGGACCTGATCCTAACATATACTTAATGTCTGTCTCGTAATTACTATCGAATATTTAGTTTTCTTTTAAGAATCTTAGAAATTTGCTTGTGGACATGTGATGATTTGAAATAATAGTTTTTTATCTGAAAATTTAAACATTTATTATTTTTTATCTGGGTCGTTTCCTCGACTTTACATTTATGGTGAGAGACTGAGAGGATTATAATAATTTTCAACTGGATGATGTATAGAAATTTAATACATAATTGAGTCTACACATTTTTGCTGTTGTTGAAAGTGCGCGTTTCATGTTTGATCAAACATTCCTAGTATTTTACGTTAGATCTTGTGTTTAGTCCCAAAACAATGTAACACAACAGGTTTTTCTTTTTGTCGTAACACAACAGGTTTTAAGAAGAGGAGATTTAGACAATTATATATTTCTCAAATTCAGTTTGAAAAGTTTATTTAAACATTTCGGTACTTTTCTTTAACAAACAAAAAAAATTTCGGTACTTTAATTTGGTTTTATCAAAAAAAGTAATATATGACTATAAAAAAAAAAGACAAATACCCTTATGAAGCTTAAGATTTTATTCACATCGTACAAGAATTATTGTTTTTTTTTTAAAACTAAAGATGTTAGGGGCAACAAGAATTATTGTTTTTTTTTTTTTTTTGAAACTTAACAAGAATTATTGTTATATAGGAAATTTTGGAGGTTTATTACATGGATCATGGATTGTCGGTCATGTATCATGGATCATTGATCGTGCATCAAATATAATCGATCGTATATAATGGATTGCCAATCTTGTTTTGTAAATCATCGATCATTAACCTTCTCTTTGAGAATCGGACTCTCTCTTAACCTTTTTAAACACTTGCTCATTCTTTGGCTTCAAGATTGAGATTATCCTCTTTTCCGACCAAAGTCTTCGTGAAAGACGTACATTCACTATTTCACCATTAAAATGCTCTTTGAATCTTTTTCGTCAAAAATCTTTTTATTAGTTAGCTTATATTTGTGTTTATCTTGTTGGATCTTTGTATGTTTCGTGTTGTAGTTTTGCCTTATTTAGTACATTTCGGCCTTTATGTTTTCTAATTTTTCTCTATAACCGTTGTTACAATTTTAAAATGCTATAAAATTTAATATTTTACCCTAAATATCATAATTTTATTTGAAGCTGGTGTCATTTAGACACACCTATCGTCCGTGTTTTTTTTCTTATAGGTTTCAACTCTTTGGCCTGTGGTCGGTTAAGAAAAGCCTTAATATTTCATAATGTATCATATCAACTTATGTTTTAGAGGATTTTTTTTTGTAAAAAATTAGTTGATGTTTGGGTTAATTAGTGAAATAACATTAATGAACATGTAAATTAAAAAAATAACATGTGTAGTTAGAAAATTAGGTAACTAACAAAGAGAAAACAAAATAGGACTAATTTACCCATAATAAATTCAATTAAAATTGTCAACTTTAATGCACAATTAATTCAAATTTATTTGTAATAAAAAGGAAATAACTTTTTCTAAAATTAAATTTGAAATTGACATTCATAAAATAATTATTTTTCTTTTCCTTTTTTTCTCTACACTGAACATTTGCTCAAAACAACCAAAGCTCTTTACTTTTCATAATAGTTGACTATTGTTTGAATAGATAAATTATATAGTGAGCTATATCACAATTTAGATACTATTGAAATATATAATGAACTATCTCACCTTTAAAATTTAGATATAAATGTAAATTTTATTTCAATATAACTAACTACTTGTTTGATATAATGAATTACAACACACTACAATTGTGTAATAGTGAACTATTTGTGAATTTAACAAGTATAATTGATTGTTTAAGAATAAAATTAACTATAAAAATAACTATAAGTTTATATATATATATATATATATATATATATATATATAGCTAACTACACATGGATATATAGCTAATTACATTTGAATATAGCCAAATATACATGAATATATAGCTAACTACATTTAGATAATAGTGAACTATTCGTGAATATAACTTGTATAGTTTGACTGTTTGTGGAAATAGTCAACTATATAGTTAACTACATAATAGTGAACTATATATCTAACTTCATTTAGAGGATGTTAGTGGGTCTGCGCGCCCACGAGACTTTCGGATTTAGTTTGTTTACTTTTCATTAATAAAACGGGGGATTCGTCCCCCTCTTCAACCAAAAAAAAGTGAACTATATAGTGAACTACACACATAAATATATAACTAACTATATTGAAATGGACTATTGGTAAACATAACAAATATAGTTGACTGTTTTGTGAATATATTTGTGTACATAGTTAACCACATATAGTTAATAACACATATGAATATATAACTAATAGAATTGAAAAATCCAAACACTTTTTGTATTGGTTTTTTTTCTTAATACTACATAAAAAATAAAATCTTATTTCTTTAATCATTCTTTTTGGACATGACAAAAAAAGAATAGCTTTGAAAGAAAAAATCTAATAAAAGAAATAATATATTGAATGAAATAATTTAATAAAGTAAAAAAAAATGAGTTATGAAATTACCTACCATAATCACAATAAAAGTATTTTTGAAATTTTAACGAGGTCAAGTGTTAGTTACTAAATTATGGTTTATTGAGTGTTACATGTTTAATTATTACTACAAAAATTAATATACATGCCAATTTCCCTTGATGTTTTTATTTTTCAAGGTAAACTTTAAAGAAAAAATTCAGATTCACTATTTCTTCTTTTTTAACTATGATCTGAGTATACCTTCTTAATCTAATCTGAGTATACCTTCCTGATTTATTAACATAATTTCACACATATTTAAACCCCATGATCAATGCGTATTGTAAACCTCATGAGGTTCAGATCAAGTAAATCTGATATTTGCTTAAGATTTAAATAATTCTCTCTAAATTACTCAATGAACTAGAACCGTAGCTTGCGGAGAGCAACCTAGAAAAGGGTTTAATCTTGTTCTGTAAGCAATTTTTATTGTATCGAATCTCATTCTCATGGCATGTGTGTTTTGTGTAGTTGATACGTAGATTGTGTCGTACGTGATATATATCTTCAAGAAATGAAAATAGAACATGTTTGTTACTTATGCTCAATTTTTTTTATTGTTTGTGTCTTTATGTTTCATTCTTCATGAAGGTTAACGTTAATCATACTTACGTATGTAGTGGAAAAATACATTTTTGTTTAAAATGTGTATTTGTTTCTTTATTCGATCTCTAAACTATATGTCAGAAGATCAGTTTTGTGTTAGCTGTGTTATTGATTCCGGAAGCGATCGAAGTCAAAAAGGTCGAAGGAGAAAATGAGAAAAATATTTTCTTAAAAAATTAATAAACAAACTATTTTGATTATAAAAAGGCTTTATAGAAACATCAAAAAATGAGTTGGCAAGTAGAAGAAACTCCGGAGAAGAAAAGGTCTCAAAACCCTTCGCTTGTGTTTGTGTTCTTTAATTCTTTTTCTTATTATGCATTTGCCACTTGACTCAAAAGAGTAATAAAGATAATGTTCTTCTGTGTACTGTACAATTTTTTTTTTTTTTGAAACTTAAACAATTAAAATATTTGATCCTAATACATCTACTCAATGCCTGTCTCGTAATTATTATGGGATATTTTGTTTTCTTTTAAGAATCTTAAGAAATTGGCTTGTGAACATGTGATGACGAATTGAACCGTAATTTTTATTTGGAAATCTACACATTTATTCTTTCATTTGGGCTGTTTCTTCGACTTTACATTTATGGGTGAGAGAATTATGATATTTTCAACTGGATGATAGAAATTTACTACATTTGTGTCTACACATTTTTGTTGTTGAAAGTGCTCGTTTTTTTTTATTGATAAAAAAATTTGTATTAATATATGGCCATAAGTAAACATAATAAATTGAGCATAAGTAACAAACAGACGAACATTGATGCATATATACGTACAACATGTGATATTTATCTTAATGCTCAAAGACGAACAAAAGATACATGCTAGCATGCATCAATGCATGAACCAACCCGAAATCGAATATGCTACCATCTAGAAGATAGAAGCTCTGACCTTACAACAAAAACACACACAAGATTTTCTATCTCTTATGAAAGCTTTCGATTATGACCAGTTCGATCATAGTCTAACACCCTAGCACCGCCTACACAACCGTCTAACCAAGTTATAGAACACTATAAAGTCATCCAAACAAATACTTTGCGTATGGAAAAACTCTACCCACTATATTTTGAAAATATTTTGGGCATTACAGGAAAAATGAATTGTAATGCAAGTTATTTTTAATTGGCCGATTTCTCTAGTAAATAGTTCATATTGTTTTATGCGTGTGGATACAAATAAATAATTGTATTCCCACAAAAAAAGTTTTTGTCATATAAATTTATGATTTATTATAAATTATAAAAAAATATTACAAAGATGATATTACAATGTACAATTCAATCTGACACTTATAGATCTACAACATGTTACAAGTTCTGCTCTATGTTCATGATAGACCACATATGCTTCCACAACCACAATAGAAGCTAAAGGCATTCATAATTCTTTCTTTTTTTTAATAAAATGTTATAGATAGAGTTAGTAGTTTCAAATTAATAAAATGTTCTTAACATTAAAACCAAAAAAAAAAAATTAATAAAATGTGTTTTCTGTATTATTATAACCAATCCTCCGATCCTCCGATCCTATGGTAATCGAAGCACCAAAACAATATCAATCTTAGCTAGTCTCATTAACGTACCAAAAATATATTAATATATATGTCATAATACAGATGGAATATATATATTCAAAATAACTTCGAAAATCTAGCAAGGTCTTGAGACTTTTGGAATGAGTCTTTGTCACGTAAAATTCTTTTTCCCGCAAGCCTCAAGGTTTAACTACAGCGCAAACTTTTAAATTCGAATAACGAAGTAGAATTTTTATTTATACAACAAGAGGTTCTCAGAAATATAAAATGTACACCATCTATTCTTTTTTTGCGAAATAAAAATATATAAAATTCCACTTTTTTTTTAACTGATTAATTCCACATTCTTTTCCTCAATAAATTTTACATAGGTCTTTTCTTTGATCGATACATTTAACATTTCATCAACAAATGAAATGATTAATTTTCCTCAATTTCTTCCTTTTTCCTTTAACTTTTTAATCCCAAATCAAAAATAAAGATTTCAATGCATGTACCCTCAAGGAAAAGTGCACCTTTTTCCTAATTAAATCAAACACGTATAAAATTTATTTTATCAATTCATTCCACTTTATCTATTAATAATTAAACATTATTGACTTTATAAATTGTAATGGATGTCTCCTTTTTACTGTGGAGTATTGAACTATTGGCATTGAAAGTTGGAACTCTCGGAAAGAAACTTCTATGTATTATCATATTTTAATACAAAATACTTTTCCCCCATAAACCCAACGTATATTTGTTTCGAAACTGAGAACATAAGATTATAGAACTAATTAACATTATACAAGAACATCTGAACAAATTACATCAAATTCGACTTTTCATTATTTTGAAATACGTCAAGTTCAAATATATACGAGCGCAAGCCGACAAGTTCGGATATAAATGGCTATTCTAGATCTAAAGTATGAGTCATATATCTCTATAATAGACATTAAAGAGAAAAAAAAAAAGTAATTCCATTTCTTTATCTGTCTAATTAATTTAAAATGGCTTTATTAAAGATAGGATTAAAAATTAAAACCCATATAAAGATTCTGCTTTCCTTTAAAAGAGAGCTTTATTCATAAAGTGAATTTTCCGAACCCAAAAGAAGCACATATTGAAAAGTGTAAGTTTTGAAAAGAGAAAAATAAATAAATGAGCAACCAACAAAAGTTAGTCACCAAATCCATTGAAACCCTAAAGGAAGAAAGAAAAAAATGGCCTAAGAAAAGATAATCCACATTTACAAGTTTAAAATCTACAATTACAAGTTACAACTAATTATACGTGACTGTATATATATACATGCATATAGCATATACAGTAAAACCTCTATAAATTAATAATGTTGAGACTTTGAAAATTTATTAATTTATAGAGTTATTAATTTATCGATAAATTATTAATTATTAATTTATAGAGAGATTTTTCTAATCTATGATTTTTTGATAATTTTTTGTCTTTAAAATAAAAATTTTACGTAAAAGTTCATAAAAATTCTTTTATTTCTGTTATTTATTATTTTTTTTTTTTTTTTTACATATTTAATCTACTCCACATCATGTTACTAATCTCGGTCATCATTATAAGATAAATGCTAATAACTTACTTGATTGTTTATATGCAAGAATAAAAATTACAACTACTTTGTTATTAATGATGAGGTTGAAAACAAAATAATCGTAGTTTTAGAAGTATTTAATAATTAGCTTATCATGTATAAAACTCTTCAACTTAATGAAAGAAATCGTAGTTTTAGGTTATCACTTATAAAATTCTTCGGTTGATGAAGATTAAGTATTTAAACATTTTTGATGCAATGAGAAAAATTAGAGATTAGTTCCAACAAGATTCTAACTTTAAGAAAAAAATATATATAACATAATAGTCACACATCACTAAACTAACTTATATATATATATGCATGTAAAATTTATAATTATTAATTTATACAATTATTGGGACTATATTTTACATAGGAGTTTCAAAAAAAGTATTATCTTATCATTTTATCGAATTTTGCTAATTTTTACATTGGTCCGACTCGGGACTAGAAAAATTTATTAATTTATGGAGATTATTAATTTATAGAGTATACTGTATACAGCCTCACAAAGCAATTGGACCAAATTGGAAGATAAGTGTTTCTTTGTTTCAGGTTTCTTTTTATAATGTCTATCGAGTAACACGCAATTTATGTAATATACATTTAGTACTCACATGTGATTACGATAGGATAGAGAAGTATCTATGATAAGTTGCCACACTACACAAAACCGTATAATATTTATGTGTTTTAGTAACGTTTTACCAAAAATTGAGATCACATGTTCGAATAAATTTTCTTAGATGATTATATATATATATATATATATATATGCATATATTAGCATTCTTAATTGTATTTTAATTTTGATTTGGCTATAAATTAAAATCCGATGACTTTGAGAGGGATAAAGTTGTTTTAATTCAGAATACATTATCATTGTCTTAGCAAAAATAGCTTAATGGAGGATATTATCCTTCTAGATATACGCACATTTATATTCCCTTTTTGTATATGTCTATTTAGTTTTTATTTAACTAAAAAGTTCTTCACTTTAAAAAGAGCTTAAAAGTTCGTCTCTTTTAAAAGTACTTAAAAGTTGTTCTTTTGCGACTATATAGTATAAAGGTACCAATGAAAAAACATTTAGTATAAAAGCAAGAAGAAACATGAGAAGGAGAAAAAAAAAACATGAACATCGATTAGTGCCTTACTTTTTCTTTTTCTTTTCTTCTTCTTTTCTTTTCCTTTTCACTCATCTTTAAAACTTTCTTTAGTGTTTAATAACGTACGTGAATTACTTAAATAACATACTTTCAGAAATATGCTTTGCTAACCTTTATCCGAGGCAATATTCACTCAGCTAATCTGTTAATTGGTCAAATAAAGTTGCACAAACTATTAGTCCAATTTTAACAGACTATCCATTTGGGATAAGAAGAGTAACTTTGGTCCATCGTTAGTGTGACAAAAGTGTACATGTATAAGATCATGAAGAGTGGTAAAAATCGAAGATAATATAGCATGTCTTATCGAACATGAGTAAAATAAAGAACGTGAAATTCACCCATACATATTCAAAATACATGCTTTGGCAAATAAATGGTTTGGCATTTGTGTTAAATCACTTTACATGATTTTGCAAATAAATGATTAAACATATGGTCATCTAATAAACTCATCCATAAAACAAAGTAGAAAATGACCATTTAATTTATATGAAAAAGCGTTCAACTGAAATAATTTAGGGTAATTTAACACACATATTAAAAGATTTCTTGTAAGACGACATACATAATTTATATATCCTAAATGAATATAATCGATTAGCATTCAATAACTTTTTTATTTTTGTTGAACTAACTGAAATGGCACCACAATTTAGATCTCTAAAGGAAATGATGAACATACTACTCGATAGTTACATTCATTCAGGATTGAGGGTTTCATCATGGGTTACACCTTATTAAGAAAGAAAAAAACGAAGCTAATTCTAATTCAATTTTATCTACAAAACACATTGAAGTAAATAAAAAGAAATAAAGAAAATGCAAGGATGACCGGGAACACAAGGAAGGAGGGGGCCACAAGGCGATGTGTGCCTTTGAACATGACTAATAAGGCTTTCTCCTTTTCTACGCAACACGCTCTCGTTCTCTTTGGCGGTTTTTTTACAATCCAAATCCCTCTCACGAATGGATAATAATGATGTAACGTGCCCGCTATAGTATAACTAAAATCATTAAGTATAGAACTCTATAATCTAAAAGTTCTTTAAAATTAGGATAACCAAGATACATTTTTTCTTAAACGAAGTTTTTTTATTTATTATAGTTGCGGTTTTTTGATTGATAGAAACATCAATAAAAAATTTGTGTTTCTCTTAATTGAAAGTATCTCACATAACCCCCACAATGATGGTCTTATGGTATTTGATTAGAATCAACAATAATCCCGCTTGAAACAACTTTATTGATGTTGGACATGTTATTAGTTATGATAATTTAACTTGAACATGTTATGTTTATATTCAACAAAAGTGTCCATTTTCATATCCGTCGGATTTCAGTCTTGATTACCGGATGTAAAGTAAAATAATACTTCAAAGGCCAAAAAGAGTAAACTAAACAAAATAAAGAGAATTTACATAAGTTCTGATAAGGTCATGTAAATATTTTTCTAAAAGCATTTTAAGGCCCAAAAAATACTTCTATAAAATATACGGAAATAGTATGGACTCTGTACTGAATCTGAATGAATACACACATTTTGAAGTAAAAGAAAAAAAGAATACAAATAATTTGTCAGCTGATGTGGATTGATAGTATTTCTTTAAACACAGTAAGCAATAAATGCGCGCGCCTAACATATTCTTCAAATATATATATATTCTTCCTCCAAATAACACTATTGCTTTTCTCTCCTTTACTACGAAAAATAAACAATACAATTATATTTTCAAATAAAATCTTTTAAAGCAAACAAATAAAATCAAACTTTTCTTCCTATAAACACACCTCTTCTTCTCTCTTTCATCACTGCAAGAAACTTAAACCACATCTCTCTCTCTCTCTATCTCTAATGGCGACTCAAGGAATTAAACTCTTTGGCAAAACCATAACATTCAACGCAAAAATCACACAGACGATTAAAAAAGAAGAACAGGTACAACCAGAGATACAAGAAACAACAACAACCGTAAGATCACCATCAACATCATCAGATCTAACGGCTGAGAAACGTCCAGACAAGATTATACCATGTCCGAGATGTAAAAGCATGGAGACTAAGTTTTGTTACTTTAATAATTACAACGTTAATCAACCAAGACACTTTTGTAAAGGTTGTCAACGTTATTGGACCGCCGGTGGTGCTCTCCGGAATGTTCCTGTCGGTGCCGGTCGTCGAAAAGCTAAACCACCGGGACGTGTCGGTGGTTTTGCTGAGTTGCTTGGTGCTGCTGCGACTGGAACCGTTGATCAAGTTGAGCTTGATGCTTTGATTGTTGAAGAGTGGCGAGCTGCGACGGCGACTCACGGTGGTTTCCGGCATGATTTTCCGGTTAAGAGACTTCGTTGCTACACCGATGGTCAATCTTGTTAATTAGGAGGATTTTAATATTTGCTTCTCTTATTAAAACAGCTGTCTTTTTGGTTATTTTAATTTCTCTTTGTTGAATTTTTAGTTGTAAATAAAGTGAAGCTCGTGGGGTTTTTCTTCTAAAAGAAAGACTTTTTAAGCGACGGTGACGTTGACCATTAATTAACCTCTAAAAACAGTAGTATTTATTTCAAGATCTACATAGTCTATAGTTTAGTTTTGTCTTCTCTGTAGCTTAATTTGCATCGTTGTTTAAGTGTACGTAAAGTTAATTTATAGATTATGGACATTAGTCTAGTTTTAACTTCTAACCAAGAAACCTCATATAATTGGGCATTTAAAGTTTTCACTTTTCAGCAATAAACTGACACAATCGCACAATAATCGGAGACTTACAAAAGTAGAATTAGACATTTACCGTATACATAGAAAAAGTGAGCACAGAAAATTGGGACATTCTAAATGTCAATAAGGAGATTATCATCATCAATTAGAAGACCACTAATGTGTGTTATAATAATGAAAACACATTAATTTTTGAAAACGATAGTCTTCTCTTCCAAAACTCTAATCCGTCGTTATCAAAAAAAAAAAAAAAAAAAAAATTCTAATCCGACTAAAAATACACTACTATCAACATTTGTGGATTATAATAATATGTCACACATTTTATTGAGTCTTGACATAAAGTGATTTATGGGGTTACACTGAAATTGATGAAGTAAACATAATTTGTTTGGTTAATAAACATAGGCTAGTGGTTCTAAAACGAGAACCATAACCAAACTGGTCAACAAGTTGCAGAGAAACTTGACATATTTAAGAAGAAGCTAACGAGAAAAGCTACTGTAACTAAGCACACATCAAGGAATATGACAACAAAATCAAGACTTGTGTGCAAGTCATATCCTGCTTTGGGAAAATAACTTGTGGGTCCTGTAAATTGAGTTCTGGGTTGGTCAGAATCTATAAATGCGGATCAGAAGAAAGAAAACCAATGCAATTTTTGGGTGAAGCGTAAAAAAATTGAGAGGTTTTTGGTAAAAAGAGAAGACAAAGTTTGACTTGTCAGGCTAAAAGAGAAAGAAACTGTCTTCAAAACCCAAATGAAACCAAATCCTACAATTTTAAGCACTAAAAGAAAACTAAGTAGTTGCATCTGTATCTCATAAGAAACCATGAACAATATCTCATAAACCGAAACTAGCAATAAGAACAACAATCCAGACCAGTTTCTTAAAACAATATCTAAAACCGAAAAAGAGAGGAAGACCGATGATACGAGTGATTCAGGCGACGGAAGTCACTCACTCAAGCCATGATTTTGGCGGAACGGACGTAGAGACTGTCAACGACCTTCCCCATGTTTGCAATGGTGTCAAGAGTAGCCGAGTAGATCGCATCTGCCTTTGGATCTTCGAATATGATCAAGCATCCAGCTCCTTGATCCAAAGTACCTGCAAATTTCTTATCAAGTATCATCTGAGACAGCTTCTTCTCCACATGGTCAAGCGGTAATCCAATCAACTCAGCAATGTGAGCAATCTCAACTCTTGAGAAAGGCTCGATCAAACGACACAGGTTCTGCTCCAGAAGCGTGTCGTAGAGAGAAGAGAGATGCCTGTGAACAATTGGGTCATCCTCTAGCTGCGCCTTGTAGTCACGGAGTGCGTTCTCAAACAGTTTCAAGGACCTCTTCGAGTGAGCATCAGCAACAGCTTTCATCGCATCGAGGTCAGGACCAACGTACTGAAGTCCAGCCTTTGAGGATATTATTCCAGCAACATCATCAGCTTGGCTAACCATTATCTTACACAGCAACATGTACTTCAAGCTGAACACCGCTCTAGGATCACTGAGAGCATTGAAGGACTCAAAAGCCTCAAAGAAGTAACTGTACCCTGTCTTGTAGTCCTTCTCTTCAGCGTGAAGAATCCCGCTCTGAAGATCAATGGTCCCTTGCTGAGCCGGTGGAACATAGATGGCGTTTGCAGCTGTCCTAGCAGCGGTGAGTGCAGCTTTAGCCTTTGGCAGGTTCCTCAAAGAAAAATGAAGCTTGCTCTCAAGCAAGTCAATGTCAACCAGAAGAAGCTTATCATCTAACCTCCTAACCTCCTTTACGAGACCACTGAGAAGAGCTAAAGCTTCCACATACTCCTTGCTCTCCATCAAAAGAGAAGCTAACCTCGCCTCAACTCGCTGCCTGAGGAAGGTTCTCTTCTCCGCTCTCGTCCACTCCACCATTTCCTTGCAAAGCGTTATCTGCAAATCCGTAGTTCCTGGAATCTTCGCCACAGAGTCAATAATTCCTCGAACAATCTTTGCAGTCTTCGCCTTTGGAATCACCGAGAAGAAAGGCCTGAGCTTGGTTAGGAGAGTACGGAGATCCTCGCCTTTCTTCTCCTCAGTGAGAAGACCACAGAGGTTGGTGATGGCTTCTTCCTTGATACGCAGAGCTTCTGGAGATGCAGAAGGATCCTCCAAGACCTGGTACAGTATCTGAATAGCTTCAGAGCTATTGGCTTCTAAAGCCCGAGAGATTGACTCTGTTGTAGCAGGAAACGAAACCATTGTAGATTTTTACGCTAAACTCGAATCCCTGCAATATCACAAACAGCCATAGATGTATTTAAGCATATAGAACACAACAGTGACCTAAATTGAAGCAATAAGACGAATCACAGAGACATATGGTTCACTATTTTACTAACAGTTCAAAAATTCATCAACTTTTATACAAAAATCCATTCAAATCTTCCTAACTAATCAGCGAAATCAGATTTTCCTTCACTAAGCTAAACCCTAGAACTAACAGTTGGATTTCTTCGATTCATCAACTTTTATCAAACGATCCAATCAAATCTT